>CM032908.1:4200000-4599560 GCA_019202805.1 Arabidopsis suecica
TCTACAAAAATATGTCTCTGGCGGATGACATATTATTGTCTATAATACGTAAAAGAACGTAATAGACAACTTTGGTTTCAAAAATATAAAGAAAATCCTCGAAAATAAAATAGAGTAAATAATTATTGAAAGAGGATTAAACTCTTAAGAGAGGAGCATATAGACTCCTAAAGCGGAGTATAGAGACTCCTCAACAGGAGCAAAGAGACTCCTAAAGAGAAGTAAAGAGACCGATTGGCATGGTTAAAAACGAAATCAGGTACCTGAATAAAATCATTTATAATGATTAATAGATCTCGATTAACCATGTCATTACGGCAAATATGGAACCAAAGACAATATAATGTCGACAATAAAAATGATGTAGCGCGCAAATAAAATTAATTAGGATCATAAATTTCCGCTCTGTGAGCGTAAAGAGATATATATTGGCCAATAAACAAAGAGGCAGCCAAGTCTATATTAATCACGTATAAAAAACGAGTAAATCATGGACACATGGTCCAAGCATCAAAAGAGTATTATGATACTTAAGACAAAACTGTGTGTCGCCCCGGGTTTGTCAAAATCACTCGATATTGAGTTGATGAATAAATGACTTGAATTGCGCCTCATGGGATGTCTGTAGGACTAATCCTTGAAAGATAAATGATATCATAGTTATAATCCCAGGAAGTTATAAGTATGATGATTTTGTACATCATCGAAACTCTTAAAGAGTTATTTGGAATAAAAGATCTTGGAAAGACAAAAGTGTTTCCAGATATTCCAACTAAACATCTAAAGAAAGGGATGTTATATTAGTCACTTCTAAAGGAAGTCGACATTATATAGTTTGATCATGAAGCACTATATATAAATGCTGACGAGTATTTATATATTTTGTGAATTGTAGCTAGCATATATAAATGTTGACGAGCATTTATATATCTAGTGAATATATTGTACCTAGCATTTGCTATTGATCTACTTGCAGGTATAATTTATATCCTCCGACTAGACCTTGAATGAGTTCAAATGTATCTACCATATCTGCAAGGTACGATTAACTTGGGTTTATTTTATTCTAGAAACCCCGAGTTTGGTTTAGTTGGTTTTGCAGATGGAGAATCTATATCAGATCTGTCTAAATATATATCGCAAAACAACAACTTCGTGGCGTTTCCAACAAGAAATTTTGGTCGTCGCTTGTTCAAGCCATGCCAAAAAATATTGCGCTCCATGAAGCATGTCGAAAATCTGTATGGCTCAGATTGATGGTCTCAACATATAAAAGAAGCAAGAAATATAGTCACAGGTGAAGAGCCAACAATAAGACACTGCTGCAAATGTTTCCCAACTCAAAGGAAGCTATGTCAAGAGCGAGGTGACAAGACATATTTCTCCAAAATTCTTCTCTTGCACCTAAAGATCTGAGAAGAAGCAAGAAGTTGATGTCCAATACATCCGGCCAAGTAACAATGTAGCAGTTTTAGTTCAAAGGCGCTGCCTGCTACGCCATTCAAAATTCATCTTTTGAAGATGATGTATGATGATGTGCGTGGCTGCACTCCTTTTCCCTTATCATGGTTTTTATCCCACTGGGTTTTTCCATGACAAGGTTTTTAACGAGGCAGCAAATAACACGCAAAAGATAGATATCAAAGTGAATGTCTATCTCTCTTCAAAAATCTTTGTCATATATTGACGAGATCAGAAAAAGCGAAGAGAATACTCGAGATGTATCATCTACGAAAGATATGAAGTGAACAAGACTCGTCTATTCCAGGGGGAGATTGCGTCACTGTGCTCTTTTTCTTTATCATGGTTTTTATCCTAATGGGTTTTTCCATGATAAGGTTTTTAACGAGGCAGTACGCAATAAATTAATAATGACGGATACTCAAGGGGGAGTGTTATAAATGGATAGCCATTTTAGTGATTATCCATCACTTACTCTTATCCATATTATTTGGATTATACTTATCTATTACTTCTTCCCTAAGAAGCTTTCTCCCCAAGTAAACTAAAGTCTATCTTAATCCTATATTTATTATGTGGATTTAAGTGTATATGTATAATCAATCTTATGAAGAGTTGTTGATGGAGGATCTAGATGTATAGTTTTTTTTTTTTTTTTTTTTTTTTTTTTTTTTGTTAGAGCAAATATGATTTCTTCTTTCTTCTCTCTTACTCTCACATTACAACGTCGAGCACATTTATATAGAGAAGGAAACTTGTACCCTAAGCTAAAGTAAATAGATAAGTTATAAATAGGATAAACACTAATTGCTTGGGGTTCAAGTAAGAAATGGATAATCACAATAATTGATTGTTATAAATCATAACGTATATATATGTGTATATATATGACCAAGAGAATAATACTATATAATATATGTATGGTCATATGTATTATTACGAATAAGAGAGATGGAGAGAATTAAGTGAGAGAAGTTGAGAGGAACGTAGAGAGGGAAGAGAGCAAAACATCAATCATTATTACAACTCTTCTTCTCTCTTACTATTACAACGAATGAAAACAACATATATATAGTAAAGTAAACTTGGAGACCAAGTTTAACTTGGATAAGAAGATGAGATTAGATAATTATAGAATTAGGATAAGCTTCATTTACTTGGGGATGAAGTTAATATGGATAATCATCAAGAAGAAGATAATTTAATAATTATCTTTCTAATTTTAACACTCCCCCTTGATTATCCATTATTGCGTACTGCCTCGTTAAAAACCTTATCATGGAAAAACCTATTGGGATAAAAACCATGATAAAGGAAAAGAGAACAGTGACGCAATCTCCCCCTGGAAGAGACGAATCTTGATGGAGGATCTATATCCACTTATCCATAAGTATAGTGTACATAAACCTTATCCATTCTCAAGATTCCTCCTATATATATGTTGTTGTTGTTGTACGAATAGAGAGAGAAGCAAGTTATAATATAAAGAGAAGTTGTCATGTTATTATCTCTCCTCCTTCCTCTCTTTCTTTTCCATTACGTTTCTTTTCAATAAAGAGATATATATATATATATATATATATATATATATATATATATATAGATATATATATACCATATATATATTTTACGTTATGGTTTATAACACATTATCAATACGATTGGTCATATGTATAACTTACTTCTCTCTCTATTCGTATAACAACAACAACATATATATAGGAGGAATCTTGAGAATGGATAAAATGGGATTAAGATAGACTTTAGTTTACTTGCGGAGAAAGCTTCTTAGGGAAGAAGTAATAGATAAGTATAATCCAAATAATATGGATAAGAGTAAGTGATGGATAATCACTCAAATGGCTATCCATTTATATCAGATCTATATAAATATATATCGGAAAACAACAACCACGTGGCGTTTCCAACAACAAAATTTGGTCGTCGCTTGCTCAAGCCATGCCAAAATTATTGCGCTCCATGAAACATATCAAGAATCTGTATGGCTCAGATTGATGCACTCAAAATATACAAGAAGCTAGCAATATAAGCACCAGTGAAGAGCCAACAACAAGACACTGCTGCAAATGTTTCCCATATCAAAGGAAGCTATGTCAAGAGCGAGATGACAAGACATATTTCTCCAAGATTCTTCTCTTGCACTCAAGAATCTGAAAAGAAGCAAGAAGTTGATGTCCAACACATCCGATCAAGTAACGATATAGCAGATGTACAAAAGCGCTTCCACCTAGAACATTCAGAAAGCATCTTCACAAATCAAAATGCGTCTTTTGAAGAAGATGCTTCCAGGGGGAGACATATGATGATGAGCGTGGCTGCACTCTTTTTCCCTTATCATGGTTTTTATCCCACTGGGTTTTTCCATGACAAGGTTTTTAACGAGGCAGCAAATAACACGCAAAAGATAGACAACAAAGTGAAGGTCTATCTCTCTTCAAAAATCTTTGTTATACATTGATGAGATCAGAAGAAGCAAAGAGAATGATCGAGATGCATCATCAACGAAAGCTATAAAGAGAACAAGATTCGTCTGTTCGAGGGGGAGATTGTGTTACTGTACTCTTTTCCTTATCATGGTTTTTATCCCATTGGGTTTTTCCATGACAAGGTTTTTAACGAGGCAGTACTCAATACGTTGATAATGATGGATAATCAAGGGGGAGTATTATAAATTAGATATAAAATTATCTAATTATCTATTGTTTTATGATTATCCATTTATAGAGATAAATGTTATCTCTATTAGTTTTCCTTTGTGTGTACTCCAAGTTTTAAACACTTATCTACTCTTAATCTTCGACTATATATACGGCTTGTAAGAAGAGAAGAGTAGAGGAAGTAAAGAGAGAGAAGTAATAATAATAGTTCTATGTTTGTGTAGTCTTCTTCTCCATTCGTTTACTCCTCTCTCTCTCTCTATTTCTTTTATTTCTTTATATTAAAATACTACCTCACATACATATACACTTAAATACACATAATAAATATAGTATGTTATAAAACTATACTTATGGATAAGGTTTTTAACGTCTCTCATTATTACAACTCTTCTTCTCTCTTACTATTACAACGAATGAAAACAACATATATATATATAGTAAAGTAAACTTGGAGACCAAGTTTAACTTGGATAAGAAGATGAGATTAGATAATTATAGAATTAGGATAAGCTTCATTTACTTGGGGATGAAGTTAATATGGATAATCATCAAGAAGAAAAAAATTGAATAAACTTGGTCCGTTTTGTTTATAGAACATAATTATTTTAGACATCGTGAGACTATGCCTTTTTCCGGTTTGATCGTTATAAATGGTAGGCTCTGCCTTCTTTACGATTAAATAAAAAGCTATGTCTTTTCCGGATTGATCGCTATATATGGTAGGCTTTGCCTCCTTTACAATCAAATAAATGGCTATGTTTTTTCCGGATCGATCGTCATATATGGTAGGTTTTACCTTCCTAACGATCAAATGAAAATTTTTATTTTTTCCGGATTGATCGCTATATATGGTAGGCTTTGCCTCCTTTACGATCAAATAAATGGCTATGTTTTTTCCGGATCGATCGTCATATATGGTAGGTTTTACCTTCCTAACGATCAAATGAAAATTTTTCTTTTTTTCGGATTGAGCGATATATATGGTAGGTTCTGCCTCCTTCTCTACGATCAAACCGGAAAAAGGCATAGTCTCACGATGTCTAAAATAATTATGTTCTATAAACATAAATAAATTTAAATAACAGAAATTGTAACTTACCTCGTAAATGCTCTAGCGGTAAAGACATCGTGCTGATAACGTGTTATAAACCATAACGTGTTATAAACCATAACGTAAACAAATATAATAATATTATATTATATATGTATGGCTGTAAAGAAATAATTAAGAGAGGGAGAGGGAAGTGAACGAGAGAACATATTTCACTCTTTATTTACTTTCTCTCTCAACTCACTCTTCTTATTAATGTTGTCAACGTACAACACATATATATAGGGTCTTTAGGATAAGCTAAATATTCAAGATAAAATCAAACTACAATTGCTTGGGGACAAAGTGGTGGCCTATACAGGGATCGAACCTGTGCCTATTGAATTCTTAATGGAAGGCGATGCCTCCTGAATTCTTGTATGAAAAGGCTATAGACCATAAATTATTAGTTTTGTGAATTTATATGTTTAATTATTTTTATTTATTTTATTGGTAAAGAATAAATATATATGTTATATGAGATTTAAAGACTTTGAAATATGTCTTTAAAATCAAAAATATATTTCTCTTATGAGAATATATGAAGCACGTGTCGATATATAGTGCAAAATAATTGGAAGGTCTAGATGAGCTAGTCTCTCGACTTCCAAATGCATCAGATTCATAATAATCGATGCTTCGTGTTCTCCAAAGTCTCAAAGAAACTCGTGTAGTTTCCAAAATATTTTTCTTTATAATTATTATATTGAGACTATAAATAAATGTGGTATCGAATATCCGACCACAATGGTGACACACAAATGTATGATTATATCATGCAAAAAAATAAAGATGGCAAAATATTTATGATAGTAAACATAGGTTTGCTAATTTTTATAGCATAGTATAACCGGTCAAGCCATCCCGGTATAACAATGAAATTAATAATGATGATCCAAATCCAGGATCCGTATCAGTGCCAGCAAGGGCCTGATTGGGAGAAATAGAAAAGTTTAATGTAAATTGAGTTGCTCTCCCTCAATAAAAGAGATGTCTTTGGACCTCTTGTCACTACATCTAAAGATGTAAAACCTGTTGGCTGCAAGTGGGTATTTGTGCGAAAAAAAAATGAAATAATTAATAGAGGGAGAGGGAAGTGAACAAGAGAACATATTTCACTCTTTATTTACTTTCTCTCTCAACTAACTCTTCTTATTAATGTTGTCAACGTACAACACATATATATAGGGTCTTTAGGATAAGCTAAATATTCAAGATAAACATGGGAGAAATAACATTTGCATCGCCTTGCAAAACGATTCATGGTGATTTAATCTCCATGTTTTTACATGGAGCATGCAGTTTTGCATGTATTAATGATTATATACAAGGCCAACGATTTATAAGAAATATTTCTTCAATGTTATATATACATGATTAGAGATCAAATATTTCTCATTATGAATTTTATGGGTGTGAGGTATATGTTATAAATGCTCCTCTGCACCGCATAAAAATATCATCCAAAAAGGATGAAATATTGAGATGCAGGAGATGAGTCTCTGCTCTATAAATATTGAGCCATCTTTTAGAGATGTGCCTATTGCAAGATTTGCAAATCATCATGTTGATGATAAAGTTCTCCATCATTATGGGAGAATCATTGAATAGTTTGAATCTTTGAACAAATGATTATAATAAATACGAACTTAAGAGTTCAAAAGTTCAAATGAATCACTATTCATAATAAATTGCAAATCAAATGCAAAAAGCTAATGGATGAGATTTCATGAAATTATTGATCCTCGTATAAATGCATATGAACTTAAAGTTCATACGAAATCTCTTGTCCCAGCTAAAAATGCTCTACAAAAATATGTCTCTGGCGGATGACATATTATTGTCTATAACACGTAAAAAACGTGATAGACAACTTTGGTTCCAAATATAAAGAAAATCCTCGAAAATAAAAAAGGAGCATATTATTACTAAAAAGAGGATTAAACTCTTAAAAGAGGAGCATATATACTTTTAAAGAGGAGCATAAAGACTCCTCAACATGAGCAAAGGGACTCCTAAAGAGAAGTAAAAAGACCGATTGACATGGTTAATAACGAAATTAGGTACCTGAATAAAATCATTTATAATGATTAAGAGATCTCGATTAACCATGGCATTACGACAAATATGGAACCAAAGACAACATAATGTCGACAATAAAAATGATCTAGCGCGCAAATGTGATTAATGAGGATCATAAATCTCCGCTCTGTGAGTGTAAAGAGATATATGTTGGCCAATAAACAAAGACGCCGCCAAGTCTATATTAATCTCGTATAAGAAACGAGTAATTCTTGGACACATGATCCAAGCATCCAAAGAGTATTATGATACTTAAAACAAGACGGTGTGTCGCGCCGGGTTTTGTCAAAATCACTCTATATTGAGTTGATGAATAAATGACTTGAATTGCGCCTCATGGGATGTCTGTAGGACTAATCCCTAAAAGATATATGATATCATAGTTATATTCCCGGGAACTTATAAGCATGATGTTTTTGAACATAATCAAAACTTTTGAAAAGTTATTTGGAATAAAAGATCTTAAAAAAGTGTCTCCAGATATTCCAACAAAACATCCATAGAAAGAGATGTTATATTAGTCACTTCTAAGAGAAGTCGACTCTATATAGTTTGATCATAAAGCACTATATATAAATGCTGACGAGTATTTATATATTTTGTAAATTGTAACTAGCATATATAAATGCTGACGAGCATTTATATATCTAGTGAATATTTTGTACCTAGCATTTGCTGCTGATCTACTTGTAGGATTAAATGATCTCCTCCGACTAGATCTTGAATGAGTTCAAAAGTGTCTTCCATATCTGCAAGGTACGATTGAGTTGGGCTTATTTTATTCTAGAAACCCCGAGTTTGGTTTAGTTGGTTTTGCAGATGGAGGATCTATATTAGATCTATATAAATATATATCGCAAAACAACAACTTCGTGGCGTTTCCAACATGAATTTTGGTCGTCGCTTGTTCAAGTCATGCCAAAATTATTACGCTCCATGAAGCATGTTGAGAATCTGTATAGCTCAGATTGATGCCCTCAACATATACAAGAAGCAAGCAATATAGTCACCAGTGAAGAGCCAACATTGTTTGAAGACAATGTTGCATGTGTCGCCCATTTCAAAGGAAGCTATGTCAAGAACGAGATGACAAGACATATTTCTCAAAGATTCTTCTCATGAACTCAAGAATCAGAGAAGAAGCAGGAAGTTGATGTTCAGTACATCCGGCCAAGTAACGATGTAGCGGTTTCAGTTCAAAGGCACTTCCTGCTACAACATTCTAAAGCATCTTCGTAGATCAAAAGGTCTCTTTTGAAGATGATGCTTCTAGGGGGAGACATATGATGATGAGCGTGGCTGCACTCTTTTTCCCTTATCATGGTTTTTATCCCACTGGGTTTTTCCATGACAAGGTTTTTAACGAGGCAGCAAATAACACGCAAAAGATAGACATCAAAGTGAAAGTCTATCTCTCTTCCAAAATCTTTGTCATATATTGACGAGATCAGAAGAAGCGAATAGAATGATCGAGATGCATCATCTACGAAAGCTATGAAGAGAACAAGACTTGTCTGTTCCAGGGGGAGATTGCGTCACTATACTCTTTTCTCCTTATCATGGTTTTTATCCTTTACGGTTTTTCCATGATAAGGTTTTTAACGAGGCAGTATGCAATACGGTAATAACGATGGATAATCAAGGGGGAATATTATAAATAAGATAACTATAAATGTGATTATCCATTACACTTCTTCCTCCCCAAGCAACTTTGTCTTCAAGCAATTGTAGTTTGATTTTATCTTGAATATTTAGCTTATTCTAAAGACCCTATTTATATGTGTTGTACGTTGACAACATTAATAAGAAGAGTGAGAAAGTAAATAAAGAGTGAAATATGTTCTCTAGTTCACTTCCCTCTCCCTCTCTTAATTATTTCTTTACAGCCATACAGATATAATATAATATTATTATATTTGTTTACGTTATGTTTATAACGTAAAATATATATGTGGTGTATATATATCTATATATATATATATATATATATATATATCTTTATTGAAAAGAAACGTAATGGAAAAGAGAGAGAGGAAGGAGGAGAGATAATAACATGACAACTTCTCTTTTTTTTTTTTTTTTTTTTTTAGAGCAAATATGATTTCTTCTTTCTTCTCTCTTACTCTCACATTACAACGTCGAGCACATTTATATAGAGAAGGAAACTTGCACCCTAAGCTAAAGTAAATAGATAAGTTATAAATAGGATAAACACTAATTGCTTGGGGTTCAAGTAAGAAATGGATAATCACAATAATTGATAATTAACCATTTTTATAACACTCCCCCTTGATTATCCATTACTATCGAGTATTACGTACTGCCTCGTTAAAAACCTTGTCATGGAAAAACCCAATGGGATAAAAACCATGATAAGAAAAAAAGAGTACAGTGATGCCATCAACATATACAAGAAGCAAGCAATATAGGCACCTGTGAAGAGCCAACAACAAGACACTGTTGCAAATGTTTCCCAATTCAGAGGAAGCTATGTCAAGAGCGACATGATAAGACATATTTCTCCAAGATTCTTCTCTTACAGTCAAGAATCTGAGAAGAAGCAAGAAGTTGATGCCTAGTACATCCGGCCAAGTAACAATGTAGCAGTTTTAGTTCAAAGGTGCTGCCTGCTACGCCATTCAAAATTCATCTTTTGAAGATGATGCTTCCAGGGGGAGACATATGATGATGAGCGTGGCTGCACTCTTTTTCCCTTATCATGGTTTTTATCCCACTGAGTTTTTCCATGACAAGGTTTTTAACGAGGCAGCAAATAACACGCAAAAGATAGACATCAAAAGTGAAGATCTATCTATAAGTAACATTCTCTCCTTCTTCTTATTATATGACCAAAAGAATAATATGACCATACATCTTCAATCTTGCAATAGGCACAATAAGTCAATAAACTTTGGTGACTTTGACATCCAGAGCGAGATAACTCTGGTAAAGCTATATCGTGCTGATAACGTGTTATAAACCATAACTCTTACATATTTTTATATATATATATTCTTTAGTTACACAAAGAAAAAGAGAAGAGAAACTTAGAAAGAGAGAGAGAGAGAGAGAGAGAGAGAGAGAGAGAGAGAGAGAGAGAGAGAGAGAGAGAGAGAGAGAGAGAGAGAGAGAGAGAGAGAGAGAGAGAGAGAGAGAGAGAGAGAGAGAGAGAGAGAGAGAGAACAGGAGTTAAGAAGAGCAACATAACACTTTTCTCATTTCATCTCACTTACATTACACATATATATAGCAACGTGACTTTGTGCCCAAGTCACTTGGAGTCCAAGTACATAAAAGATAAACATTATCAATATAATATGGATAAGTGATGGATAATCCTAATTTATCCATTCTCAAGATTCTTCCTATATATATATGTTGTTGTTGTTGCACGAATAGAGAGAGAAGCAAGTTATAATATAAAGAGAAATATATATATGTGTACATAAACTAAGAGAGAGAGGAAGTAGACGGTGGAAGCCCCCTTAACCCATTGGTTGACCACGGGTTAATTAATGCTTCTACACCAAAAGGTCTGGGGTTCGAGTCCCAAATATTGCGATTTATTAATAAATTTGCAGATTAAAGGAGGCAAGTGTGCAGGAGATCTCTAGCGAAGTACAATTATAGCCGTTCGCCAGGATTCTACGCAGAGAGAGAAGTATCGTCAGGTCGTGGATCATTGAAGGTGTCCGTCAAGAGCATGGAGAATGAAGTGTCGTCTGTCGTGGATCTAATAAGGGTCGGAAGGAATTGTCCGTTGTAGAATCGTCTATGTAACAGTTCTCATAATTTGCAATAAATAATAAATCTAGACGTCAAAAAAAAAAAGAGGAAGTAGACGAGTAAAAGAGAAAGATTTAAACAAGCACAATTCTTCTTATTATTATTCTTCTCTATTCTCTCTTAGTTTATCTACACATATATATTTCTTTTTCGTTATGATTTATGTACACTTATAAATATATATATATATATTATTCTTTTGGTCATATATATACTTATAAATATATATTCTACGTTATATTTTATAACAGATTTCCATTAAAATACATAAAAATTCAATTTCCGATTAATACACCATCAGTCCATCACTATGTGTATAGGCATAACCATTAGTAATATTAGTCCACCGGGTCACAAGATGCCTCTAGTGTTATCCCAAATGACATCACTTCACGCTACCGTGAGCCTCCCACTTCGCCACAATCCAAACCGCAAAAAGCTAACGTGCGCAGCTACATTATCACCTCCGCCATGGAAACAGAGCCGGCGAGTTATCTCCGTCTCCTTCTTCCTCTCCCGCCTCCTCCTCCTCTCTAACGGTACACATAAATCTCTCTTCAAAATCACCAATCCGATTTATAAATCATTGATTCAATTTTTGTTCTTCTCAAATTTGGTTATTAGATGCTATTGCTGGTAGCTTAATGGATAAATACGTCAAGAGGTAATGTCAAAATCGTCTCCGATGCTTAGTCCTTTGATTATCTCAACTTAGACTCTGAAGTGTTTGATGAAATAGGAAAAAACTTGATCCACTTGAAGCATATGTACCACCAGTGATTCTAGCTCAGTTACAAATCCAGGATCTTGGTAATTTTCTGCTACACATTCTTCATAAGCTGTTGATGATATAGATATAACTTACACTGTGTTTATTTATCATGTTGGAGAGGAATTTTTGAATGTGGAGAAGCCTAAATTCGAGGCGTGTAGACGCCAATTGCGGTCTGGTCCTGCTAGTTCTTTGCGTGTAAACATTCGAGCTGTAAGTTTAATGCTTACTTGATGTCACTCACAATGTTGTTTTTGTTTCTGGTTGATGATGAAATGTGTAATGGAAACTCTTTCAGGTTGCTCAGTATGCTTCAGATGATGGTTTTTCCAAAACTGCGACTGATGATGTTGATCGATGTTTAAGGTACCGATATTTCCCAGGACTGTTTAACTTTACACTTACAGAGGGAATGATGACCTTTGCTTTTTCTTTGTTTTGGGGGGTATAAAGAGCATTGGAAGAACTGGATTCGTTGTTTCTACGTGCGTCGAGGAAAGATTCAAATGCAACTGTTGAGTTGATGAAGTCACAGCTTGGAACAGCGTTAACCGCACTGGACAGGTAATCCGTACATACAAAGTATACACTTACAGGAGAACATTTGCTAACCGAACAGGACTTGCAGTCTTCTACAAACGGTTCCTTCTCAAGTGCTTGATAAAGGGAAAGCTATGGTGGAAGTCTACAGATCAGCATCTGAACAAGAAGCGGGAAGTGATGATTTAGAATCCTCTGAGATAAAGCAGCTCCAGTCCATACTGTGAGAGGGAGGTCACATGACTATTACTATCCAAAAACAGTTGTTGATCTTGCAACATTGGTATTAAACTCTTTTGATTTCTGTGTATATCCTGTATTGTTAACTTCAACTGATGAAGGTTTCTGCATATATCTAAACCCGAACAGTGTGCTGCTAATTAAAGTCGGCGACATGACATGATTCAAATGCACTTACCGGTTCTACCAATGCAACATCTGCTACACATAACCGCATATACTGTACTAAGCTTAAACAACTTATTTCCTACACGCTCATATTTCTCTATCAATTGATAACCCTTTGATATAAGAAACTGCAACAGCCAATCTCATTGTCTTTAGAAACAAGCCGAAACAACTAAGATGTAACTTGTTTAAGTTCTCCATCTAGGAGGATTGAACAAATTGTAGAAATCACTCTTGAGTTCTTAGCGCTATTCTCAATTTTGATATCCTGTTGTTGAGGATATTTTTATATATCTCCAAAAAACAGGACTTGTTTTAATCCAGTATTAAGTTTGTATCATTGGCATTAAAACTTGTAGTGTTTTATATGAGAATTTCTTGTCTTGTAATAGATCTCCAATTGAGATTATTATATGTAATATAGAATGTGAAAAACCACCTAACATCTCCAACTCCTTTTAATGAAATGTAAAACTCCAAACCTCTGTGGTTTCTGCACTAAATATCATAAGAGAAAAAGGTAGGCATGGGAACGAGAATGAAGTCTGAAATACATTTATTCTGTGTCTTCTCATAACTTGATGATCTTACTCAAAAAGTCCGAGCCGAAACAGATTCCATTCTTGTACCAGATGCACTGTCCGAAGGTGTCACTTAAGAAGCTTGTGTGGGCTAAGAGGAAACAGAAACTTCTTGAGCTCGTCATCGTCTTAGCTGCTTCGCCTTTCTGCAGTGCGCTGTTCTTGTTGATCCATATTGCTTAAAAATCAGAATGATACAAACAAACCAAACTTGAATGGGTATTGGGTGTTCGACAAAGAGGACATTCTTGCTTCTCGTTGCACCATTCCATAATGCAGTTCCTGCACATGACAAATGACTCTTTCAACATGAGCACAATGTTTCGGTGTCAATTTTGGATCTTAGGTTCTGTAGTTCGAGTAAATGTTTGTTGTCGATATAAAGTTCATCTTATCAAAGCAGTTTCAAGCAATGGATATCAAGACATTGAAATTCTCTGGATTTGAAACTTATTAAAGTTTGGAGGTAACGCCTTGTTAACTTGTTCGAGTTCAGGCCCAGGACAAAAATAAGCAATAACGGTAGAGGAAGGTTTATTACCAACAAAACACATGACCACAAGGAGTGGCCGTTGGGTGCTGACGGGTGCTTAAGCAGAGAGTGCATTTCCCTACAGCCTGCAACCACAGTACATAACAAGGTAAACATCTAACATCGCCAGTGGTAGTAACAAAATGATTTCAAGCAATAGCATAGTCCTAAAAGAGGATTAATATATAACCTCGTCTCACCGGAAACCATATGTAGAGAGAGTGGCCATCTACACTATCAGATATCACGAGACAAAACCACTAATTTGTTTTCTTAATTACATATATACAAAATAACCTTCGCGCGAGTGCATAGATTTTTCTAAGACTTGTGTGTCTCTCTTCCAAGTATATATCTTTTCCAACAATGATCAGTATTCAGGATATTAGCCATTTCCAAGTAACAGAGGTTTATAAATACTGTACCTCCGAAGTCGAAGATGAATCGGACGTGGACCAGTTTCCCTTCTCAGCTTCTGAAGTTATCAAATTTCCCTCTTCGTTTAAAACAGGTAACCCTCTCCCTGCAAGAACAATACCAACACCATACTATTGTAAGGTGAAATAAGGTCATACAGAACAAGCTAAATATTTCAGACTCTGTTACCATCTTCTAAAAACATTTACTACTAATACTGTGTCTACCATTTTAGACAGTAATCTATTGACATTCTACTATTGAGAATCTAATGTCAAAATCCTCCACGAATATCAATTATTTTGGGAGAAATTCGAGATTATTATCATTCATAGTCGAAGATATGAAAGCCAGACCTCCTGCAGTTTGATAAGATCCTACAGACGCCTGCTGAATTGAACTTGTGATAGATGACAAATTACTCCGACGCAAGCCCTCAGCAGCAAGGATGCACAATTGGACTAGAAGGAAAACCCCAAGAATTTGGTATCTGCTCAACAAGACTTAAGGGAGTTCAGTTACTCTGTGATAGTAAAAGTCAAGAGTTGCAAGTGTAAGAAGACAAAAGAATCATTACCTAGGTCTCTGATTTAGTTGCTTTCCTATGAAAACATAACGAACCCCGGATGCACGTTTCGATATATGATAATACAAACCTGAAAAGAAACAAAGAATACTAGTTCAGAACATTACAAAAAATAAGTCTGCACAAGCTCTACATGAGTAAAATATTTTCACACAAATTTCACCTTCAAAGTAGAAGAGCATCAGATTGGCTCGCAGAACCAGTTGTAAGACTTCACGCGCAACAGGAAGAACCTAAAGGCACAACCTTGAATAAAACATTTGCTAGGTAGATAACAAGTGAACCATGGAAATTTAAACGTGAGGGGTATACTTTACCACAGGCCATCTCTGAATAGCTCGGTGCCACAATCTCTTAAGTCTATCTTTTAACCTAGATACTACAGAAGCTGAAGTTTCAATTTGAGATGAAGATGGAAGATCTATCATTCTTGGTGAGTGGATATGACTTTCACTCTCCAGTGCACTATGACCAAGAAATTCATCAGACTCATCGAAGGTGACTGCTTGCGTGGCAGCTCGAGTGCTGTAGACAATTATATCAATATCAGCGATATTTGACTCACAAGATTCAAATGTTTCCATGTAAAACAACAATAAGAAAGGCGATGAAACCTAATTCTCTCTGCGATGTATGGAACTGCGGTCTGGTACAATATGAACAAAGCACGTCTAGCTGGTGTAGGAGAGAGTCCATAAGGTCCTGCAACCTATATTAGATCGTTCTTCATCAGAAAAACAAACAATCTATCCACTGACAACTTCAAAAGGAGCATTTGTTATAGTAACAAAAAATAAAAACAGCACCATCAATCTATCGATTGAAAGATGTTTATCTAATATCGGACTTAAATGGCTTCTTCTCCTAGGGATAAAAAACAACTAGAATATCGATAACATAGCCGCATAAGGAAAAATGCGGCTATTAGACCAATTGTTCCACCAAGAACTTCCAAGGAACATTGTAGATACAAGAAAAAAAAACAACACCATCTATCTATTGATATGAAAATCTTCGTCTATTAGCGGACTTAAACGACGTTCTCCTCGGGATCGAAAAAGACTAGAACATCGATAAAATAGCCTCAGAAGGTAAAATGGTTTTGTGTAAGCACGCTCAAAAGAAGATTGAGTAAAGCAATAAAAACCTGTATAATGTCACAATATTCCTCTCCTAAAGTTTGTTGTCCTGAACCTGTCGTAAGAACATAGTAAAGCATCTGTCCAAGTAGCTTCATCTGTCCAAACAAAAAAAAACCGAATAATCAAAAATCTCATGAAAACTCGAAAGGAACGAGACAAATATAATTTAGTGTATAATTACCTCTTTCTGGTAAGCTAGAGCGATTCTTGTACCTATGAGTGATCAAAATTAGTGCTTAATTCGACAATAACGATGAAACAATTAGTAGACAGTTGTTGAGTTTGGTTGGTGTCGGAAAATTGTACCGAAAAGGTGTCGGAAGGCATCGCGGCAAGCTTCGTGGATGAAAGAAGCGTATTGATCGTCTTTCTCAGCAGCTCTCATAATCTCCGGCTGAGCTGCTAACGGGAATCGTCTGATTCCGCCGTGAAACCCGCTCGAACCGGGTTCATCCTGACCCGGACCCGAATCCCCACTAAGCCTCATCGCTTTTTTTTTCGTGGATCGATTAACTTGCGAATGATGTTTTTTATTCGGCTTTTGATATTTTTCCAATTTAAAGGAAAAATAAATATTTGCCAAATGTATCAATATCATTTAAATATGTTGTCAATAATATTTTATTAATTATTTTATTTTTTTAATTTATTCATATGATCAACTTTTTTTGTTTGAGTGTTTAATTGATTGAGCAAAATTATGTATATGTACAACGTATACTTAGGAACGGAAGGTTATAACTGAAATGAGACCACAAATTTTTAGGAAAAAAATTAGGTTCAGAAGACGTGAGGAGTAGGCTCACACAATGGGAGAGGCAGCGAACCAGCTTTGAAGCAGAGGACATAGCCGGTGACAATTTGAGTAGTTTATGGAAATAAAAGTATATATCACAACAAAAAAAATAAAGTTTTTCCGACTGCACAAGGAGTCGCTAAATAGTCGTTAAATTATAGTTTACGACTACGTTACGACAAAAAAATATAGTAGTAAATCAATAGTCGCTAAAGCGTATAGTCGTAAAAATAGTCGTTAATTAACGACTACGTTATGACTATTGTGAATAGTCGTAACCTAGTCATTAAATGTTACTTAACGCTACGACTAGTTTACGATAAAATCCGACGAACATGAGTATTTTTTGGTGAAACTTTGATGACTATATTGCAACTATTTGCCGACTATTAGATGATTAATTTAATGACTACTAAAAGACTACATTTGGTGGCAAAATAATAATTTGGTATTTCTTGTTATCCTGATTGAAATTGGTTTTGTATCTCAAATTGAAACCAAGATTCCCTATAGCAAAAAATATTTACATTTAATGCAACCAAAACCATTTACAAGATAGAAAATTTAACCAAATCAAACTAAAAAAAAACAGCTAAAATTCTCACAAGTCATAAACAAAGAAACAAACAGTTTAACATACCACATAAAGTTATACATACAACAGACAAGTTCTTGTTCATGAAAGTTATGAAATAGAGAGTGATAACCTATGAAGCAGCTGGAGTTGTGGTTGGAAATGTTGCACGGAGACCATTTGAGACAGGCTTTGTGGTTGCTGAAGTGGAATGAGTCTCCATGAACTCTAGAAGGCCAAATAAGTTGCTCGCATGTACTTCTCCACCAAGGACAAGTGCTCGACCTTGTCTTTTTGGTTAGCCACAGCTCGGGAATGCTCAGCTTCACGGGCAACATTCTCAGCATCACGCTGTTCATTGTCAGTCAGCTGGTTGCTTTGCGCTTGCCATTGAGAAGAATCCCCTTGATGTTTCCAACACCATAAAGATTTCTTCTTGAGTCCTTCACAGTGGACTGTGAAATGAAAGATAAAAAGAATCAAGGTAAGAACTCTATAAAAGTCAGAAAACAATCCAAAACTCTGTAAATGTGGATTGTGATAAATTGTACTTTACCTGAAGAAATATGGTTGTATATTCATCTGTTGTGAGCTCCCGAGGTCGTGAAGCGCCGTCTGAAATATATGAAGTCTATACCTCAAGCTCAGAAAACTTCTCCTGCACATTCTTCTCATAAGCCTGAGCTATTTTCTCCGTCTTCCGATCGACATACATTCCATCTGGCTTTGTATGAGTCTTAATGAAGACCTCACCAAGACTCACCGGTCTTTCTAATTCTTCTTCCTGCGATACAAAAGATATAATGATTAGTACAATTGTCAGATTTGCAAAGGTGTAAGAAAAAGACTGATACACTAACCATTTCTTCTTGGATTTGTTTATGTGACTTTTGCCCTGATAAGTGGATGTGAGGACCATGTACATTACGGTCAGACATACTAGCATTGGAATATGTTTGACTCCTATATTGTGCTTTTTCAGTATCCTGGTATGCAACCATTATTATCCAGATATCATCAAAAATCCATTTAGTTGCTCTCGACTTGTCCTCGCGTTGCCATGTCTTTCATCCGGCGTTGCCATGACTTTTCCCTGTTATCAAGGGATCTCAGGTGTGGGTTTTCCATAAAACAAAGACATCAAAACCAGAGTTAGTGAAACTACAAACGTGCTATAAATGTGAAGGCTATAGGACAAAAAACTGTACTGGGAACTTGGTGAAGTTTCTTTTTGTATCTGACGAGGCACACATGTCCAACTATATTAGGGACCATAAAATTTGTTTGTAAAATTTTTAGTTATCTTCCTCACCAGTCTTAATTTCTTATCGTGAGTAAACCTTAGACAAGGAGGATATATGAATATAACGGGGACCTCGAGTTCACTGAATGAGACGACGAGGATGTTAAAAGTTAATGAAGAATAAGAAGAAAGTAAAAAAAACTCTTGAGAGAAGCAGAACAGTCGTGGTTCATGCTTAATCTTCAGTCAAATATCTGAGATGGACTAAGCCAACACGTCGAATTCTAAAAATTGTTGAAAATGAAAAAAAAAACGAATTTGCCTATTTCTTTATTCTTTAAAGACTTCAAAATTGTTTAAAGTTGATATTTTTAGAAACATTTTTTAAATTTCGGTTGACTCAAATTTTGGTATGTTATTTATGTAATTCATTAGGTCATCTTGAATTATCCAAATTACATGAACTATCCATGTAAGTCATTGAGGAATATTTTTTAAAATCAATTAAAGTTTACAAAAGGTTTAAAAAATGTCAGCTTTTAAGAAACGTAGAAGTCCTTAAAGAAGAGAAAATAAACAAACCAAAATTCTCTTCATAACATTTTTAATGACTCGGCGTTGGTGGCTCAGTCCCTCTCGGATTCCTAGCCCAAGAAAAAGCATGAGCCACAGCTACTCCCCTTCTTTTAAAGAGCTTCTACACTTTCTACTACTTCTTCATTAATTTTTAACATCCTCGTCATCGCCTTCGGTGAGCTTGATGTCCCTACCCTATGCATATCTCCTCCTCCTCCAGGACTAATGATCATTTCCTTCCATAATATGCACTCAACAAATTAATTTAGATATTTCACTACCTCTTTGGTCGATGACCTTGTATTGTTTCTTCTTTTGGACACATAAGACACTTCAAAAGTTAGCTATCAAAAACGGTTTCCCATAAACCGTTTTGATGAGAACTCTTGAAGTGGCCTTGATGTGTCTAAAAGAAAAAGCAAACACTAGACCAACAATCAGTACTGAGGTAGTGAACGAAATTACAATGTTGAGTACACAATGAGTAAGGAAAGGAACATTAGCCTTAGGCAAGGAGGATATATGGATAGAATGGGGACATCGAGTTCACCGAATGAGACGGCGAGAATTTTAAATGTTAATGAAGAAGAATGAGAAAGTAAAGAAGGTCTTGAGAGAAGTAGAGTAGTCGTGGTTCAAGATTAATCTTCTATCAGATATTCGAGAGGCACTATATAAGCCAACACGTCGATTCCTTAAAATTGTTGAAAATGAAAAAAAAAAAATTTCCTATTTCTTTATTCTTTAAGTACTTCAAAGTTGTTTAAAGTTGATATTTTTGAGAAACTTTTTGTAAACTCTAATTGACTCAAATTTTGGTCATTTGTTTATGTAAGTCACTGGATCAACTTGAATTATCCATGTAAGTCATTGAGGATTTTAAAAAAAAATCAATTTATGTTTACAAAAGGTTTAAAAAATGTCAACTTTAAGAAACATAGAAGTCATTAAAGAAGAAAAAATAAACCAATAAAATTTCTCTTCATAAGACTTTTAAGGACTCGGCATTGGTGGCTCAGGCCCTCTCGGATTCATGGCCCAAGAAAAAGCATGAGCCACAACTACTCCCCTTCTCTAAATATTTTCTCCACTTTCTTCTTTTTTCTTCAATAACTTCCAACATCCTTGTCATCTCATTTGGCGAGCTTGATAATGTTCCTATCCTTTCCATATCTCCGCCTCCTCCACGACTAAAAATCCTTTCCCTCCATAATATTCACTCAGCAAATTAATTTAGATTTTTCACTGGCTCGCTGGTCGATGGCCTTGTATGCGTTTCTTCTTATGCACACATATAAAACACTTCAAAAGTTAGCAATAAAGATGGTATCTCATAAACCGTTTTGATGAGAACTCTTGAAGTGGTCTTTATGTGTCTAGAAAAGTAAACACTAGACCAACAATCAGCAAAGTATAGTGAACGAAATTACAATGTTGAGTACACAATGAGTAAGGAAAGGAACAATAGGCTTGGAAAAAGAGGATATATGGATAGAACGGGGACATCAAGCTCACCGAATGAGACGATGAGGATGTTAAAGGTTAATGAAGAAGAAGAAAGTAAAGAACCTCTTTACCAAAGGAGAGTAGTCGTTTCCTTCAAAATTGTTGAAACTGAAAAAAAAAAAAAAATTATTTGCCTATTTCTTTTTTCTTTAATGACATTAAAGTTGTTTAAATTTGATATTTTTAGATTATTTTTGTAAACTCTAATTGACACAAGTTTTGCTCTTTTGTTTATGGTAGTCATTGGATAAACTTGAATTATCCAAATTACATGAATTATCCATGTAACATTGAGGAAGTTTTAAGATAATGGGAAAAACCCTAGCCGCTGCTCTGTCTCAAGCCCAGTTCTTCGTCTCCACGGCAACTCTCTGCCGGTGTCATGGGGCCTCCGTCGCCCTCGGGGGTGGCCTCTCCTCCTCCCACAGCCACAACCAGTCCGTCTCAGTCGAGCATATCTATTCGTAAAGAGTCCTGGGTGTCTCTCGCAAAGGGAGACCCGATGTCCGTTTATGATTTTCAGCCTAGTATTGATGTGGTTAATGGTGTGGCAAAGCTAACCATTCCAGAGGAAGTTTTTGAGAATTCTGTTCCGTTATGGAAGAATTTTTGCAGTAGGTCATTTCATTGGGGATGCGCCACATGTGGGATCTATACATGCAACAATTAATCGGATTTGGACAGTAACTGAGAGAGCGTCGAAGATTGATGTGCAGTTTTTAACTAAATCCTCAGTCCTATTTCGAATAGACAGCTCGAGGATCCGTTATTGGCATATTGCAAATGTCCCATTGGTGGTCAGCGAATGGAACCCGGAAACGGCACAAGCACCGCTGGATCTCTCTGCTATGCCTCTTTGGGTGGACCTGAAAGGAGTGCATGCTGACCTATTCTCACATCCGGGGTTAAGCTTTCTTTCAAGCTTTGCGGGAAAGTTTGTTAAACTTCATCCCAATACTGAAAGATGTCTACGATTGGATGTTGCAAGAATCTTGGTAGAGGTGAATCTACAGAAACCATTGGTGGAACAAATTTGTTTTCCTGGTTCAAATGATGAGACAATAACAGTCACAGTTAGCTACCCATGGCTCCCTCCCAAATGCCATCTCTGTTCCAAGTGGGGGCATATTGTGAAGGAATGCACCAAGAAGGTTACCATTGCAGCCTCTGATCAGCCGGTTAGTAAGGAAGCGACAGTTAAGGAAGTCTCAGCCCAGGCTGTGAAGGATATTGCCAAAAGTTTACTTGATGATCTCGCAAGATCTCCAGCGTTTCAGGGAGTGAACAATTCAGTTGCTGCCTTGAATGAAACAATAGCCATTCCATCTGAAGAGTCTCCGAGTTTAGTGTCCGAAACAGTTCTGCGAAAAGAAACAGAGCAAGGTGTAGTAGCATCACTAGAAGAAAGCTCGAGTTGGACAGTGGTAAAGTCGAGAAGCCCTCATAGCTCACCAAACCATCATGGTACTAAGGAAAAGCAAGGGAATGTAACCATAACACCAAATGGTTTCGGTATATTGAATCAAATAAGTGAAGAGGATGAGTCGGACACCAAACAGGAGGGTGATGAGAAAGAAGTTACTAGAGAAGAAGCAGAAGTAGTAGAGTCTGATACGGAGGAAGACCTTAGGGTTAACAGAAAAAAAAAAGTGAATTATCCAGGGAGGTTGGGGTTGAAAAATCTACAAATATCCCGAAGGAAATGACTTCTAGGAAAGGAAGAAGTCGTTCTCGGGGCCCAAAACAGAGTATTATCAGACGTAAAGATTTGGGACCTACAAACAATGTTTCCTCTAGAAGCAATGATATCCATTTTCGCTTGGAACATGCGGGGGTTCAATCAGCCTCGCAAGCATAAGGTAGTTCGTAATTGGAATCAGGCAATGCGGCCTTCGATTGGAAGTTTTATAGAAACCAGAGTACAGGAGAGTCAGGCCGGTTCCATCATTCAGTCAATCGTACCAGGATGGTCTCATACTACCAATTATGAACACCATCGGCTGGGCTGTATATGGGTAGTGTGGTCAACTGAGGTGAATGTAACGATTATTTCAAAGAGCTACAAGCAGGTTACTTGTCTTGTTCATCATATCAATGCAAATGTTCAGTTGGTGTGCACCTTTGTTTACGCATCAAACTTTGTAGCCGAAAGGAGAAGTCTATGGGCTGAGCTGAGTGATTTACACACGCACATTTCTATGTACTCAACCCCGTGGATAGTTGTTGGAGATTTTAATGAGGTGCTCTCTACTACTGATCACTCTCGTGCTCTTGATTATGCATTCAATGAGACGGGAATGCGGGATTTTCAGAATGTGGTTTCGTCTTGCGACATGGTTGATCTTGCATCTTCTGGACCAAATTTCACATGGATTAACAATCAAGATGACAATCCCATTGGTAAGAAAATTGATCGGGCTCTAGTAAATTCGGCTTGGATGACCAATTTTCCCCAATCACATGCTGTCTTTGAAGCTGGTGGCGTATCTGATCATCTTCGTTGTGTCATTCGTTTATCCTCTGCCAATCTAAACCATCGCAAGCCTTTCCGTTTTTTTGATTTTATGGCATCCCATGAGCTGTTTCTTCCCACTGTGGCACAAGTATGGTCGGGCTCAGACTCTCTTTATCATTCTCGTGCGGCTCTTTCCATGTTTCATCAGAAACTTAAAAGTCTCAAGTATCATCTCTGTGCTTTAAACCGTACTCAATTTGGTGACCTTCCTAGGAAGACATCAGACGCTTATAATGAGGTTTGTATCCTTCAAACTGCAGCTAATCTTGATCCTTCTCAGGCGAACATGGTGGCTCTGTCAATGGCGTCGGAGCGTTGGCACAATCTGTCCGCATTAGAAGAACGGTTTTTCAAACAGAAATCACGCATCAACTGGCTACGATGTGGGGATCAGAACACCACTTATTTCCATCGGGTAGCACAGGCTAATGCATCAAGGAATGCTATACGGCAGCTAACAACAGAATCCGGCGAAATATTAACAAAAGTAGACGAGATCAAAGCAGAGGCTGCAAGACATTTCAGAACTTTTCTACAACAGGAAGACACAAATTTTGTGGAGGTCCCATCAGAATATTTCTCTGATTTATTGACTTATCGGTGCTCTCCGGACCAGTGTGCTCAACTTGTAGCTCCGATCACAGGGACTGAAATAAAGAAAGCTCTCCTCTCTCTTCCATCCGGCAAAGCTTCAGGCCCCGACGGTTTTACTAAGGAATTTTTTGTAGCAGCATGGAGTGTAATTGGGAATGATTTCATCACGGCTGTCCAATCTTTCTTCATATATGGTTTCTTGCCCAAATCAGTAAATGCTACGCTGCTTGCTCTCATTCCAAAAAATCCAGACTCTACTTTGCCTACAATAAAAGACTACAGGCCAGTATCTTGCTGCAATACGGTGTACAAGGTAATTTCAAAAATTCTTGCAAACCGTTTGAAAATCCTGCTGCCTTTTTTCATTGATCCAAATCAGAGTGCGTTTGTGGAGGGACGGCTACTGCTTGAAAATGTTCTTCTAGCGACTGAACTAGTCAAAGATTACCATAAAGACTCAAATTCTCCTCGTTGTGCGATCAAGTTTGACATATCAAAGGCGTTTGACACGGTGCAATGGCCTTTCATCTTATCAATTTTTCGAGCTCTTGGTTTCCCTGATGTATTCACCAATTGGATATACATATGTATATCCTCTGCTTATTTTTTGGTGGTAATCAATGGAGAAGTAGAAGGTTTTTTCGGTAGCAACCGTGGAATTCGTCAAGGCTGCTCTCTCTCGCCTTACTTATTCGTCATGGTTCAGAATGTTTTATCTAAGCTTTTGGATCGAGCTGTTCAGAATGGTCGCATCGGTAAGCATCCTCGTTGTGATCGGGTCTGTGTTACACACCTCTGTTTTGCGGATGATCTTTTGGTTTTTAGTGATGGCTCGCCAACCTCTATGCGAGAAACGATGTTGGTCTTTGCTGAGTTCGCCATGATATCGGGTCTGCGTATAAATGTAAGTAAGTTTGCAGTTTTTGTTGGCGGCAATAGCCAACAAGCTACAATAGATGCCGCCACAGAACAGGGACTATCCATAGAGCAGCTACCAATTCGTTATCTTGGACTGCCTCTTACGACAAAAACTATGACAGCTCATGACTACAGCCCTCTCATTGATAAAATCCGCACTCGATTGCTCTCTTGGACAAGCAAGACTCTCTCTTACACTGGACGTCTCCAACTAATCTCATCGGTTATTACTAGCATCTCTAGCTTTTGGTGCTCGGTTTTCAGACTACCGCAACGCTGTTTTGATGAAATAGAGAGCCTTTGTAGTGCGTTTTTGTGGTCGGGGAACCCGAACACTACAACTGGTGCAAAAGTCTCTTGGGAAGATATTTGTAAACCTAAAACAGAGGGCGGGCTGGGCCTACGATGACTAAGGGATGTATCTCGGGTCTTTGCATATAAATTGGTGTGGAAGTTATTTACTATCTCAGGTTCCCTTTGGGTTGATTGGACAAAGCAAAATCTGATGAGGAATGGTTTCTTTTGGTCAGTCCCACAAACAAATCTAGGGTCCTGGATTTGGCGAAAGCTTTTGAAGCTACGGGATGAGATCAAGCCTTTCATAAGGGCTCGGGTTAATAATGGTGAAACGCTATATTTCTGGTATGATCACTGGCTTCCAATGGGGAGACTACTGGATTTAACGGGAGGAGCAGACCCTAGTACTCTGGGAATCCCTCTGAAAGCTACGGTCAAGGAAGCACTAGGCCCAAATGGGTGACAGTTAAGGAGGACAAGACTCCCTCTTTTTGCAGCGATTATAGAGCAGTTACTTGTTCAACCTATTCCAAACCCTTCTCAAGGTTCAGATGTCTTTTATTGGCAGCATGAGGTTGATGAGTTCAAGCCGTTGTTCTCAACGCGACAAACTTGGGAGCAGATCCGGGTGCCATAGGCTGCGGCAAATTGGAGTAAAGTTGTGTGGCTGAAACAAGGTATACCTCGTTGTAGCTTCAGCGCTTGGCTAGCTATTCGTGACAGACTTTCCACAGGGATGCGAATGCGAATTTGGGGAGGCAACCAGCCTTGTGTTCTTTGTGGGGAACGGGACGAGACTCGTGATCAGTTATTTTTTCGTGTGTCCGTACTCCTTCGCCATTTGGTCAGAAGTTGCAGGGACTATATTGGGACAGTGATTGGATCCGGACTGGGGTGCCACGCTTGAGAGTTTGGTTAGGGGCGTCGGCAATCATGACAATGACATCCTTGCCCGGCCCGACTCTGTTTTCAAGTTACAATCTATTTTATCTGGCGAGAGAGAAATGCTCGTATACATGGAAGTAGATACTGCTTAGCACCTCAAATGATTAGACGAATCGACAAACAAATGCGCAACATGATCGTATCTCTCAACTACACCTGCAAGCCCCGTCTTCGTAATCTGCTTCAAGCTTGGTTCGAAGCTCTATTCATCTTAATATTTTCTGAAAGTTTAGCAACTCTTTGTACATAAACCTTCTTTTTTTTATCAATCAATTACACATTTAATCAAAAAAAAAAAAAAGAAGTTTTAAGATAATCAAGTTATGTTTACAAAAGGTTTCAAAAATGTCAACTTTCAGAAACATAGAAGTCATTAAAGAGGATAAAATAAACAAATAAAAATTCTTTTTTTTTTTTACAGCTAAAAATTCTTTTCATAGGACTTTTAAGGATTCTACGTTGGTGGCTCAGTCCCTCTCGGATTCCTGGCCCAAGAAAAAGAATGAGCCACAACTACTCTCCTTCTCTAAAGAGCTTCTCCACTTTCTTCTTTTTCTTCATTAACTTTCAACAGCCTCGTCGTCTCATTAGGTAAGCTTGATGTCCCTACCCTATCCAAATCTCCGCCTCCTCCAGGACTAAAGATCCTTTCCCTCCACAACATGCACTCAAATTTAGATATTTAGATATCCACTTTCTTCTTTTTCTTCGGTAATTTTCACCATCCTCTTCATCTCATTCGGTGAGCTTGATGATCCTACCCTATATATATCTCCGCCTCCTTCATGACTAAAGATCCTTTCCGTCCACAATATGCACTCAGCAAATTAATTTAGATATATCATGACCTCACTGGTCGATGGTCTTCTGAGGGTTTCTTCTTATGGTTCAAAAGTTAGCAATTAAAGATTGTTTCTCAGAAACTGTTTTGATGAGAACTCTTGAAGTGGCCTTTATGTGTCTAAAAGAAAAAGCAAACACTAGGCCAACAATCAGCGAGGTAGTGAACGAAATTACAATGTTGAGTACACAATGAGTAAGGAAAGAAACATTAGACTTGGACAAGGAGGATATATTGATAGAACGGGGACATCGAGCTCACTGAATGAGACGGCGAGGATGTTAAAGGTTACTGAAGAAGAAGAAGAGAGTAAAGAACTTTTTTACCAAAGTAGAGTAGTCGTGGTTCAGGATTAATCTTCTGTCAGATATCCGAAAGGACTAAGCCAACACATCGTTTTCTTCAAAATTGTTGAAAATGAAAAAACAATTATTTGCCTATTTCTTTTTTCTTTAATGACTTTAAAGTTGTTTAAAGTTGATATTTCTTTGAAACTCTTTGTAAACTCTAATTGACTCTAATTTTGGTATTTTGTTTATATTAGTTATTGGGTCAACTTGAATTATCCATGCAAGTCATTGAGGAAATTTTTTAAAAAAGCAATTTATGTTTACAAAAGGTTTAAAAAATGTTAACTTTTAGAAACATAGAAGTCATTAAAAAGGAGAATAAACAAAAAAAAAATCTCTTCATAAGACTTTTAAGGACTCTACGTTGGTGGCTCAGTCCCTCTCGGATTTCTGGCCTAAGAAAAAGTATGAGCCACAACTACTCCCATTCTCCAAAGAGCTTCTCCACTTTCTTCTTTTTCCTCAATAACTTTCAACATCCTCTTCATCTCATTCGGTGAGCTTGATGATCCTACCCTATATATATCTCCGCCTCCTTCATGACTAAAGATCCTTTCCGTCCACAATATGCACTCAGCAAATTAATTTAGATATATCATGACCTCACTGGTCGATGGTCTTCTGAGCGTTTCTTCTTATGGTTCAAAAGTTAGCAATAAAAGATTGTTTCTCAGAAACTGTTTTGATGAGAACTCTTGAAGTGGCCTTTATGTGTCTAAAAGAAAAAGCAAACACTAGGCCAACAATCAGCGAGGTAGTGAATGAAATTACGATGTTGAGTACACAGTGAGTAAGGAAAGGAACATTACCTTAGACAAGGAGAATATATGAATAGTATGGGGACATCTAGCTCACCGAATGAGATGACGAGGATGTTAAAAGGTTAATAAAGAAGAAGAAGAGAGTAGAGAACCTCTTTACCAAAGCAAAGTTGTCGTGGGTCAGGCTTCATCTTCCGTCAGATATCCGAAAGGGACTAAGCCAACACATCGTTTTCTTCAAAATTGTTGAAAATAAAAAAACAATTATTTGCAAAATTGTTGAAAATAAAAAAAAACAATTATTTGCCTATTTCTTTTTTCTTTAATGGCTTTAAAGTTGTTTAAAGTTGATATTTTTTAGAAACTCTTTGTAAACTCTAATTGACTCTAATTTTGGTATTTTGTTTATCTTAGTTATTGGGTCAACTTGAATTATCCATGTAAGTCACTGAGGAATTTTTTTTAAAAGACAATTTATGATTACAAAAGGTTTCAAAAATGTTAACTTTTAGAAATATAGAAGTCATTAAAAAGGAGAATAAACAAAAAAAATTCTCTTCATAAGACTTTTAAGGACTCTACGTTGGTGGCCTAGTCCCTCTCGAATTTCTGGCCCAAGAAAAAGTATGAGCCACAACTACTCCCATTCTCCAAAGAGCATCTCCATTTTCTTCTTTTTCTTTAGTAACTTTCAACATCCTCTTCATCTCATTCGGTGAGCTTGATGATCTTACCCTATATATATCTCCGCCTCCTTCACGACTAAAGATCATTTCCCTCCACAATATGCACTCAACAAATTAATTTAGATATATCACGACCTCACTGGTCGATGGTCTTGTGTGTGTTTCTTCTTATGGACACATATAAGACACTTCAAAAGTTAGCAATTAAAGATTGTTTCTCAGAAACAATTTTGATGAGAACTCTTGAAGTGACCTTTATGTGTCTAAAAGAAAAAGCAAACACTAGGCCAAGAATCAGCGAGGTAGTGAACGAAATTACAATGTTGAGTACACAATGAGTAAGGAAAGGAACATTAGACTTGGACAAGGAGGATATATTGATAGAACGGGGACATCGAGCTCACTGAATGAGACGGCGAGGATGTTAAAGGTTACTGAAGAAGAAGAAGAGAGTAAAGAACTTTTTTACCAAAGTAGAGTAGTCGTGGTTCAGGATTAATCTTCTGTCAGATATCCGAAAGGACTAAGCCAACACATCGTTTTCTTCAAAATTGTTGAAAATGAAAAAACAATTATTTGCCTATTTCTTTTTTCTTTAATGACTTTAAAGTTGTTTAAAGTTGATATTTCTTTGAAACTCTTTGTAAACTCTAATTGACTCTAATTTTGGTATTTTGTTTATATTAGTTATGGTCAACTTGAATTATCCATGCAAGTCATTGAGGAAATTTTTTAAAAAAGCAATTTATGTTTACAAAAGGTTTAAAAAATGTTAACTTTTAGAAACATAGAAGTCATTAAAAAGGAGAATAAACAAAAAAAAAAATCTCTTCATAAGACTTTTAAGGACTCTACGTTGGTGGCTCAGTCCCTCTCGGATTTCTGGCCTAAGAAAAAGTATGAGCCACAACTACTCCCATTCTCCAAAGAGCTTCTCCACTTTCTTCTTTTTCCTCAATAACTTTCAACATCCTCTTCATATCATTCGGTGAGCTTGATGATCCTACCCTATATATATCTCCGCCTCCTTCATGACTAAAGATCCTTTCCCTCCACAATATGCACTCAACAAATTAATTTAGATATATCACGACCTCACTGGTCGGTGGTCTTGTGATCGTTTCTTCTTATGGACACATATAAAACACTTCAAAAGTTAGCAATAGAATATTGTTTCTCAGAAACAGTTTTGATGAGAACTCTTGAAGTGGCCTTTATGTGTCTAAAAGAAAAAGCAAACACTAGGCCAACAATCATCGTGGTAGTGAACGAAATTACAATGTTGAGTACACAATGAGTAAGGAAAGGAACATTAGCCTTAGACAAGGAGAATATATGGATAGTATGGGGACATCGAGCTCACCGAATGAGACGGCGAGGATATTAAAAGGTTAATGAAGAAGAAGAAGAGAGTAAAGAACCTCTTTACCAAAGCAAAGTTGTCGTGGGTCAGGCTTAATCTTCTGTCATATATCCGAAGGGACTAAGTCAATACGTCGTTTTCTTAAAATTGTTGAAAATGAGAAAAAAAATTATTTGCCTTATTTTTTTATTCTTTAATGACTTCAAAGTTGTTTAAAATTTAGAGAAATTCCTAATAATGGCCCTAAAACAAGTTTTATTGACAATAATAGCACACACTCCATAAACTTCCAAAAATAGCACTAGTTAACTTACTATTAGTGTTTTTGTTCTAAAAATTTTATCACTAGCTTTTTTTTTCAATAATACCACAACTTTTATATAAAACCTATTCAACAAAATAAATTAGAAATAAATTTAAAATATTATATTTGGGTTCTCTATTTCCAATTTAGGGTATATATTTCCACCATTTAAAAGAGATTTTGATTCATTTTAATATTAGTTTATGGTATTATATTTGGGTTCCCTATTTCCAATTTAGGGTATATATTTTCACCATTTAAAAGAGATTTTTATTTTAATATTATATTTGGGTTCCCTATTTCCAAATTAGGGTATATATTTCTACTATTTAAAAACAATTTTGATTCAATTTAATATTAGATTAGTGTTTGCTCTCTTTTTTATTTTCTACCTTATATTTTCATTAAGTTTAATTGAAGTTTATGGTGCTATTTGTGGAACTTTTCAAATGAGGTGCTATTTTTGGAAAAAACAACTTTTTTGGGGCTATTTGTGTCAATCTCCCTAAAATTTATATATTTTTAGAAACTTTTTGTAAACTCTAATTGACTCAAATTTTTGTCTTTTGTTTATGTTAGTCATTGGGTCAACTTGAATTATCCAAATTACATGAATTATCCATGTAAGTCATTGATGAATTTTTTAAAAATCAATTTATGGTTACAAAAGGTTTCAAAATTGTCAACTTTAAGAATTATAAAAATTTTTTTAAGAAGAGAAGATAAACAGATAAAAATTATCTTCATAAAACTTTTAAGGACTCGGTGGCTTAGTCTCTCTCGGATTCCTGGCCCAAGAAAACCCATGAGCCACAACTACTCCCCTTCTCTAAAGAGCTTCTCCACTTTCTTCTTTATCTTTATTAACTTTCAACACCCTCGTCGTTTTCATTCGGTGAGCTTGATGTCCCTACCCTACTTATATCTCAGCCTCCTCCAGGACTAAAGATTCTTTTCCTCCATAATTAATTTAGATATTTCACTACCTAGATGGTCGATGGCCTTGTGTGTGTTTCTTCTTTTGGATACATATTAGACACTTCAAAAGTTAGCAATAAAGGACGGTTTCTGATGAGAATTCTTGAAGTGGCCTTTATGTGTCAAATTTTGGTCTTTTGTTTATGTAAGTCGTTGGGTAATTTTGAATTTTCCTAGTGGTGGAAAATTAATTTTGGTTCAGTTATTTTAGTGGTTGGCTTATTTTTTTTTCCAACACTATGTGAGTTTGGAACCTGGTGATTAGACATCAACCTTTTGCAAAAGCTTTAATCAAGTGTTATCAAGGGAATGGTCGTACAACAAGCTTTTTGTCTGAAAAATGGTCTCCTCTTGGAGTTATTAATCTCATTGGCAGCAATTGTTCTTTAACCCTCAATATCCTGATTAAGGCATAAATTGCATAGGCATGCAATCACTTGTAATAATTCTAGCTTGATCTATAAGCATTTAGATATGTCATGCCTCATTATTCCTTGTGAATCCGTATGGTAAAAACAACATATGATCGTTGTGCACTTGCAGCATCTTAGCATGTCAGAATTAAAATATTTATTTATCCAATTTGTTTGGTAAAAACCCATGTTTAAAAAATCGCTAGGCGCTAGTCGGGCGCTCGGGGTGGGCCTAGCGCCTAGCAAGAAAATCGGAGATTAAGCGGGGATTAATCGGGGACTAGTTTTAGGGTTATTTTTAATTAATTATTAAAAATAATAAGTATATGATATTAAATATTTGTATAGTTTTATCCTCTTGATAAAAAGACATCAAATAAAATACAAAACTATAATATAAACAATATATCAATGGGCCAAAAAAAAAAAATTAAGCCCAATAGGGCTGTGGTCCAACTGGATGGAAGCAATAGTGGAAAGTTTCAATAGTACACGTGTCCTGAGCAATAATTGTGAAGGAAAGATACACGAGAGACACTTGCAAAAGTCCCACATCGGTAACTAGAGGAAGAAGCTCATGAAAACTCACTTATAAATATGCATGTTCCACATCCTTTTGTCCCAATGCGCTAAAGTAAAAATTATGGGCCGCTCACGTGTACGTGGGCCAAGAATTAAGGCCCAATTTTTTAAAATTTATCGGTTATAAAACCGTTTTTATCATTAAGCGGCCGTATAATCGGATAACGCCTACTTTGTCCGATTTGAGTAAAATCGCGGCGGATGACTTCCGCCGAGCGACTTTCCGGCCGCCTAGGCGGCTGTGTTTTTGAACAAGGGTAAAAACTATACGCAGATCAAGTATTATAGCCTTACTAGGTGATCATCCGCTATACGTTGCGGATTTTGTCTTGTTTATTTAATGTTATGTTATGAGAAATGTAAATTTTTAATTATCTAATCATTCAATCATGTTAGATGCGTGAGTTATTGAAAGCAATTTTTTGTGGGAAGGAGATAAATCTTGGTATACAGTACATCTAGGCAGCACCAAGATGTATCAGAAACATAAACCTTGATCTGCATCAAGTGTGATGGTGGAGTGTTTTTATCTCCGTCTGGGAGTGAAGAAACATAAATCTTGGTGTTTTTATCAGCACCAAGATTTATCATCAAAATAGTATGAAGTGTGATGGTGGAGTGTTTTTATCCAAGTGTTTGGTAAGCCAGCATGTGAAAGTGGAAAGAGTTTTTAGTGGTAAACTATAAACATTACACATTCCAGAGTGGAAGTGGAAAAAGTTTTTACAAATTATATCATTGTACTTAGAGACACTGTACTTGCTCGTCATTACCCCAAATGATGCGACCGTCTATTCTCTCATGCCTAGTTTTTCTAACTAATGTTTACTATTATGCTTACTTTATACTAATATCTCTGGCTTTTTAATTCGTTTTTTTTTTAATTATAGAAGCTCTCATCTCCATAGCATATGGTAATATTAATATTCCATTTTAGTAATAGAATTTTACATTTTATCAAAGAAAAAAAGAAGAGTAGAAAAAAGACTACTAAACCGATATAGTCTTTTATTTTATTTTTTACTTTGATTTTCCATAGAACTAAAAACCAGTTTAACCAAAGAGTTTTTACAGTTATCGAATCAAAAATTTATGCATTTCCTACAGGGAGATAAGCATTTGCTTTAGACCACAACATATATACCAAAAATTAAAGATGCTTAAAGATATTTAAAGCTTGGGGATTGATTGGTATGGGTTGTAGAAGTTATGGGAAGACAAAAAATTTCTCTTACGGCACCAAAAAAAAAAAACCTACAGCACCAAAAAAATAAATTATTTCCCTTTTTCTAAGTTAAATCTCTAAAGCCAACTTTTTGGTGCTGTATAAATCTCTAAATCTACATCCATTACTGATTAGACCCTTTAGATTATTTAAAGTATTTAAGCGTATAGAAGGACTTTGGTTTTCCTATGATAAATCAAATGATTTAAACATTAGTAATAAACACTTTTTCATAAATCAGGAATACCCATAGGTGATAGATTTATACAATAAATATTCTCTTTTCTTTTTTCAGCAAAATTTTGTTCTTTAAAACAGTTTTATATGTGGTTATATTATATTTTACCAAACCTACATTTTCATTGTTAGATCTTAACATCGTTATATCTTATCATATCATAATTTTTTAAAAATACCTGAAACATTCCAATGAAAAAGAACATATATTCACAATGATAACATGAGCAAAAATAATTATTCAAATATTAAAAATTGGTATGAAATCAAATAAATATAAATTTTAAAATTAGTTATCATTAAAACATACCTTTTGAAAGCATAATTGACGTCATGATATTTTCCTTGAAGCCTCAAAATAGCAAGCGAATTTATATAGAATATCTATGGAGCTTCCAAGTTTCTTATGTTCTAATGTTGCAGTGTGGTTGAATTGGGAACCTTATATATAGATGAAAGAAAAGTTAAAACAGATTGAATAACATCGTGTAAAGTTTTATATCTATTGAAGATAACACATCAACCTATTATGTCATACTCTGTCTATTAAATAAAATACCAATGAAAATAAGATGAAAAAGCAAAGACATTGAATCATTGATTCTGCCTTTTTCACTATTAAAAAGAATCGTCACTCTTATTATATAAATTTATCTAATATGAAAATGTTTTAACAAGAAGAGAAAATACACATTATCGAGAAATAATGAAGACCATAACTTATTTGGTTTCAATCCTAGTCCTGAACGATGAAAAAATATAATTTGACTGTTGTTCCAAAAAAAAAAAATCATATTTTGTAATCGATTTGAAATCTTTAGAAAAATATTTTCGATCTTAATTGTAGCAGGAATCAAATCGTAATAAAAAATAAAAAATTGTTTTACAAAAGAACAGATTATGAAAGAAAAATGAAAGATTTAATCACAATGATCCCATGAGAAATCTTATATCCTAAAAAATAAACAGCTATTCCAAAATAATGGAAATTGAATGATTATAAAGATCTTAAAATTCATTTTTATTGAAACATACCTCTGAATCAATAACTAATCTCGTAGGATTGAGATCAATCTTGTTCTTACAACATATTAACAGCAAATCCGCAATGTTTTTTCTTTTGTTTTTTTTTCTGGTTTAAGTTGATGCGGCGCAACTGAAATTGTAAAACAAATACAGACGAACCTTAAATATGGAACAAGGGTTAACCTAGATAAAAAATCAAGTATGGTCACAAAACTAAAAGCCCAATGAAAACAAAATTGGGCCTCTCATTAAGTTTACATTAAAATATCAAAAAGTTTAGCATTTCTTTACACTACATTTAATTATTGGGCCCTTATTTTCATTTTACTCTTAGAAAATGGATCTTTTGAATATAATTTGTTTTTAATGGTGACGGTCTACAGATCAATTTAAGCTATAGGCATGTGAAGAACAAATAATATATAACCAATGAAACAACGTTGTTTAAAAAGAAAATCTTGGATCCATCTAGGGGATATCGTATATGCAGAACCGTCCGTTGTGGATTCGAGTGTTGTGGAGAGAGTTGCACCATGGAAATCATTGTTCGTTGTTAACTCTTATTTTTATCTATTTTAGAGTCGTTTTAACACCGAGTGTTGAGTCTATTTAGTAATCACAAGTTAGTTTTTAGTGTTTTTGTGTCTTTTTAAGTTTTTACACTTGCTGGAGTGATATGAAAAGTTTTGAATGGAAATGGATCAAAACATCGTCAAGTAAAGCACTAATTGAAGAAGAAGACCGATCGATAAACTTTTGTAACCGGTCGGTTGGCGTTTTGGAAATTTTTCATTTTCTTAGATTTTAGGGCTTTCTCCTTTTATATATAAATACTCCTTCACTCCCAGCAGGAGAGACAAGTTTTTCGGTGCTATTTTCATTGTTTTAAAGGTTGTTCTTAGTTTTAGGATTTGTAAAAGAGTTTTATTTAAACATTTTCTATTCTTTGTAATTCATTATGAGTTCTTATTCTACTTCTATCATTTCTTTTATGTTCATGTGTGAGTGAGTTATTCATTGAGTTTTGGGTTTTATAAAGGGATAATTATGTAGATTTTAATTTGGGTTTTTATGGGATTGATTATATAGTTCTTCAACTAAAATTATACTTCAGTTGCTTTGATTGAATTAGGCTAGTTTGATCACAGCCCAAATGTATTCATCGTGGCACCAAAAGTGTTGTTGAATTGATGGACCTATTCTAGGTGGATATTACTCCCTTAGCCATAAAAGTTGTCGCTAAGGTGTTTTGTGGACATATCAAACTTACACTTAAACCTTGCTTGAACTTCTATTGACAAAGGAGAGTTTAATTGTTAGGAATATCATGTCGTAGATACGAAAGTATAATCAATTTATAATTGTGTTTTGAGTTCAAAAACGGTTCTAAATGCTTCACATATTTAATTCATATTTGTTCCATAATCCTTTGATGAATTCCTTTCACTCAATGCTTTTTACTTTATTTTATTTTATTTTATTTATTTAATTTTATTTATTTATCACCTTGAGTTAAATTGAAAACTCTTGTTTATTCTAGCTTTATTTACATTAATATAGTTCACTATGCTTTTTTTGTCTTTATGAATTTGATCCCAAAATCCGATTGTAATTGTATTTTGCAATTGCAAGAAATAAGTTGGGTTAAACCTTGTGCTTAACAAGTTTTTGGCACCGCTGCTGAAGACCAAATAATTGTGCATTCGAAGTTTTTATGTAGATTTCGTCTAGGAAATTATTTATTTATTTTTTATTTGTTTTAACTATTTAGTTCTATTCTTTTTCCATGCGTGTGTTTAAGGTGTAATCAAATATGAATGCTCAAGGAATTATGGATCTTTATGTCGAAGCTCGTAATCCGCTTAACCTTCCATCACCACCTCCACTACTGATCGGTGTTCCACCTGCACCGATCGGTAACATGCCACACTTCCTTCACTGCTCGGTTTGCATCATGTACCAATCGTATGTAGACGGCGATATGGATAAGGCGGAAACATCGAGCTCACTGAATGAGACGGCGAGGATCTTAAAAGTTAATGAAGAAGAAGAAGTAGAAGAAGAAGAAAGTAAAGAAGTTCTTACGAGAAGCATAGTAGTTGTGGTTCAGACTTATGTTTGGGGAAGAGGGACTAAGCCACAACTGCCGAGTCTTTATTTATTTTTTTGAATGAATGTAAAATTTTTTCACCAAAAAACCGTGTTTACATCAAGTGCAACTTTTATGAGAGTAAAGTAAAGAGTTTAAATTTCCTGGACTTCTAATATACACTTAAGATCGAGTTGAAAACCATGATATAAGAAGATCTTCATATTTTCGATTGCCCGAGTTTTGAAGAAGAGAGAGTCGTTTGCGGATGGTCTTATCGATGAGTCTTTAAAATTCTTGAAAATGAAAACACATTATCTCAAAGTTTTGGTCCTTTGTTTATGAAAGTTATTGGGTCATCTTGAGTTTTCCTGGTGGAAAATTGATTTTGGTTGGTTAATTGAATTTTTTGGTTATTGTTATTTCCAACAATATGTGAGTTTGGAACCGGGTGATGAGGCATAAAACCTTTGGCTAAAGCTCTAATCGAGGGGAATCTAGGGAATGCTCCTACAAGAGAAATAAGTCAACAAGAGAAGGTCTATAATTAGACTGGTGGTAAAAAAAAAAGAGAAATTGTTTTGAGATTTTAATCAAACATATTTATCTATTAGTCTTCCGATCATAAACTAATGATTCTAACTTAAAATAAAATTTAATTAAACAAGAAAAAATATAAAAGACCCTATTAGAAGAGAAAAAAAAAAGATAATCTCAATGATCACATGAGCACAAAAGTTATTAAAAATATTTAAAAACTTGGCATGGAATTGAATGGATAGAAAAATCAACTCATGTGAGAGAGATTCAAACCTAAAAAAAACTCTCCCTTCTCTCTTAAATAAAAGTAGCCGCCGCATTGTTTTTCCGGTTCCGGTGGCTTCCACAGCACCGGAGCCTGAGAAACTCTTTTTCTTGTCTTGTTTTATCTCTTTTCTTTAGTACATCCATGTTTTTCTTCCGACGGAATCAGATCTAGTTTTTCTTCCGATTTTTTTAAAGCTTAAATATTTTCATCCTTGGGTTCTTGCTGTTTGCCTCTTTTGTCTCCGCCATTCTCAGCTTCCGATCTGGCCGTATCTTTCCTTGGCAGAGGCAGTCTTCAACCGATTCTTCACTGCCTCAAATGAAGAGATTTCACCATCGTAGATCTAGATCTTCTTCTTTTCTTCAAGAGACGATCCTTGAGTCTCTAGGTTTTGGATGTGTCTCACCGCCTCCGTGGCTCCTCTCCGGAGCATTATAAAGAGGGTCGCACGGCATTTTCATTCGGTTCCAATTTGTGGTAAAGGAGATTCTTGTATTGTAACCCGTTTGTGTGTTTTTCATAATCTCATATTTGATTTGATTTTCTAAAGTTTAGGTTTTGTAAATCTTTTTTGGATTTCTAGATTCTAATATGGGAAGTATTGATGGTTGTAGTGTAGTTGGATTGTTTGGGTTTTTTCCCCTTTGTTTACCTTGTTTGGTCTTTGTCTCTGAGAGTGTTCTTGTTGTACTCGCCAGCTTATGTCTCTGGAAGTGTCTTGTACTTGCTGGCTCTTGTATTTCATCTTGAATCCTATCAATGAAATCCTATTGACGAAAAAAAAAAATCTTAAACTCATTTTTATTAACATATACATGTTGAGTGCATAGCTAATTTTGAGATATCGTCTTTGATTTCATCAAAATCTCACACAAATATTTATTTGAATATTTATATCGATACATCCTAAATGATTTTTTTCTTTCTAATATTTAGAAAAGTGTAGAGTGAGTGTGTTTTATATATGAAACAAAGTTTAACTTAGATTAAAAAAACATGTCCGGCCCAACGAAACTAAAAGCCATAGGGCCGAAAAGTTATGGATCATCATTAAATTTCTATTAAAAATTTAATTCCAGTCTCTATTTTCCCTACATTTTAATCTTTCAGCTCTTGTTCTCGTTTTTTTAAAAAGAGTTTTTCTTTGAAAATGAATACCATAAAATTCACTTACGCCAACACATGTTCATCTGGCCCGTCCTGCAATGGAAATTTTTTCTCAACGAAAAGGTTCGACAAGATCGTTGTCCGTGTAGCTATGTCCGTGTATGCTTTAATATATCTATGTCTAGCGGGATAATGGGCCAGCCCATTAATTGAATTTTTAAATTTTAACATTAAATTTAAAAAAAAAAATTAAAAGCCAACAACTTTTATATAGAAAATAACTTTTAATATACTATCTTTCCTTTGCACAAAAAAATATACTATTTTTAAACATACTATATTTTATACATTAAATTTTTTTACATTATCACCTATTATATCATATCAACTATGTAGAAAAATTATTTTATACAAAATTTATTTATTTATATTAATAGCATAGAACAGATCCGAGAAAGTACAGATAAAACCCGTTACACTTGAAGTCTATCATGGGCTGGCCCACCGTCAGCCTTCTTAAAATTTTAAAATTTTATTTCCTTACGCGCCCATAACAGACTGGGTTGGGCTTGGTCCGCAGACTTTGGCCTGTTTGACTGTTTCCATACCCACGTCTCTTAAACTTGGTACATATGTAAGGTTTACGAACAAATATGTAAATACAAATCAAACTTTGGTTGAAATAAAAATTATTAGATCTAGTGGATGTATAAACAAATCAAACCACTAAAAAGGTAAAAAAAAATTTATAACACAAATGTTGGTCTAGTTTTCTAATCTTACTCACTATGCCCTGATTGATTCAGAGTCAGAGGTGTGATCATAGCCTTTTGAAGAATTTCATAGCCAGCTAAGTTTAAGGCTCCGAGAGGAGCAGTCCAGAAGAACCTTGGAACAGCTCCTTTGTAGAAAGCAAGAGGACCCTCATGTGTGAGAATTGAATAGGCAGCCATCCACATCGACAATTCCACGCCTTGTGGAGCCGTCATCATTCTTGTTTTAATCACATCGAATGGCGTTGTTAAGACTGCAGTGAAACCACCAGATAAGGCTCCAACCGCGATGGCTTCCCACGGCTCCAACTCTCTTCCTAATCGTCTCTCTACCACCTGTGAAACTCAATCACAACCACGTCATATTAATTACACAAAGACATGTCATTGTTCTGTTCTATCATGATTACCTTCTTTGATTGGTTGTAAAGTCCCATGCCAGCAACGTAGAAGGGAACCTCGCGTAGAAGGGTAACACCGGTCCCACGAAAGAGACCTTTGAGCCCATCTTGATGCCAAACCGAAACCGTAGCTTCCACTATGTTATCAAACTGGTTGGCTTGTAACCGTTGTTTCAACACCTCACATGGTATTCGCAATGTTGTCCCCAAAACTGTACCAAGAAACGACGCGATTGACTGAACCTACAAGAATCAAGAAGCAAAAAAGAATCAAAAAACGAAACATTATGTAACATAAAGTTAGCAATGAGCTTTTAATAACTAACTTGAATATCAAGGAGCGTAGGAGCAACGAGCGGTAATGCCAATTTACTTGCTTCATATATACTTGTTCGTAAACCATGGCTGAAAAATGTTGAAACAAGAGAGGAAATCATGATAATGCTTATAACCAAAAACCCCAAGGCAAAGCATAAGAGATGAAACCTTGCAAATTGACCAACAACAGCGGGAATCGAGCCTTTGTATAAACCTCGAGCACCAATCTCTGGAATCTTTGACAATATTTCAAGAAACGACAATGTAGTTGATGCTTGAACTTGTGTCTTATGATCCAAGAACAAATATAAGTAATCAGAACAATCACATAAACCAAAAAACAAGAACCTAAAATAAGTCCAGAGATTACCTTGACAGTATCCACTGGATGCATCAAAAAAGCAGAGAAAGCACATGAAATTCCTCCAGCTAATGCAGATTTAAGAAGATGTCCAACATCTAATCCAACTCTTGTCCTAACAATTACAGAGTAACAGATTTAGACTAATCCAACATCTAATGTTCAAAAGAAAAACAGTAACTACAAGGTTCTTGTCCTCACCCAGTATCAAAGTTATTGCCTTTAGCAACAGCTTCATTGATCAATGGAGCTATATCATTGGATCTTGAAGTAAAGTTTCCAACTTTTGCAAAATTTAAGCTACCTATAAAGCTACAAGCATCTGAATTCGTTGTTTTGCGAAAACAAGATTCAAGCTTTTGAGAATTTAGAAACAAATTATTGAGAATAGCGAGAAGTAGAGATTCAGGTGATACATGTTTCTTCTTCCGAGGTTTATTCACCATTGTTGATTTCAGTGGATCTGTGGATAAACGTTGAAAAGTAATCTGTTCCTCATTCTTCATTAGAGAAAAAAGAAGAGTGATTTAAGAGGAATATTGTGAGATTAGTCAATGTTTAATCCAAATTGTGGTTTTGTTTCTCGATTTTTGCCATTTTTGTTTGTTTGTGTTTAAAGTATTAGTATAAAACAACAATGCATATGAGGTGTTCGACGAAATGACTTGTGTTAAAAAAAATTGGAGATTTGGGACTGAATAAATTTTCTTAATCTATTTTTTTTTTTTTTTTTTGATAACTCAGGTGATCTTAAAGGCTTTCGAGGCTCAAAAACTAATTCTGAGCCCGGGGAAACCATGTTAAAATTCGAACTCCAGTGGCCAATGCTACTCGAACCCAGGTGGCGAAGACTTTTCTCTCTTTTACCACTGGACCAAGGCGACTTGGTTTAATCTAATTTTTTTGGTTAGATGTAACACATTCATTTCCAATTGAATAAACAACGTGAATAAATTTTCTAATCTATTATTTAAAAAAAAAAAATTATATCAATTCTTGTTTGAGAAGAAGAAATAAAACTCTTCGAAAGGTGACAAGTTTTGCTTGAAATTGTTTCCATATATAAATTGTTTTGCTTGAAAACACGTAGATTAAGACAAGTTTTGCTTTTTACATTATTTTAAAAAAAATTATTACCTTGTCTCTACATTTTAGTTAAAAGAAAATACGTAATAATTGTGTAGAGAAAAAAGAAAAAAAAATGGAAAGAAATACTAAAGATCACGTCAAACAAACAAGTAGCGAGTTCGCCCTTGTTTCTCCCTGGCACGACTGAGCTTGAAGATCTCAAATGGCGATTCGACGACGGCGAAAAGTTGATCTCGTCTTCATGAGCATATCATACAAACTTTCAGAGGTAAGCGGCTTACGACTGTCAAACGAATAGTTGTTCTCGTTGACATTGATTCTCATAATTTCTCTTGAATCAAAGTTTTGATTCGTAGCACAACAAAATCCTTTCGTTTCATATGGAGTAGGTGAATGAGTAGCTCAATGATGTTGTGAATCGGTTGGTCTCATCCATGGATCACCAGAGGATCGAGTAGGAGGGCGATAGAAATCACCCATCGGTCGTACACGGGTTGGTAGGTACGGGTCATGTTCTGTTACGCAGGTCAATTCATGCGATCGGAATGTATCGCCCACCGGCGATGCAAGGTGCGATCATACGATCCGCGGGTTGATCTGCGGGTCGATATGTGGGTCAAGTAAGAGATCGGTCCAGAGGTGTCTTCGTCCGTGTCTTGGTAATAAGCCATGAGTTGCGTAAGTGTAAGGTTCTTAAATTCGTCGGTAAAAGCTTTCAGGTTCATCCTCAAGTTTTCCTGAAACAATGAAAATCAAAACGAAAACTAAAAGCAAATTTATAGAAGTTACTCTAGTTCATAGACTCGTAAACAAACAATCTCTCCCCGGCTACGGTGCCGAAAAGCTTGATGTGCGATAATTTTCATCTATAGTATTTAAGGATCGACCAATTCCACAGAGAGAGGTAGGCCTGGGCATAATACCCGAACCCGAAGAACCGAACCGAACCTGACCCGAAAAAACTGATCCGAATCCGAACATAAAATTTTAAAATATCCGAACGGGTCCTAAATTTCAAACCCCAAAAAACTGAACCCGAATCCGAACCCAATCCAAACCTGAACGCGAACAAATACCCGAACATAACCGAAATATAAATACATAGTAATAATATATTAGTAATAGTTATATTTACAATAACTTAAGTGCCAAAAATATTTGGATTTTAAGATAATCTATATATATAATGGAGAGTTGTCTCTCCATCTAGGATGTCCACATCATCATCCAAGTCATCCTATTTTAATTTTGTGTAGGCTCCACATATTTTATTTATTAAAACAAAAAACATTAAAACTATAATTAATTCACATATTTTGTAATTTATATTAAACAGAGATTGAATAAATATAAAATTAGATAATTGTATCTTAACAAATAATGAGTAAATATTCCTAAATGACAAGAAATATGAAAAAAAATATAACTTATCATATATTTCTCTATATTTTAGTGATAAAACAATCATTTTTGAAAGTTACAATTATTTAGTACGATAAAGAAAAATAAGACTTAAAAAATACTAAATTTAAAGGTTTTTCCTGAAAATAAAACGTAATTTATTTCTGAAAACTACACATTATAAATAAAAAAATATATTTTTAGTGTTAAAGTATCAATTCCCCTTTTTCAATACCCCTTTTTCAATACCCCTTTTCAAAAATGCCCCCCTTGAGAGTCCATTTTTAAGTTTGCCCTCTTTTAATTTTTAATGACCATTTTACCCTTATTTGAAACAAAATTAGGTCCACAAAATACAAAATATTTTTTGGCGGGAAAAGTGATCCCGCAATTTGGCGGGAAAAGTGATCCCGCAATTTTCCCGCCAAAACACTTGTAAAAACCTTTAAAATGCCTTGTATAATTTTCCCGTAAAAATTTTTCCCGCCAAAAATTTTTTCCCGCCAAAATTTTTTTTTTGCGGGAAAAGTGATTCCGCAATTTTTTTGGCGGGAAAATTTTTGGCGGGAAAAATTTACAAGGTATTTTAAAGGTTTTACAAAGTATTTACAAGTGTTTTTGTAAGGTTTTACAATGTATTTTAAAAGGTTTTACAAGGTACTTATAAGGTTTTCTAAGGTATTTATAACTTGTAAAACCTTATAAAAAACTTGTAAAACCTTATAACTTGTAAAACCTTATAAAATAGCTTGTAAAATCTTATAATATCTTATAAATACGTTGTAAAACCTTTTAAAATACATTGTAAAACCTTATAAATACCCTGTAAAAAACCTTTAAAATACCTTGTAAATTTTTGGCGGGAAAATTTAACGCCAAAAAAATTGCGGAATCACTTTTCCCGCAAAAAATTTTATTTTGGCGGGAAAAAATTTTACGGGAAAATTTTACAAGGTATTTTAAAGGTTTTTACAAGTTTTTACAAGTGTTTTGGCGGGAAAAATTGCGGGATCAATTTTCCCACCAAAAAATATTTTGTATTTTGTGGACCTAATTTTGGTATATTTCCTTATATATTTGTGATATATTTTATTAAAAGAAGGGTAATTTAGTCATTTTGTACATAAAAAGGGGTATTTTTAAAAATGGACAGCCAAAGGGGGCATTTTTGAAAAGGGGTATTGAAAAAGGGGCATTTTTGTGAGTCTCCCTTAAAAATAAGTAGGATTGAGTACATATTATTATTTATAAACATAATATAATATAAATAGTTACATTAATAAAATTGAAAAGGGGTGGGTTTTTTTGAAAAATCAAATGAATACCTAAAAAAAAAAAAACTAAATATTATTCAGTGTTTATGAAATTTTAAAATAGATCGAAAAAGTTAAAGGTGATTTGAAATAAAACAAAAACTATCCTAACATCACAAATAAAACTAAAATAATCCAATCGAATAAGAAACTATGTAATAATAATATTTGTGAATGCTATTTGGAAATTAGAATAATAATGGTATATTGAAGTAAAAATTAAGGATTAAAAAAATGTACTTCAAAATAAGAATGTTTTATATGAATTCGTAAGTTACAAATTTTACGAAAATCCACATTAATAATATTGTATATAATCATAATATACGTCAAATATATATGTGAATTTAGTTTTTGTATATTTCAAACAGTCAAGATAAAGTGCAGAATTTGATGTTGAAATCGATGTTTGTGAATATGAATGAGTCCATATATGAGATTTGTTGTCTATAAATCAATTTTACATGCACCAAACATGGTCAAAAAAACTTTATGACAAATATCTTCCGAGATTTTCTAATGTTCACTTTAAAAAAAAGATCCTGCAACTTATAAAAGAAAATTTGAGTATTGAAAGATGTGAATAAGAAGATATATACGATCTATCTTGATAACTAATTCATAGTCGAGTATATTATATGTGAGCCAATATAAGGTGAAAAGAGAGTAGATTCGGGAGACGACGAGTGAATCATAAAAAATAACAAGAAAAACTGTAGTGAAAAATATGAAAAAATATTTACTATTATGGAAAGATAATGAAAATGAGTTTAGTAAAATCTTTTAAAATTCAAATAATTCACAGAATCGCATTAATAAAAAAAAAACTTAAACTAAAATCCCGCGCAACACTCGGGTACATAATCTAGTTTAGATAATTTTCGGGGGTTTAAGCTACTTTTGCATAGATTCGAGTAAAAAAATACTCCGTTCTTTAGATATTTTGTGCGTTTTCAAGTAGTTTGATTAGATTCTGATTCAAAATTTTCAATTTTTGGATACATCGGATAAACCCTAATCCGAACCCGAAATTTTAAAATATCGAAACGGGTTCTAGATTTCTAAATCTGAGATTTCTAAATCCGAAATACCCGAACCCAAAAAGCCCGACTCGAACTCGACCCGAATACCCAAACGCCTAGGCTTAGAAATAGGACGTAGTTATATGAATCCGTTAGAAGAGTGTAAGGTTAGGACTAAGGCTTTGGTGTGGTGTCATGAATGCAAATTAGTAAATAAAACGTAAATAAAGTAAGTAAATCAATAAGAGATAAACGTTGGGCATTCAAGGGATTGTAGGCGGTTCAATGATCATTCTATCTAGGAAACTCTAGGTTAATGTTTGTTTACTTCCAAGTCTCGGAATACGAAACATGAATGATCAATTAACCCTATTGTATAGAATTAACCGTCTAAAATCTCTATACTCCGTTACTCAACTCACACAGGCAATGATGCATGGATGAAATCAATAAGATCAATTTCGATTATTGTCCATAAACCCATATAACTAAGTGGTGTGTGTTTGTTATACATGATACTAATCTAAACTAGGTTCAAGTATTTAAGCAACCATATAGCGAAACCTAAACACTTGTGATCAGAGTTAGTTCATGAGGCTAACTACAAGTATTAAGAGATAGCTTAGAACGAAAGATAACATTGTAAAAGATCAAACAAAACCCTAGAAATCGCCACCTAAACGATTAATAATGTCCCCCACTTTGATTTCCCTTTAAACTCAATTAGTAAACTACTCTAGCATGTTTAAGGGAATCATCAAAACAAGGTTTGATAAACTCCTAAGAAAAAAATGAATAAGAATTGAATATGATTTAGAGATTACTTCTTAGAATCAAGTACAAAGAGGTAAGGACTTCTCCCTTATGAATCAAAATAGCAAAGAAGAGAATTGGTGGTCTTCAAAGCTTCGGATCGAGCAAGAGGATAGATGCTGCGTCTCTGGATGTTACCTTCGGTTTGTCAAAAAATACACCTTAAAGGCACACCTCTTTTAGTATTTAGAATCCAGTATTTATATGCTTGGGGTCCAAGAGGTCGATTTAAGGTTTTTAAGTCAAAACTCGGCGTTTTGATAAGTTGCAAGGATGTGGAGCTTAACACTGGTAACATGATCTTTGGCTGGTCTCTGGAGAAGGCTTCACACCGACCACGGGGGTTGTGGCCGGTCTCAAGGGGTAGCATCTCCAGTCACTCCTTACCGGTTTTAGACAGGTCGTCTTCCATTTGGTAGATCGTATTGAGTTGATTCTTCTTCTAGTGTAATCTTGACTCTTCTAGATTTCCATAGAGTCCATGATCTCTTAATTTTCTGCATAGGAAGACCTCCAACGGATGTCAAACTTCTGGTGCTTTGAATTTGTCATGAAACGGGTTTTTGTCTTCTTTTGATCATTTTTGCCTTAAACTCTTAAAACTTTCTTGACTCCACAAATACTTGAATATCTCCTCTTTAGCCCTAAAATGAAACCAAACACTTCCTAAAACATAAGAAAACAATAGCTAGAACAGACGAAAATAAGATGTTATCAACGTCAAACACCTCTTCTTTACAATAATATCTGCAAGTGCCACCATTTATAATCTTTTGATCAACATTCTTGGTGCAATTGGTTGCTATACCTTCAACATTCATCTCCTGATTAAAACATGAACAAAAATTGTTAGAATTGGTGAACGACTTTAATTATGGTTCTCTCTTATCATCTAGCACAAATCTCCTCCTCATAAGTCGTTTTAGTTTCTCCTAAGACCTGACTGGACTCTTGTCTTCTCTACCACGGTGCTCCTTAATTAAGAGAACTCCACTAAAGGTTAGCATAACCTTTCAGCCTCAAGGTAGCCACCTTAAACTTCTTCTCATTATCATATGATTTATATTCAAACGTCTTTGCCATAGATCTTAACCAAGTACTTTGAAGTCTCCTGCATGATGATGTTGTTTTTGTGGCCTTCTCCCTTTCTCATGTTCAATATCAACGCCATAATCCAAGTCTAACCATTAGAAAACCACCCACTTCCATTAGAAGATGAATGGTTATCTTCAACTCTCAGTCTCCTTGGCTGCCTACGCATCTTCATGTCGTTATAAGTCTAAACCATCAGCTGCATTTGCTGCCTCAATTATGCCATCTCTCTACTAATACGCTCAGCGTGAGTTTGGTCAAGAGTCAATCTCGGAAACTCCATGATGAAAATTGTAAAACAGAGGATAGATGAAAACTTCACTCCAGCAACCTTGTTGCTCTGATACCACTTTGATTCGTGTAGCCGAAAGCTTTAAAGAGTAAAAGGAAAGAGATCGTAACAGGAAAACTTCGACATTGAATTAACGCGTGTTGTGGGTTGCTTAATCCTGAAACAATGAGAAACGTAACCAAGATAGATAGGAAGATCCGGATCACCAGACTTTGAAAAGGTTGCCACCACGAAGTGATAAAGAAATCATTTGAGCTAACACTACACTTGGATAAAGTTTCCACCACCAAGTGAAAAAAGACGCTCAAATTTCACCACCAATGGCCCTCCCAAAACTATAGGATAAAGGAAAAATATCTAAAGAGATCCAAGGAGTCACAAAGACACCCGAATTTCTTAAATAAGTTTTCTGATTTTATTTTAAAAGAGGAAATACAACCAAAAAACATTAAATACTAGTATACTACAAGAAAAAGGGTTTTTTTTTTTTTTTGCGTCATGTATTTTGTATATTTGCATCAGTTATAACTGATGCAACTGAGTTTTACATCACTTTATAAGTGACTCTGAAAGTGGTGATGCAACTTATTTGCATCGATTGAAATAATTATTTGCATCGATTATTGTAATCGATGTTAATATGAATCAGTTGCAATAAATGATGTTAGTTTTGCATCAGTAGTATAAATATTATTAGTATTTGCATTAATTTATCAAAATGACGTTAATATTTGCAACAGTTATAATAAGTGATGTTAAGTGTTTATATTAATTATAAATAACTGATCTTAAAATATAAAATAATATTAAATTATTTTTTAAGAAACAAAATATTATTTATTTTAATTAATTAGTTTTTAAGCATACAATTAGATATATTTGAGATAATAGTTGCTTATTATATTGAGCTTTACACTTTTTTGACACAATAACAAACCAAGGTCACTATTTATAAGAAAATTATGAAGGCCCTTTTTCAATGGGAGTAATGTGGGATGTAGACAAATTAAATAAACAATTACATCACTTTTTACAAATGATGCTTAATTTTTAATTAGGTTCGATTGTTATTGATTTAAATTTTGTATCACTTTTTAAATGATGTAAATTCATAAATTTGTATCAATGTTGTGAAAGTGATGCAAATGGATCTAGATTTGCATCAGATTTAATGAACTGATGCCACACAAGTCAATATGATATCAATTATTGCAATTGTTGTTAAATTATATTTTTTGTATCGATTATAAATAAGTAATTCAAATTAGTATCATTTCTTTTTTTTTACACAAATTAATTGATACAAATTTTTTGTATGCATACATAACCTTTAGACTTCCAAAACAATTTCTAGATGCATGAAAAAAAAAAAGAGAAAATAACTAAAATAAATTTGGTCCTCTTTGGTGATGAAAATGATTTTTGAAGTCTCTTCTTTTGAAAGATAAAAGCCCAAGACACTTCGCCCCATCAAATCCACCTTAGAGAAGTTGCAACTCATGTTCTAAGTACAAGAAATGAACTAATCACATTCAGCCCATTATTATGCTCTTTTGCTTGGCTGCTCATTCTACTTGTATTAAGTTGAAACAAAAACATCTTCATACCATAAAATATACGATATGGAGGTTCTTAGTTCATTTTGATGATTTCCAGCCTCATTAGACCCAGTAGACATCAACTTGATCACATTTCATCCATCTTTCACTTTGTAAACTAGATGATCTTGTCTTAGAGTACTTGTTCCTGCATCATTTGCGGAAAAAGTTCTTTACAACACACTTTTTTAATCAATGAACTCTCCATGTATATGAAGAGTTAATATGATACTTAACTATATTGAAACAGTTCAAGTGGAGAGAATTGTTTGAGGTGAACTGAATTATCTAAACAGAATTTCGTTTTTTTTCAATTTTGATTTATGATTTTCTCATATGTATTCATTCAATTTGTAAATAGGCGTAGTGTACCATTTTTCAAAGAAAATACTGTTATCCTCTTCTTGCAATTTGCAAAGAGTTGATTGGAGGTCTATTTGAGGTTAAAGAGTTCACCATATGGTCAATAGTGAATGTCGCAATGACCTTCCTCAACCATAAAGATAATGGTGATGTACTTGTTAAGGTAGGGTCTCAACTATTGTGTGAGAGTTGATGTTGATTCATTTTTGTTCATTTTTGTTTTTTATTTTATTTTATTGTTTTTATATTTGTGGAAACAGTGGCACTCTCAACATCACATTGAGAGTATTTCTTTGCCAGATTAGAGATTTCTTCTTCAAAAGTAACTAGGTTTGTTAGAGTTTCTTCTTCTTCAAATGAATATAAATATATGGTGTCAAGTTTATCAAACTATTTTGTAAATCACTAAAAATAGTTTACAGATGCTTTCTTAATCGACACTTAAACTGAAAATTTTAGATTTCAAATTCTAGATTTTTTTTGTTACCATCTTTGAAGTAAAGTGAATTTTCACTTAGATATGTTATGAGACCCTTTAAAAAGAAATAAAGATTTTATTTCATAATTGAAAAATAAACAAATAAATAATGAATCAACCTGTTGCCGATACCAGCTCATATATATATCCAAAATGAATATAACCACTTCATATTACTCAAGTATCGGGACAAAAATTCAACTCCGATCTCTCTTCCAAACGTCCATTTTTTCTTCTAACTATCTCTTTTATTTCTTTTTTTTTGGTCAAGCATCATGAGCTACTTATGGAAGTGTTAGAATGACTTGAGAACAAATTTTGTACTTAGTTTGTACTTACCTCATCAAAATATATATAAAAAAACATGTGTACAACAATAAATGATGTACATAATTATCTCACATTTTTTTATAAGTATATACTATTGAGATAAATACTAATTAGAGCTCACCAAAAAAAAAATACTAATTAGATATAGATAATGTTGGTATCAAGCTAAACTCTATCATATTAGGAATCTAATTCTATCTAAACTAGGATCCTCTTTTATATATATCTTTGAATTTTAATACAGATTTACAAACGTTATTTCATAGAGCGCACTAATTTTCTAGAAAAATTCCCTTAAAGTTGAGTAGTTAAGTAAGACAATGCGTGGTAACTTACTTGCGTTGTCCGATTTGAATTAAGGATCTTGTTAACTTAAAGTCAATATCTGAGAGAACCACAATCTATTATGCAACATTCCTTACAAAAGCTAGTACTATACTTACTTTCAATATTTCTACTTCTAATTAAAAATTTTGGTTGGTTGAAGAATGCTGGTAAATTCATTGATGATTACTGAAACTAAAAATAAGTATGAATGAAGGGCAATATATGCTCATCTGAGATATTTTAAACTTGTAAGGTCTCTAATTTTACATTTTGAATCTTTACCATGTAAAACCTACTAAGTTTGACATCTACGTCATATTGTGATCTTTAATTTGTCCTCTTTGTTTTTCGGGGATAAGATTTGTTGTGTCAAATTGAACCATTTATTCATCATATACAAACTTGTTTTAAGTCAAGTTTTGTCAAGTTGAACCATTTGTTTTAAGTCCGCCGGATCTAAGGTTTCCGGCCACCTTGCAGATGACCATCAGCAGGGTTCGATTTTTCTTCTCCGATCTGGTTTGTTTTTCTGGTTTGGACCTTTTGTAACTGGACCATTATCTTGTAAGGCTTATGCCAAGCCCATTTGGGTGATTTTTAATAAATTTTAATATTTAAAAAAAAAAAAAAAAAAAATCATATACAAACTTATTTAATTATAGTCAACCTAATTTCTCAGTAATTTAGATAGGCAAAACAAATCATGAGCTTCTATAGTTCTTCCTTTTTAGAGGCATTGTAAATGGACTTTTTAGGCTTTTCGAAGCCATAAATCATCTAATTCGTTGTTCATGTTCTTATAGTTTACCTATCCAAACTAGAAATATAACTTTCTGTTAATTTTTTTATTTTATTTTAGAAAAGTGTGTTGAGTCAAATGCTTCTCCCATTTAAAACTCAAATTTGTGCTTTTGTAATTATACATGTGATGTGGTATATCCAAAGTTTTCTTCATTTCTAATTAAGTTCAGTGACGCTGATACTTATGTCTGTTTTTACGGATCTTAACATATGCTCAACAATAAAAAAGAGTAGTCTAAGATTTAACAAGATCAGGTAGACGCATTCAAGAATATGGGGCCAGTTCTGAACTACACAACCAAAAGTTTGTGGCTAATGCGGAGTCATTTGATGTTAAAGGAAGTTGTATTAAAAATACCGGAACAAGTTTCGAAATTAGATGCAAAAGATATGGATATAAGTTTGAAAAAATTATGTTCTACATATACAATTTTTTGATGACACAAATTTATAGCGATTACGCACACATTAAATAATTTTGGCTAAAATAATACAAATTTTGTATTTTTTTTTTTAAATAGTCTCTTAAACTAATCCTCGAGTTTACTAGTTCGATTTTTGGGAATAGTTGCAGTTTTAGAAAATGCTAATCTTCTAAAAATATGAATTTAAAATTACTATAGTGATATATTCCAAATTATTTTTGTCGAAATTTTAATTGGCACATGACATGTATAAAAATTGAAAGCAATATTTTCTTCTCCGGGCCTTCCTTCTTTTTCCTGGCTTCATCTTTTTACTAAGTTGAAGTAACATTTGAATTTTATGGAAAAATATTCACCAATTATACAAAGAGAATATATACAAAATAGCCTTTGACTTGAAAAGAATTAAGAAACTAACTATGGGCTACAGGAACATGTCAGAGAGGTAGAGCAAATGACATCTTTAACCTTTATTCACTCTTTCTCTCTTTTTCGCTTATCTCCTTCTCTCCACCATTGTTAAACCTCAAATTTAATCTTCCTCATCATCAACATCATGCTCAACTCCACCACAGCCACCACAATCCTTGTTTTCTCTGACATTGCAACAGATTTCTAGAAAAATTCACTAATTTTTTAGGTTGTTTATAATTCTCAATTTTCCTCCATCTCTGTTGATCTCACGCGTTATATGTCTCCTTCCACCGTCGCATATCTCATTCGCTTTCATATTCTCTTACTTCTCTCTGATTTTAATATTCTCTGTAGCCCATCGTCATATGTTCTACAATTACCACACGAATCCTTTGACCCATACATCATTTTTTTAGATCCAAATCTGTATTGAAAGTACAAGTAGTATTTTTGAAAATCATGCTATTAAAAGAAATATCTATATATTTATCAATATCTCATGGTATTCAAAAGAATTACATGTATTTTTACTTAATTACATGTAATTTTCATGTTATTCAACAGAATACATATATTTTTCTTTTAGATATGTGTTATTTTTACTTAAATCGTGCTATTTTTAGAATTGCCATATTCTTTTTTTTTTTTTTTTTCTTAATTTCCACCACCAGATGTCTTATCTTTTCCATCATCATCTCCTCTGTAACCACCACCATCGTAAATCTATATTGAGAAATGCAAGTAGTATTTTTTAAAATCATGCTATTAAAATAAATATCTATATATTTATCAACATTTCATGATATTCAACAGAGTCACATGTATTTTTACTTCAGTACATGTAAATTTCATGTTATTAAACGTAATACATATATATTTATTTTAGATACGTGTTATGTTTACTTAAACCGTACTATTTTTAAAATTTTCATGCTTTTTTTTCCTTGATCTACCACTAGAGGTCTTATCTTCTTCATCATCACCTCCTCTGTAACCACCACCATCGTATCAACCTCCTCTGTAACCACCACCAGAGCAAATGACATCTTTAACCTTTATTCACTCTTTCTCTCTTTTTCGCTTATCTCCTTCTCTCCACCATTGTTAAACCTCAAATTTAATCTTCCTCATCATCAACATCATGCTCAACTCCACCACAGCCACCACAATCCTTGTTTTCTCTGACATTGCAACAGATTTCTAGAAAAATTCACTAATTTTTTAGGTTGTTTATAATTCTCAATTTTCCTCCATCTCTGTTGATCTCACGCGTTATATGTCTTCATCATCACCTCCTCTGTAACCACCACCATCGTATCACCTCCTCTGTAACCACCACCAGAGCAAATGACATCTTTAACCTTTATTCACTCTTTCTCTCTTTTTCGCTTATCTCCTTCTCTCCACCATTGTTAAACCTCAAATTTAATCTTCCTCATCATCAACATCATGCTCAACTCCACCACAGCCACCACAATCCTTGTTTTCTCTGACATTGCAACAGATTTCTAGACAAATTCACTAATTTTCTCTGACATTGCATATCTCATTCGCTTTCATATTCTCTTACTTCTCTCTGATTTTAATATTCTCTGTAGCCCATCGTCATATGTTCTACAATTACCACACGAATCCTTTGATCCATACATCATTTTTTTAGATCCAAATCTGTATTGAAAGTACAAGTAGTATTTTTGAAAATCATGCTATTAAAAGAAATATCTATATATTTATCAATATCTCATGGTATGCAAAAGAATTACATGTATTTTTACTTAATTACATGTAATTTTCATGTTATTCAACAGAATACATATATTTTTCTTTTAGATATGTGTTATTTTTACTTAAATCGTGCTATTTTTAGAATTGCCATATTTTTTTTTTTTTTTTTTCTTAATTTCCACCACCAGATGTCTTATCTTTTCCATCATCATCTCCTCTGTAACCACCACCATCGTAAATCTATATTGAGAAATGCAAGTAGTATTTTTTAAAATCATGCTATTAAAATAAATATCTATATATTTATCAACATTTCATGATATTCAACAGAGTCACATGTATTTTTACTTCAGTACATGTAAATTTCATGTTATTAAACGTAATACATATATATTTATTTTAGATACGTGTTATGTTTACTTAAACCGTACTATTTTTAAAATTTTCATGCTTTTTTTTCCTTGATCTACCACTAGAGGTCTTATCTTCTTCATCATCACCTCCTCTGTAACCACCACCATCGTATCAACCTCAATCACCACCGCCTTTACCAGATTTGTAACTTTCAATTCTTCATTCGCATTTACTACGGCCACCTCCGTAACCACCATCGTTACCTTCATCCGTATCACTTCCATCATCAAATCTATTTTTTCTCTCCGAATCTTCCGCCACCACCGCTTCCTCCGAAATCACCATCACCTCCTCCATAACCACATTCATTATGGTGACCAAGACCACCGTACTACTTCTATGACCGGATCTATTTTTTCCTCACTGAATCTTTACCACCACTTACAAACAAATATATCATCTCGTAATAACTATACTTTCAAAAGGTTAATTGGTCTTTTCTCCACCCCTATCCCACCACAAAAAGAGTCATTTACCCAACATTTCTGACACATGGTTAGTTTCTTAATTCTTTTCCAGTCAAAGGCTATTTTCTAATAATACCCTTATACAAAATAACATTTTAGGATTGGTAAAGCAGTTGACAAAGATTTGTCATTTTTTGTGCTTTAAGCAGTTGATAAAGCTTTGTGTGACACGTTGTAGGATTGGAGACTCCATTATAAATTGAAAAAGAAGATAAAGAAAAAAACAGACTTTGTTTGCCAAAGAAATAAGTTGTGTTCTTATTGCTTTTGGTACCTATTAGTTTGAGAGTACTCTCAGTGCTTTAAAACGACAAAGTCTTTGAAAAGACTTGTGTTTCCTCTTTAAAGTTTTATTGATTCTCTTAAACAAATTCCCTCGAGACTAACATGGCATAGTACGGGAATATTTACCTGACTGGCAAAAGACTTCAAAATAAAGGGCAATTTGTTGTGAACTGTGTCTTTCATTAATAGAATAAGGGATATACATACAAGGATAATAGCAGGATACAGAGAATAAGGTAAAACCCTAATGGGCCATGGGCCGGTTATGGAGTCCATCCATATAGTTTATAACACAATTCTCTTAAATATTATATTTTTTAAAGTTTTTGTTCCAAAATATCTTTGTAGTTTTTTTCAATAATACTACGAATTCAATATTAAAATGAATCAAAATCTCTTTTAAATGGTAGAAAAAATATCATAAATTGGAAATACAAAATCTAAATATAATATTTTAATTTTATTTCTAATTTGTTTTGGCTGAATAATTTTTATATAAACATTTGTGGTATTATTGGAAAATAAACTAATGATAGATAGTACTTTTATAAGAAAAAACAAGTTTGTATCAACTAATGTTATTTTTGGAAGGTTATTGTGTGTGTTATAATTGTCCTTAAATCTTAACTTAGTGCTATTTTAGGATATTTCTCAAAAAAACCAACCAACAAAGAAAAGAAATGTCATTGGTAATTGCAACTATGACCAACTTCGTTCATTCAGAGGCAGGTGAGTTCATGTCGAAGAAATTAATGACTCATTTATTTGACCGGTGGTGCATCTCCAAATGGGGAAACAAAATCCTCTCATAATGAAGTATTTGATAGGTTGTGTTTAATTTCTACCATCATATCTGGTCCGGGAATGATTTATTTGATCTTATTACTATTTGATTTTTTCTCAAAAAGAAAAGGTTTTCGTGCCAGACTGCGTTAACGTCGACCATTTGGTTCCCGAGTTTCCGAGTATATATAAGGTTGCTCGTTTGGGTGCAAACGCAATGTTATAAGTGTTGTTTTTTGCGGTAATAACTTATATGATGCACAACCAAATAGTTGATTTCCTACGACCTATATTATAGGAAAATGGTAGAAAATCAGCATATCCTACAATTTTCCAATGATATTAATTTGTAAAAAAATGTTCCGTAGGAAATGTAGAAAAATCGTAGGAAATTTTTTACAAAAATTAATTGATAAGAATATCGAAGGAAGCAGTGGTAGAAAAATGGAAGGAATTTTTTTTTTTTATCAATTTCCTACTAAAATTTTCGTAGGAAAAATAATTTTCACCATTTTTCTACCAACAAAGCAAAAAAATTCGAAAATTAATTAATTAAATTTGTTTCAATATTCTATTAATTACAAAAATTAAATTTAAAAGAGAAATACTCTATAATAGCACTGGAACAAGTTTTATTGATAATTATTATAGCACACTCTCTACAAATTTCTTTTTTTTGTGCAAAAACTTGTATACATTCAACTAAGATGGAACCAAGTACAATGAGAAGAGGGAGCAAAGATCCCGAAGTTTAAAACATAATAAAGCAAGGCATTCCCCAATGCCGCAAACAGATAACTTAAAGAGATCGACGTAGATTCCTTGAGAGCTTTGAGACAAATGTTAGAAAGCGTTTTGGCACATGTGATCACGGTTAGCCGAAGGATCTTCCGCGAATGAATCGAGACGATAAGTTAGTTAATATCAAAAGACTAGGTGACGTTGACATTAGTAACACTAGGACTCAGGACCCCCGCGATGTCGCGGGGGAATATATTTCAAAAATTATTTAAAAAAAATATCAAACGAAAAAATCATAATGAATTGTAATAATTTTGAATTTTTTTTAATAACAAATCAATATATATTTTACAAAAATTATGATAAAGAAAACCCTCACAAGCATTTATCAAGTATATTAATATTAGAAAAACAATAATTTGTAACTAGAAAACTATTCCCAAATGCAAAAAGCATAAACTAATAAACCAAATATTACAATGGTTTGATAAATAAGCAAAAGCGTTCAACGTCAAATAAACCAAATGCTATTGTGTTAAATTAAACGGTAACAACAATTCATTTAAATATATTTTAGTATTTAAATATTTTTTTAAAAATATGACGAACTTATCCGAGAAACGCAACCGTAGATATCAAATATTCCAAAAACTGCAATGGTTCGTCAATTATACCAAATGTTGCAATAGTTCATCAAATATACTAAAGATAACAATGGTTCGTAACACAAAACCAAAAATTGCAATAATTCGTCAAATAATCCAAATGTTGAAACCGTTCAATTTAATAGTTACAATCTCATTAAATACATTTTAGTAATTAAAAATAAGAATTAAAATAATAATTTATGAAAAGTTACACCGAGAGACGCGGCGGTAGATAATTAAATGTTATAGCTATTTATAAAATAAACCAAAAATTGTAATTGTTCGTGAAATAAACTAAATATATAAACCAAATGTTGCAATTGTTCGTAAAATAAACTAAATATTGCAATGATTAGAATAAGCGGTTTCAAATATTGCAAGCGGTTTTTTAAAAACGCAACCGTAGAAAACATTTAGAATGCAATTTATAAAAAAAAAAAACATAACCGTAAAATATATATTTTAATTAATAAAAACATTAACGAAAAGTTGCGATAAAAAGACGCAACCGTTCAGATGTGCAAATGGTATTTATTAGATTGCTATTATATATAGATTAGTAAGTTTACACAATAACTATTTTACCCTTATCCAATTATGTAGAATAATAAAATTAATTATAATTTGAACTCATGATTATAATACAATCGTTTGAAGAGTCAATCAAATTCTTATATTAGTTTTTTTATTGTGCTATTTTTAGAATTTTGGAGATTGTATGTTAGAATTGATAACAAGACATATTTTCATGTTATTTATTGTCTATTACACTTATATTTTAATATCTCGCGTTTAACGTAGCATATTAATATATCTTGATATTACTTTGATTCGATCCACTAATTTAGCAAAATATTTTAATTTAATAGACTATAAAAATAGTAGGCATGCAGTATAACATGTACATGTATTACAAAATTGAACCTGGCGTCAACTTTGTGTATACTCTTTCCGTTGGGAAATTTCACCTGTTGGAGGCAATAAAAATTAATAACATTTGTTTGTTTTTTAGCTATTTAAATCCCGAAGAAGAGATTTTTTTTGTTTTTAAAAGGTAAAGTTAGAAAGAAAATATGAAATTTATAAAACTGGATAAATGGGAACTATAAAATTTAGATAAGATGAATAATGCATGAAATTAGAAGAATAATAATATCTATACATAGCTTTTTTTCGCTTTGTGAAATTTATTGATTTTAATTTTATATGATAGTTTTTCTTTTTTTGTCAAAAAGTTGTGTTTTATATGATAGTCGATAATAGTAATCTTTTGGAAATCTCCCCCGAACCAACAAACATGGTCGAAGTCAAACAACTCCATCTTTGAAATTAAAAAAGAAAAGAAAATAATTCACGTGCTTGTATATAATAAAAAAGGTCGTAATAATTGAGATTTCAGGTACACTCATTTTAAAATTCTCACGTATAAATTAGGATATATCATATAGGAATATCACTTTGAGCCCATCCACTAATTTAGCAAACTAACATAATCTACATATTCTCCAGTATAACGTGGGAGATTAATATGTAGTGATGAATCATCCACTAGTTACACAATATATAAAATAGTAGGCATGAGTGGAATTAAACATATATAGCACGTATTACAGACTTGTTTGTCAAACCAAACAGACATTAATCCTTTTTATCTTTCAAAGATTTGTTCCATGGCGATATCTCACGCCCAACCTGTTCTGCTTCTCCTCACATCACTCTTTTTCTTACCTGCTTTGCGTGCCGGGGCCATCAATTTTGAAAACTGCAAAAGTAAGTGTCGTTTTATTAGTCTTATATTGTGGTATAGAACATCTATTCTTGTTACTTGATAAGTCATTAAAGTCAATTTAATTAAAAGAATATGCCTGAATTTCATATAGATTGTAGTTTGCTCCTAGCTCTGTTTTTTTTTTTTGTATTGCCCAATAGATCCTGAACCGGAACTCATATTATCATCCATTCAATAAAACAAAATTGAGTATTTTGCTACTAATTTGAACACTTATATTTTCAAGAATCTAGAATCATAACAACAAAATTGCAACTCCAAAATTCAAAGATAGAACAAAACAATTTGAAATATGATCAAAAACTTAAAATAGATTTATCTTTTGTTAGTTTTATAAATAAAAAAACACTTACCCCTATCATTTGACATACCCAATTCTCCCATAAAAAATAAATTAAGATGTAACTTGATCCAAGATTTTTTTAACTTCTACAATTGTTAACAAGCTCTAAATCTCTGCGACTAAAGATGCAAGTATTGACTACAATTACGGTATCACAAACGTCACACGTGTGGATGTGTGTTAGTGGGGTGTAAATATTTTTTTATTATTATAATTAAAGATAGAGAAGAGAGAGAGAGAGGGAGAGATAGAGAGAGATAGAGAGAAGAAATTTTTTTCTATTTTTATAATACCTTACACTTGAGTGTAAACTTGCACCCTTATTTTGTGTCTTAGCCCAAATTTACATTATTTCTCATTTGTTTATAACTTACACCCAAGTGTTGAGTACTCCACTGCGTGTGCTCTTACGACGAGCCAACCATTACAATATCCGGCTTTTCAAGTGATGATAGTACGTAATATTTTATATTCTTTAATCGTTTTTTTTCTTCGAAGTTTCCAATATACTCTCTTGTAAGAAAATATCTTTGTGTATACAGGCGACATCATCTTTAGAGCAACTATACATGTGTTGTATAAATATGAAAATGTGAATAGGACTATAATAAATTACAACCTCGATGATGTGAGGGATAAGGATTCATACGTGATTGAACCTGGCGAAAAATTTGTGTTAACTCTTTCCAAAGTTCCTGGTTTGCAGTCACTCCCTCATGTAAGTATTTTTCATATAATATCAACGTTAGTTTCTTTTATTTACTTCTTTAAACTGAACAATATAAAAACCACAATAGTATATTTACTTGGTTTGCCTAACAGATTTTTTTTTCTTTAAACTAATTAGAAGGACTAGATCGAAACCCGCGCTACGCTGCGGGGCAAATTTAAAAAATTTTATTTTTGAAGAAGTTGTTTGACATCAAGTAATTTTTGGAGAACAACATGCATGAGGTAAATTTAACAAGTGGTGTAAGCCGCATGTAGTTTTTGTAAATTAATTTGTTTTAATATAAGTATTTATGATAGACATTTAAAAGATTTGTTGGATTTTGTATTTACCTTTGCTCGTATTTTTAGTTGTCTATATTTTATAATTTTATATATGCATACATAAATAAATAGCTTTATATTTGTATTTGTTTGTTTTATTTTATGTTCTTAATATATGTTTAATTTCTGACAAATGTTAGATTTTTTATATTGTGATATGTAAATATTTTTTCAGCGACTACTATACTTGAAAAACCTTATATTCTTTCTGTTAAATTTATTTATGGTACTCAAGCATAATTTGAATCATACTAAAAATAATTAATATATCTTTTGTTTCTTTAAATAATTATTTTACAATTAGATCACAATAATTAACTATGCGAAGTTTATTTTGTGTGTATTTTGTTCTTTAAAATTTGAACGCTATAAACATTTTTTAACTTTAAAATAATTTGATTTTTGAATAGATCGGGATAATATTATTAGGGTGGATATTTTAACCGAATTGAACTAAACCAAACCAAACCTGACAAAACAAACTCAAACTGATATAAGATTGGAACCAATCCAACTTATGATCACTCAATGATCAAGAGATTCCAAACTTAATCCCGCAGAAGGATGGAAACGATGTGGAGATAGTATGATTGACTCGCTCAATCAATGGGTTAATCGACTCACTCGATCAATGAACGAAAGAAGGATGTTGAACTTATCAACAAACTTAATCCGCAGATTCAAATAGGCCTAAGAGACTCACTCACTTAAGACTAATGAATAAACGACAAAGACTCGAACTTTGACAAGAAGAAAATGTTTCTTATTACTTTAAAATTGATCTAGGGTGGTTTTTACAAAGAAATGACTTGAGCTTATATAGGCTCGACTCTAGGATTGGTACAACAGTCAAATGTTTCAAAATAGGAAAGCAATACACGAAATAAATCAAAGAAATCAAGTGGAGATGTGCCTTGAAAGAATATAGCCGTTAGGCTTTGAATGCTTAGGCCAAAAGGAGTAATTCGTGGGCTCTTGTATCTTGACAGCTTCTGGATGATTCCATGGCTTATTAATCTTCTAATAACTCCCTTAAGTCGCACCAAATCAGAAGATAGACGTTGGGGTTGGGCTTTGAATGCTCTCGGGTCCATATATGGTAACTCTTGGTGTATGATTAGGAAAGATTGAATCCACTTGATCCAAGGGCTCAGAATGAAGCTTGAGGTGATCTTAGGAGTCTCTAGTTGTAATAGAAACTCTCCTGGACGCCAAAGTTTGGTTTCCAAGTAATTAAACCCGTCAGCTTCCAAATAAGGCAAGCTGAGCATCATCTGGTTTAGAAAATTAATATCTTCTAAACCTAAATCGGTATTGACTTGATTCTAATTCGAAAAGCTCCTCTTATGAGTCAAGAGTGTACGAAAATTCACTTTGTAGCTTAAATCCTTCTGGTTTGGTCGGAATCCTCCAATAACTGCACGTAGGTCCAAACCGAGTTCGTTGGGGATCATCCGGTTTGAAAATTGAATAACTCCTTCGTGTGAACTCCGTTTGGGCTGATTCTTCTTCGTGGTTGTCGGTAGTTGAGCTGAGAATGTATTCCAAGTGATCTCTGGGCATGAGGAATTGATCTTGGCCTTCGTCTGGACTGAAAAAGGCTGAGGGGTCTTCTCGGGTAGGCTGAATTGGCTTTGGCCCGAAGTTTTGGATAAAACTTGGTTAAAATTCCCACTTGGCTGCTCCTGGGTTGTTGTTTCTCGCCCATAATCTTCTCCATGGTTGGTTCTTGGATTGATGACTGCATCACAAACCGATCCAAACCAAACCATAACTTACATTCAAACCATTTGATTATGTTTCTTCTCAATCCGAACCGATAACCCAATGTATTTATTTATTTAATTAATTAATAATATTATAAATACTAATATGTAATTATTTACCAATGTTACGCTTGGAGCTTTAGATTATTTTTCTTTTCTAATTAATTAAATAAAATTAGATTGATTTAGTTTAATTATCTCTAAAAAAGGGAAAAAAAATTCTCTACCAGACTATGCAATTTCGATAACCAGTCCATCATTTCCGAGAATCCGAAAATCGTTCTTCTCTTTCGCAACCCACACTTTCTCTTTCTCTCTAATCCTACCAAGAAATCATCTTCTTCCATTAGTAAAGAAAAGTGTTCATCTATGTATGTTTGTTTCTTCAATCAATCAAATCATGATGCTTTGAAAATTGGTTTTCCCCAATTAGCATTAATCGGTATGAAGTCAAATCTTCTGTGTCATCATCTGGTATGTTTTGACAATTTCCAAATCAGAAACATGAGATAAATAGAAATGTTTAAATTGTTGATTGATCCTCTTGTCTGATTTTAAATAATTTGGTTGGAGAAGCAGAAGGAATTTGTTTATCATTTTGTGTTGTCTGTTATTGGTTTTGGATAGATTTGGGGATAAATTAAGGAGTTTGGTATAACGTTTTTTTGTAGATCCATTGGAAGATTTGGTTTGGTGTTTAATTTGATACAAGTGGGCAAACTTTTTAGGTTCTCTCCACTCAATAAATTTCATGGCTTGTGTGGGAAACTCTTGGTTTTTATTTGTCAATTATGTGTGTTTCTTAAATATTGAGACATCGATTCGTGGTTGTTGTCTTGAGAGGGAACATAATCTTCTGATCCAAATACTTGAATCTGGTTTTGTAGAAACCTAAAATTTTATACTTTCATTGATTTAATCTCCGATTCTGAGCAATAAGTCTATATTTGAGTTTGGTTTGTTTTTCAACGTCTTGGATTTGTAGTGTTTAAGGGATGAAGGCTTATGTTCCACCTTGGATTCTGAGCAATAAGTCCACCTTTTCTTCCTAAAACACATGAAATGGTAGATGATTTCTTCTTTTGATTCAATTGTTTCTTGGAGTGATAACAACAAAAGCTTCATCGTGAAGAATCCAATGGATTTTTCTAGAGACTTTCTTCCCATATTTTATTATTTTTGAAGCACGAGAATTTCTCAAGTTTCATTCGCCAGTTTGATACATGTGTAAGTTTTTCTAAATATTTGTTACTCAAATTCAAAATAGTCTTATATGTCATCTACAACTAAAACAAATTGTGTAGCTAATGTGACTTTCTTTTGAATATTACCGATTGAAACGCCTTTTACAAAGTTTAACCTATGTTTGAATAATATGAATTACTTTGCTCAAAATTTTTTTTAAATAATTTGAAAACGCATATTCATTAAGCACTATATTTGATTTAATTTTTTATGTAAAAAAACGACATTGCTGAAGAATCAAATAATTCCAAGGTAAAAAAAAAAAGCTATAATTACTGGTAGCCAACAAACAACAACAAGTTTTTTTTTCATATAGTTTCCATTACCACAACGATTGCCTTCATTTATCGATATCTATTTTGTTTTTTTTTAATATTCTAAAAAAGTTTTTATTATTTATGAAAAGGAGAATTAGCCCAATATTTCAATGACATCTAAATAATAATAAGCATATTCATTTTAAACTATAAGCCCATGAAATAAGCTTTAAGAAATAAAAGAATGACGTGGAACAAAGGAGTATTATAATTGGCAGAGAATAGCTGAGTTGTATTAATAAAATGTTTTCATTGGATGTTGATTTTAATTAGGTGTCACTCTCAGAACAGCTGAAAAAGCTGATGTGTCAATGTAGGAGAGATCCCTATTATTTTTATTGTATTGATAAGTCCAAGATTGTCGTATCCCTTGTTCATGTATATGGTGATAAAGCTGGAACGCTACAGCTAAAATTTTGCGTTGAGTTCGATAACCCTGCTCCAACTACAACATCGGTCTCTGCTTAATTAAATCCAATTGGCTGATGGAAATATGTTTTCTACTCTTTATGTGACTCTCTCGTTAATTACTTGCATCTTTGTTTCCATTTTCGTGTTGTTCAACAAATAAAAGTGAACTAGATCATTACCCGTACTTTTTAGTACGGGTTAAATTTTATTTATTACAAAATTTATATAATATATATATTAAAACTAAGTTTTAATATATTATAATAGTAAGTGAAAAAATATTAATTTTTTTGTCAGTTCCTATATACAATATTAGAATAAATATAGATTTTTTTCTATAATACTCAATTATGGATAATTTTTTTTTTAAGATATGAAAATTGAAAATAATTTTATTTTTTAAAAAGTAATATTTTTGAACAATGAGTTAATTTATGTTAACAACCACAAAATAGGATTGCATATATTTCAGTTAGATCAAAAATTAAAATATCATAAATGAATCGCATATAAAACATAGATTATTTTGAATTAATTAAGAAAATTAGCTATTATTTTGAATTAATTTAGAAAATTCTTTTTCAATTTATAATTCTTTGGTTGTTGAAATAGAGATTTGTTTGAGCTAATCTAATTACAGAATTTGTTTGAGATTTATAATTACGGAATTCACCAATTATTCGCATAATCGAATATGTTATAAACATATATTTAGTATATAATAATACCAAAATCAACCCGTGCGTGGAGTCTATATTTTTATTTTTGAATCTTAATATTTCATTTTAAAATATTGCGTGCACAATCTATTATTCGTTAATTCTAAAATTGCTTGCGGAATCAAATTTTCAAATATTTAGAGGTGTCAAACCATGTTTAAATGTTCTACACTATTTTTTAATATTCCAAATTAAAAATTTTAAATTTTTTTTGTAGTTTAGAAAATTATGAATTTCAAAAAATAAATTATATGAAATTAAATATAAATATTTGAATATTTATAAGGATCAAAACTCATTTCATCGTATAATATATTATATTTAACCCGCTACCTATTATAAATATTTTTAAAAATAATCAAATTAGAGTATTTATAATTTTTAACTTTTTGAACTATTAAGTATTGATGATATTCTCTAAAAATATCAAGTAAAACTTATTTTAAATGTTGCAAATTAAAATATTTAAATTTTTATTGTAGTATATAAAATTATACATTTCAAAAAAATAAATGTATGAAATCGAATATAAATATTCAAATTCTGACCCGTTGCCCAGTCGAAATTTTTGTTGACTTTATTTTTGTGTAAAAGAAATATATTACTCAAGTCTGAATTTTTGACCCATTTAGTTGTTTCCTTTATAGATTGAACAATTTATATGCGTTTTTAAAAATTCAAATCTTGGCATATGCAGAAAAAAAATTACTTTTTTTTTTTATTATGTAGATGATATAATGATATATTCGTTTCATATTAATATAATCATATTAAGATGAGAGGTGAAGTTTAATGATTAATAACAAATTAATATGGTAAGTTAGATATCAAATCTTATATGTTCATTTTGATTGGTCATTTAAAAAAAAAAAATAACAGATTTTCGTTTTATAATTTAATTAAATTAATTAAATGATATAAATTAGAATTTTACTTGTTTATCCTTAATAAATTGAATGAAATTTGTTCTAAAAGAAGATTTTTGTAATGGCATTCTTAAGTAAATTCTTACAAAAGGGAAGGTTAGTTAAGGGTATCTTATAAAGTGTACTCCCCAAATAATAGTATAGGATTTATTCTGACTCTATCTTTAATTACTTGCATCTCTTTTATATTCCCATAAATATATATATATATATAATTGTTTTTAACGCATCTGCTCGAAATTAGCCACAACAACAAATCTATGGCTATGTTTTCATCGTAAACACCACTTTGTCAACAACAAAATAATGTCGTTAATTAAAAACCATAGCAAATTGATTCAACAATATCAGTTTTTTTTAGATGTCATATGTCGATAAAAACCATAGGAAACATGATACCATATTTTTTTTTTGTCAAAGGATTTTCGTATTTATTGACTTTTTAGGAGCATAGATTTGTACAAACAAATTGAGCTATTCCCTTACAAATTATAACAAATATTAAAAACATAAAGTGAAACAAACAAATAAAAAACTGACCAAAACCAAAAAAGGGTAACAAGCCCAAAAAAGAGAGACAACTCATAAACAATAATAGGCCCAATAACCCACCAAGCCCACGAACCAACTGAAGCCAAAATTAAGTTTAACCTTAGAATTCCGACATCAGCATTCGATGGATCCAGGCCTAGATCCATCGAGTACCTACTCGGAGGAGACCAAACGACCAGAAATCCTACACCAAGAGGTGGTACACTAACACCGAGAAAAACTATTTGTGAAACTCTTTTTAGCCTCAATAATCATCAATGTTCACCAGCATTCTTCAACCAACCCTAAATTTTTAATTAGAAGTTGAAGTATTGAGAGTAAGTAGTACTGGCTTTTGTTAGTAATGTTGCGTAATAGATTATGGTTTTTCTCAGATATTGACCTTAAGTTGACAAGGTCATGTCAATCAAATCAGACAGTACAAGTAAGTGGCCACACCCAGTCTTACTCAACTATTCATCTTTAAGGGAATTTTTCTAAAAAATTAATGCACTCTATGAAAGAACTTTTGGAAATCTTGTGTATTAGAACGTAAACTAGGGTTTTTACGACTACAGCTGGCGACTAATTAGTCACTATGAAGCGAGTTTTTAGCGACTACAAAAATTTAGTCGTCAATCAGTCGCTTTTCTGCGACCAAAGACAGTAGTCGGTAAAATAGTCGTAAATTAGCGACTACTTTGTGACTATATTGCAATTGGAAAAAAGTAGTCCCAAAATAGTCTCTAATTTGACAAGTAACAAACGACTCATTATGCGAGTCATAAAGCAGTCGGATATATGTCATAACATACACGTGCAATAAAAATGTGTTATTCATTTTGGGGTTAGTGTATCGGTTTTATGCGACTTCAAATCGTAGTCGCCATTTGGTGACGTCATAGTCAATATTTAGTCGCTATAATTGTGTATATATTCAATTTACCCAAATTTTCCTCCTCATTCATAAAAACACCAAGCAAAGCAAAAAATTAATGATATTTGTAGCCAATTTTTGGGTATTTAGCCAAAAACACATATTGTGACTATATATGCCAATATAGCTACAACTAGTTAAAAAACATAATGTTTATTGAATTTTTGATTTTTTATGACCTAAACATGAACTTGCGACAAAATAATCTGTGGCTATTTGAATTAGATTTAATTTTTTAATTTTCGTTAATAAGATAGACACGAATTTGCCACAAATTTATTGGTCGTTTGTCGATTCTCAAAACCCTAAACACAAAACTCAAAAATATTATCTAATCAATAATATATCCAAAAACTGAGATCTAACACTTAAAAAATTCTAGTTTTCCAAATCTTATATATTTTTTTTATCAAAACTTAACCCCAAATCTTAAACCTAAACCCCAAACCCTATATTTCAAAATCTTAATCTCCAACCCCTAAACCTTAAATTTTAAACACTTATAATGCATATATAGAAATTAAATCATAAACTATTCAACCAAAATATAACCATCTACACTAGTATTTTTGCAACACTTTGGTGACGGGTGGGTAAAAATACTTCTGGGTTAATCGGATATCCGACCCGTTTTTAAAATTCCTTCACAAAAAATTTGTTGGGTCGGGTTATATTTAACCCAACTCATACACCGGATATTTCATATTTAATAATTTAGCTATTTAGAAGATTTGATTAAGATTTAGAATTATGATTCTCCTATCATCTTTGTTTGATTTGTTTTTAACTGTTTTGAATCATCATATAATACATAAAGTAAAAAAAAAAAAAAAAAATTCTGCATATACTGTGATTCGAAATTTTAAAAACGGACATATATTATCCAATTGACGAAAATATGTGTTCAACGTTCTATATCGATTAAAATATTTAGACAATGATTCAAAATCATATCATAAATTAGATCAACATTAATAAAATAAATGAGTTTTTTGGCCGGACGGATTTGGCGTGACGGGTTTTTGAATCAGCAATAATAAAAAATTAAAATATCATTAATCCGCCGCTTCAATACGGATTAAATCCTTATTTTTTTAATACCACCAATATTAGACATATTAAATCAGTCTCATTTAGAAAATATTGTATAAAACCAAAAATTGTCCCGTGGTATAATGTTACTTAATAAAAATATTTATAAAATTTTAAAATATCATTAACATGCCGTTTTAATACATATTAAATCTTCAGTTTATTAAAATATAAATGTCTTAGAGAATGATATGATTTGTAAAATTTTATATATAATAAATAATTATTAAATTTTAAAAGAAAAACAAATCACGGGACGGGTTAAGAAATTACGGAACGAGTTATATTTCGGAAAGGATTTATATGGCGGACGAATTTGAATCAATATTTATATACCGCTTAAATACGGGTTAAATCCTCAATTTATTAATAATTATCTCGTGGACTCGTGGTATACCGTTACTTAATAACAATTGTAAACTATAATATAAATAAATATGTTATAACGAGATACAATTTACAAAATATTTTTATACTAACTTTAAAATTAAATCATCCCGCGGTGTACCGCGGGTTAAAATCTAATTATATATGTATAAAAATAATATGTACAACTATTTAGTATTTACATGTAAATCCATCTTTCCAAAAACTATTTACTTATAAAATTGATTAAATTTAGTCATTTGAAAACCTAAAACTAATCATTTTTAAATTAAATCATATCTAATATTCTTCTAAATCTTAAAACCCCAAGCTTTATTTCCATAATACTCATTTTGATTTTCTTGTTTGTGTTGTTGTGTAGGCAAAGCTGAGAAAGTGTTGATTAGAAAGCTGATTGATCAACATAGCCAGCTTTGCTGTTTCTTGAGTTTGTTTCTCCTCTTTATATTCTTACCATTTATCTGCTGAAATTTGTGAATGATTCTAACATATTTAAGATCGAGTGGCATGAATGCGTTTTTTAAGACTATATCTTCTACATATTCAAAGAGTTGGTTCCTTTTTCATGACTTTCAAAATGTGTTTGTTTTCTTCCATTTCTTGTCAATTTGGCATGTCGTTTCGTCTCCCAAATTTGGAAGTTATGTGGTGATGTCTTATTTGCATGCTTGGACTTTTTTGTGTTATGTGGAAAAGGCAAATCCTTAGGACATGCCGAAGTGTGTAAACTATGATGGAACCGTTCCTCTTTTCCTCAATGTGTAACACTTGCAGACTTGATTCTTTTCATAGAAAGTTTGAGCTTTATGTTTCTTTACTCGTCTTGTTTTGTGATTTAGTTCAAACCACTACTTAATTTGTTACTTTAATGTATTTTCTTTTTCGCTGCATGGTAGATTTTGAACTATGATGGGTTATGTTGAAACAACCCGACCCGTTTTTTTAATTAATTAATTAATTAACTAATATCTCCATAAATATTAATTAATTTCTCCAATTAAAAATTATGTCAAAATCAACAAAACTTAAATCAAAAATCTAATTCAACTTATTATAAATTAACCAACATAAACCAATAAATCATCTAACAAAACAACTTCTAATCCAATATTCCACCATACTAAAAATAATGAAATAACACCAACGAGACCCTAAATCATCCTCTCTTCTTTGCCATGATTCCACGATCACAATTTATCTTTACTTGCACCAATAAAAGAGATGCATAAATTTATACTAGTATTTTTGAAGTACATTTTTAGCGGGTGGGTTAAATTATTATCCGACAAATTTGTTACCCGACCCGATAAGAAATTTCCTATGTAAATCTTACATCGGATAGTTCATATCTTTTTTGAATCGGTCAAAACATATCCGAAATTATGAACCGGATACTCCATATTTAAAAATATAGATATTTAGAAAATTTGGTGTAGATTTAAAAATACAATTCTCCTATCATCTTTGTTTGAATATTTATTAACTGTTTTGAATCGTCATATAATACATAAAGTTTAAAAACTCTCAATTTTTTTCTGCATATATTGTTATTCGAAATTTTTAAAACGGAGATATATTACCCAGTTGATGAAAAACGTGTGTGTTCAACGTCCTATCGGCTAAAATGTTTAGATATTGATTCGGAATCATATTATAAATAAGGGAGACTCACAAAAATGCCCCTTTTTCAATACCCCTTTTCAAAAATGCCCCATTTGGCTGTCCATTTTTTAAAATACCCCTTTTTATGTACAAAATGACTAAATTACCCTTCTTTTAATAAAAGATATCACAAATATATAAGGAAATATAACAAAATTAGGTCCACAAAATACAAAATATTTTTTGGCGGGAAAAGTGATCCCGCAATTTTTCCCGCCAAAACACTTGTAAAACCTTTAAAATACCTTGTAAAATTTTCCCGTAAAATTTTTTCCCGCCAAAAATTTTTTTTTGCGGGAAAAGTGATTCCGCAATTTTTCTGGCGTTAAATTTTTGGCGGGCAAATTTTTGGTGGGAAAAATTTACAAGGTATTTTAAAGGTTTTTTACAGGGTATTTATGAGGTTTTACAATGTATTTTAAAAGGTTTTACAACGTATTTATAAGATATTATAAGATTTTACAAGCTATTTTATAAGGTTTTACAAGTTATAAGGTTTTACAAGTTTTTTATAAGGTTTTACAAGTTATAAATACCTTATAAAACCTTATAAGTACCTTGTAAAACCTTTTAAAATACATTGTAAAACCTTACAAAACACTTGTAAATACTCTGTAAAACCTTTAAAATACCTTGTAAATTTTTCCCGCCAAAAAAATTGCGGAATCACTTTTCCCGCAAAAAAAATTTTTTGGCGGGAAAAATTTTTACGGGAAAATTTTACAAGGTATTTTAAAAGTTTTTACAAGTGTTTTGGCGGAAAAATTGCGGGATCACTTTTCCCGCTAAAAAATATTTTGTATTTTGTGGACCTAATTTTGTTTCAAATAAGGGTAAAATGGTCATTAAAAATTAAAAGAGGGCAAACTTAAAAATGGACTCTCAACAGGGGGCATTTTTGAAAAGGGGTATTGAAAAAGGGGCATTTTTAACAATTTCTCTATAAAGAATATAAAATGAAACTAAATCTGAATGAACAAGAACCTCAACTTAATAAGCATCTAAATTTAAAATTATATACCGTTTCATTCGTTTTTTTTAGTTTAACTGCTTAATTTTATCAAAAATGTTCAAATTTATATTTTTAAAAAGTTTTAAATAGTAAATTCATATATTTAAAATCAAAAAAAAATTTCTAATATTATGAACATTTGAACATATATAAAAAGTTACAATAACACGAGACGGGTTATATTGGTAGACAAGGTTATATAACAGACGAGTTTTTAAGATGTTTTAAATATAATAATTCATATATTTAAATCAATAAAAGTTTATTATATAAAATCATTTGAACATATATAAAGAGTTAAAATAACATGGGACGGTTATATTGCATTACAGAGTTATATTGCAGGACGGAGTTATATTGGAAGACGGGGTTATATGATGGGACGAGTTTGAATCAAAATTTTTTAAAACATCATTAACTAGCTGCTTCAATACGGTTAAATCTTTATTTTATTACTTTTTTAGCACCACTAATATTAGGCATATTGAATGATCCTGATTAAAGTAAATTGTATAAAACAAAAATTGTCTTGTGGTTTACCGTTACTTAATAAAAATTGTAAACTATAAAATATAAATGTCTTGTAAAATGATACAATTTGCAAAAAAAATTTTATATAATATATAACTATTAAATTTTAAAAATCAATAATTTTAAAAACAAATCGTCCCGCGGTGTACCTTAATAATTTTAAAAACAAATCAATAAATACTTAGTGAGGCGATCCTCCCATTTACGAGCTATACACACAAGCAACTAAAATCACAAATCAACACATAATTCATGAAAACAAACAAACCAATCACAATCATCCAATAACACAACCATCTCACGGATTTTAATTCTGGATCCATCAAAAATCCAGCCTACACATTACAACAAACAATCACATAATCCCAGTCGCTTAGATAAGCTCATGGTCACGCACTCACCTCAGCTAAGGGATGATTTTTGAACAAAGAACAACACCACACAACCACAGTTGACTTTTTCCTCACGTCAAAAATAGCTCAAATCACCCTATAATCAACCACAACAATCAAAACATCATTTAAACCAATTTGCAAAATACTGGAAAAATCAGAGAAATGTCAGCCTGAAAGATGGGATCACGAAACGAGATCTAATCGTCCAATTGGTATCAGAGCCTTTACGCTCCTAGGACGGTTTTGAAAATTTTATTGGGATGGATTGAATTTTCGTGATCCTTGATGCGTGTACTTAAACCGTTGTTTGTTTGTGTTGGAAAAATTGATTATGTGTAGTTAGTCAATTTGAGTGAGCCTTCAATGAGATTCCACGGTAAGTTGTTTTGTATTTAGTCTGATGTCTTGGTGTATTTAGTGTATGCTTGTAAAAGTGCAAATGGATGTCGGAGCTAAAAGTTGTAGATGGGGACGTGGTCGGAGCCGCGGGGCTCTGGTAGCGGATAAGAATGTGGGATAGAGTGCTACGGTTGAGCAGGTCGGGGGTTTGCATGCGGATAAAGAGGGGTCTAAGCGTTTGGTTGGTGGGGGTGGAGTTCCAGCAGATGTTGCAGGTGTGGCAGCGGGTGTTTTTCAGGCCCGAGATGACCGCATTGCGAACTTGTTGACAAGGCTGTTAGAGAGGCTACCAGAGAGGGTACCGGCACAGGCTCCGGGAGTACCACCAATGGCTGAGGTGCAGGCGAGGGTTGCAGTTGCAGAGGAGCAGATGCAGAGGATTAGCAAGGAGTTCTTTTTGGGTGGTGCCAAACCTAAGGAGGTGGATGAGTGGAGAAAACAGATGCAGCAGAATTTCCGTTCGATTAGGTGTCCAGAGGGATACCAAGTTGATCTTGCAGTTCACTATTTGCAGGCAGATGCACATCTCTAGTGGAAGGATGTTGCGGTTAGGAGTGCTCAAGCGGAGATGAGCTGGGCGGTGTTTAACGCCAAGTACTTTCCTCCAGAGGCGTTAGACCGGTTAGAGGGGCGGTTTTTGGAGTTATCTCAGGGGAACCGGACGGTTCGTGAGTATGAGGATGATTTTAACTGTCTTAGTGTGTATGCTAGTCGAGCTATGGAGGGTGAGCAGGCACGAGGGCGGAGATTTTTGAGAGGTCTTCGGGCTGAGTTGAGGAATCGTTGTCTTGTGAGACTATTCGGTACAGTGGTGGAGTTGGTCGAGACTGCTACGTTGTTGGAGGAGGGTCTGAAGGATGAGGCGGTGGTGACCAGCCCAACCCTTCAGGCAAAGAAGCCTCAACAACACTTCAGTTCCAACAAGAGCGGTAAGCCGCTGCAGAGACCAGAAGCTTAAGTGGGACGAGACTCGGAGGACTAGCCAAGGCGGTCAGAGAAGCTTCGGGTGCGAGAGCAAGGACCATAGGGTGACGAGCTTTCCTTGCAGGAGTGGTACAGATACTGGGGTGTGTTTTCACTGCAAGAAGGTGGGACATATCAAGCCCAAGTATCCTAAGTTGCAGCAGAGAGAGGTGGCATTGGTGGAAGCAGCAGCAGCAATACCACCGAAGAGGCAGATCGCAGCAGTGCCACGGGTGTACTCCATCGGGGAGATGGGTGGACCAAGTACGAGGTCGATCACAAGTAAACTTATAGATTTATTTGAGTAAAATCTAGTTTTTCAAGATTTATGTTATTTTTAGTGTCGTGTTAAGGTTCTTGGCATGAGAAAAATGTGTAGAGACCTTAATCATAGGGGGGGGGTATTGAGTCCCACGTACTATTTTATTCTAGAACGTTGCATTTTTTTGTGACTCCAGAGTTTGCCGAGCGAGGTGGTATTGCGGGAGAATCCGACGAGCATTTCAGAGACGTTAGGGTTGCTGGAGGGAAGTTTCTAGTTGTTCAAGGTTGAGCTAGAAACGTGGATGTATAGGTAGCCACGAAATATATGCTAGCAGATTTGATCATTTGTGCAATGGAGCTGTATGATATCATCTTGGGCATGGATTAGCTCAGGCATTACATGGTACATCTGGATTGCCACCGGGGACGTGTCGTGTTTGAGAGACAGAAGAGAAGGTTGGTCTATCGGAGTGTGAGGCCGACTTTTGGGAATCTCGTAATCTCGGCTTTGCAGACGGAGAAGATGATTGAAAAAGGTTGTGAGGCTTATCTAGCGACAATCATGACTCCGGAGACATTTGGAGCAGTTGGGGTTGAAAATACTCGGGTCGTTCAAGAATTCAAGGATGTGTTTCAGTCGTTGCAGAGGTAATCGCTGTCACGGTCAGATCATTTCACGATTTAGTTGGAACCTGGGACGATGCCAATATCTAAGGTACCTTACAGAATGGCTCTAGCAGAGATGGCAGAGCTGAAGAAACAGTTGGAGAAGTTGCTGGGTAAGGGTTTTAAATAGCCGAGTAGTTCACTGTGCGTGGCACCGGTGTTGTTTGTGAAGAAGAAGGATGGAAGTTTTCGGTTTTTGGAATTATCTCAGGGGAACCGGATGGTTCGTGAGTATGAGGATGATTTTAACTGTCTCAGTGTGTATGCTAGTCGAGCTATGGAGGGTGAGCAGGCACGAGGGCGGAGATTTTTGAGAGGTCTTCGGGCTGAGTTGAGGAATCGTTGTCTTGTGAGACTATTCGGTACAGTGGGTGAGTTGGTCGAGACTGCTACGTTGTTGGAGGAGGGTCTGAAGGATGAGGCGGTGGTGACCAGCCCAACCCTTCAGGCAAAGAAGCCTCAACAACACTTCAGTTCCAACAAGAGCGGTAAGCCGCTGCAGAGACCAGAAGCTTAAGTGGGACGAGACTCGGAGGACTAGCCAAGGCGGTCAGAGAAGCTTCGGGTGCGAGAGCAAGGACCATAGGGTGACGAGCTTTCCTTGCAGGAGTGGTACAGATACTCGGGTGTGTTTTCACTGCAAGAAGGTGGGACATATCAAGCCCAAGTATCCTAAGTTGCAGCAGAGAGAGGTGGCATTGGTGGAAGCAGCAGCAGCGATACCACCGAAGAGGCAGATCGCAGCAGTGCCACGGGTGTACTCCATCGGGGAGATGGGTGGACCAAGTACGAGGTCGATCACAAGTAAACTTATAGATTTATTTGAGTAAAATCTAGTTTTTCAAGATTTATGTTATTTTTAGTGTCGTGTTAAGGTTCTTGGCATGAGAAAAATGTGTAGAGACCTTAATCATAGGGGGGGGGTATTGAGTCCCACGTACTATTTTATTCTAGAACGTTGCATTTTTTTGTGACTCCAGAGTTTGCCGAGCGAGGTGGTATTGCGGGAGAATCCGACGAGCATTTCAGAGACGTTAGGGTTGCTGGAGGGAAGTTTCTAGTTGTTCAAGGTTGAGCTAGAAACGTGGATGTATAGGTAGCCACGAAATATATGCTAGCAGATTTGATCATTTGTGCAATGGAGCTGTATGATATCATCTTGGGCATGGATTAGCTCAGGCATTACATGGTACATCTGGATTGCCACCGGGGACGTGTCGTGTTTGAGAGACAGAAGAGAAGGTTGGTCTATCGGAGTGTGAGGCCGACTTTTGGGAATCTCGTAATCTCGGCTTTGCAGACGGAGAAGATGATTGAAAAAGGTTGTGAGGCTTATCTAGCGACAATCATGACTCCGGAGACATTTGGAGCAGTTGGGGTTGAAAATACTCGGGTCGTTCAAGAATTCAAGGATGTGTTTCAGTCGTTGCAGAGGTAATCGCTGTCACGGTCAGATCATTTCACGATTTAGTTGGAACCTAGGACGATGCCAATATCTAAGGTACCTTACAGAATGGCTCTAGCAGAGATGGCAGAGCTGAAGAAACAGTTGGAGGAGTTGCTGGGTAAGGGTTTTAAATAGCCGAGTAGTTCACTGTGCGTGGCACCGGTGTTGTTTGTGAAGAAGAAGGATGGAAGTTTTCGGTTTTTGGAGTTATCTCAGGGGAACCGGATGGTTCGTGAGTATGAGGATGTTTTTAACTGTCTCAGTGTGTATGCTAGTCGAGCTATGGAGGGTGAGCAGGCACGAGGGCGGAGATTTTTGAGAGGTCTTCGGGCTGAGTTGAGGAATCGTTGTCTTGTGAGACTATTCGGTACCTTACAGAATGGCTCTAGCAGAGATGGCAGAGCTGAAGAAACAGTTGGAGGAGTTGCTGGGTAAGGGTTTTAAATAGCCGAGTAGTTCACTGTGCGTGTCACCGGTGTTGTTTGTGAAGAAGAAGGATGGAAGTTTTCGATTATGCATTGATTACCGGGGACTTAACCGAGTTACAGTGAAGAACAAGTACTCTTTACCACGGATTGGTGAGTTGTTGGATCAGCTGAGAGGAGCTAGTTGGTTCTCCAAGATCGATTTGGCATCAAGTTATCACCAGATTCCGATTGATGAGGCAGATGCCGTTTGTGGTGATGAGTTATCAACAGCATTTCGGACGAGTTATGGGCACTACGAGTTTGTGGTGATGCCGTTTAGATTGACTAATGCACCAGAAACATTTATGAGGTTGATGAATGGTGTGTTTCAGGAGTACTTTGATGAGTTTGTGAAAATCTTTATTGACGACATTATGGTGTATTTTAAGAGTTCTGAGGAACATGAGTTACACCTGAGAGTTGTTCTTGAGAAGCTGCAGGAGCAAAAGCTGTTCGCTAAGTTGTGCAAGTGCATTTTCTAGCAGCGGGATATTAGGTTCATTTGATACACTATTTCAGCAGATGGAGTGTCTATTGATCCAAAGAAGATACATGCTATCAGGGAATGGCCAAGGCCAAGGAATGCTACTAAGATCAGAAGTTTTCTTGGCTTAGCGGGATATTATCGGAAATTCATCAAGGGTTTCGCGAGTATGGCTCAAACTATGACGAAGCTGACAAGGAAGGATGTTCCCTATGTGCAGTCTCTCTAGAGTGTGAGGAGAGTTTCGCGAAGTTTAAAGCGATGTTGACGAGCACACCAGTTTTGGCGTTGCTAGAGCAGAGCGAGCCATATGCGGTGTATACAGATGCATCGAGAGTGGGTCTTAGATGTGTGTTAATGCAGAATGAGAATGTGATTGCCTATGCTTTACGGCAGTTGAGAAAGCTTGAGGGTGGGTAGGCTGCTGTTGGTTTTGCCTTGAAGATTTGGATATCTTATCTTTATGGCAGGAAGGTTTAGGTGTTTACAGATCACAGGAGCCTGAAGTATATCTTTACTCACCCAGAGCTGAATCTGAGACAGTGGAGATGGATGGAGTTGGTGGTAGATTATGATTTGGAGATAGCTTACCATCCTGGGAAAGCTAATTTAGTTGTGGATGCTTTAAGCCGGAAGCGAGTGGCTTCGGCTTAGGAGCGGGACATAGAGTCATTGGTATATGAGATTAGTACGGTGAGATTATGTGCTACTTCGCATGAGCTTTTGGGTTTGAAAGCACCTAATCAGGCAGATCTTCTAAGCAGGGTGCGATTGGCTCAGTAGTTGGATAAGGTACTGATTAAGGATTCCAAGGTTGAGGGTTCTGAGTATCAGGTCTCTGCTAATGGGATGATTCTAGTACACGGACGAGTATGTGTGCCTAGAGACGAGAGATCTTGAATGAGGCTCATGCGAGCAAGTTTTTGATTCATCCATGGATGACTAAGATGTACTGGGATCTAAAACGGTATTATCACTGGGTCGGGATGAAGAAGGATGTTGCTAGTAGGGTTGCAGCATGCGATGTGTGTCAGTTAGTGAAGGCTGAGCACCGGAATCCAGGTGGTTTATTGCAGAGTTTACCCCTTTCAAACTGGAAGTGGGATATGATTACAATGGATTTCATGGTGGGATTACCTATTTCTCGGACCAAAGATGCTATATGTGCAGGAGGTAGTGAGATGTCATGGAGTGCCGGTGAGTATAGTGTCAGACCGGGATCCTTAGTTTACTTCAGCGTTCTGTAAGGCGTGCAGGCGGAAATCTGAGTACGGCTTATCATCTTCAAACGGATGGACAATCTGAAAAGACCATTCAGACTCTTGAGGATTTGCCGATGATGTGTTTACTAGATTGGGGTGGTCATTGGTTGGATCATCTGGGCTTGGTGGAGTTTTCTTATAATTGTAGCTACCAGTCGAGTATTGAGATGGCTCCTTTTGAGGCGTTGTATGGGAGGCCATATCGTACACTTTTATGCAGGACCCAAGTGGGGGAGATGAGTCTTTATGATGAAGGTTTTGTTCAGAAGACCTCGGAGAAGATTCGGGTTTTGAAGCTGAACATGAGATAAGCTCAGGATCGACAAAATAGTTAGCCTTATAAGAGGAGGAGAGAGCTTGAGTTTGAGGTGCGAGATAGAGTGTATCTCAAGATGGCGATGTTGAGGGGTCCTAACAGGTCTATTACCAAGCACAAGTTAAGTCCTAGGTATATGGGTCCGTTTAGGTTTGTTGAGCGAGTTGGACGGATTGCTTATCGTTTAGAGTTACCAGAGGTTATGCAGGCATTTCATAAGGTTTTTCATGTGTCGATGCTGAAGAAGTACTTGCATAAGGATGATGAGGTGTTGGCTAAGATTCCCGTAAATCTTCAGCCCAACATGATCTTGGAGGCAAGGCCAGTGAGGGTTCTCGAGAGGAAGGTCAGGCAGGATCGTCGGAAGAAGACTGCGATTATCAAAGTTTTATGGGATTGTGATGGTGTTGAGGAAGAAACTTGGGAACCAGAGGCGTGGATGAAAGCGAGATTCAAGAAGTGGTTTGAGAAGCAGGCAGAGGCTTGAGTTTATCATCGATGGTCCTAGTTTCAGAGTTGGATTATTTTGTTTTGGATATTTCATTATGTGTTTCATTTAAAATTGTAACGATTGATACATTTTGGACTTTAATAAGATGAGTAGTTTTTATGGATTGATGACTTGTGATGTCATGAAAAATTTAAGGAACATGAGGTTTTGAAACGGAGTTCTAAGAAAAACTAAAACTTGACTTATACTCGGGAAGAGAGTATGTAAAACACCCTGAGTGACTAGGATATTTCAGATGGCCTGAAGGAGTGGTCATTATTGAGACGATATTCCAAAGTGGGAATATGGGTGGTGAGTATGACATTGCGATGTTGCATACAAACCAAGTGAGGTAGTTCTGGTCGGAGATGCTTTTAGACACATAGAGATGATTGCTCGGAAGACGGTTTGGTCTTGGACAACTCGTTAGGGAATGAATAGTTTCCGTGGTACCGAGTAGGGCTGGGACTATTATCCGGGATCCGAGATCCGATCCGGGATCCGTCCCGATCCGCTCCGAAAAAACGGATATCCGGAGGGTTTGGATCCGGATCCGGATACCAAAATCTCAGATCCGTTGAAACCGGATCCGGATCCGGATATCAATATTTTAAGAAACCGGATATCCGGATCCGGTAAATATATGTGCTTTGATCATTAAATTATGTTGTATTTAGCTTTCTAAACTTGCAGCTAGAAGGACATATATATAGGTGTGTGGGAAGGAGGCTTTTCTGTGTGGTTCTCGATGTGGGACAAAGCTATAAAGGAGAAAGAGAAATTCTTTTTTTTTTCTTTTTCGTAAATGGACAATGGTTGCAAGTCCCACATCGTGCAGTTGAAAAACTGTTGCACTATACATGAGCTATAAAATAACCCTCACTCCTAATTCACAAGCCCATTAAAAAAAGCCCAGCTTCTCGGATTCTTTTAATTAGAAGTCCATTTAGTTCTTACACTTAAGCCATATACCGGATCCGGATATAAAACGGGTATCCGGCGGATGTCTGAAATTTGAAACGGATATCCGCGACCGGATATCCGGGGCTTACGGATCCGGATCCGGATACTAAAACACAAAATCCGGCGGATCCGGATCCGGATCCGGATATACCCATTTTAGCCGGATATCCGGATCCGTCTCAGGGCTAGTACCGAGAGCTCGTAAGGTTATACAGCCCAGAGTGTGAGTGGTATGAATATGATACTAGAGCTTGTAAGGTTATATAGCACAAAGTGTGAGTGGTACGGATATGATACCCAGAGCTCGTAAGATTATACGACCTAGAGTGAGAGTGGTATAAGTATGATACTCAGAGCTCGTAAGGTCGTATGGTCCAGAGTGAGAGTGGTATGAGTGTGATACCGATAGGTCGAGGGACTTTGTGGCCAGAGAGTGAGAGTAGTATGGGGTACCCAGAACTTGAAAGACTTTGCGTCTAAGGGTGGAGGGGTATGAGGTGAGTTGTGAGCAATTAGTCTATGAGGTGAGTCTAAAGCATAGTAACTAGATGGAGACCTCGGCGGTGGATAATAACCGATCTATTGTTGGGTTTGTGTTGGCCGGGTTGGTCAAGAGTTGAGCGATCGTTGTGATGATCCTGGCTTGAAGTCAGTTCAGAATGGACAATGGCGTAAGATCCGAGGACGAATCTCTGTAAGTGGGGGAGAATTGTAACGCCCGTGTTCCCAAAAGAGATAGTAAAATGGATGTTTATATCGGGAATTAGAATGGGTTTAATTCCAATTTTTGGTTTAAGAAGGGTGAATTTTTTGATTAATATTAAACCAATAGAGGGTTTAATTAACTTTATGTTTAATTCTAATTTTCTAGGTTAATTTAAATAAACCGGAAATAAACCTTAAGCCTATTGAAATGCTAAATCGCAAGAAACCCGTAGCATTTTCTCTCTAATTTTCGTGGCCACCCAGCTGGTGAAGAGAGCCTAGATGTTTTTCTTTGCTTGTGAGAGAGGAGGAGGCTGAAGCTTTGGTAAAGGGGAGGGAAACAGAACTGTTAGGGTTTGATAGAGAAGAGGTTCGACATATAAAATCGTTTCCAAAAGTAACTAAAATTTTTAGAGATTGTAAGTAAAACTTATATCTAGTTGTGGCTTTTAACGGATATTGATTTGAGTTAATATTCTAAGAGTTATCTCTGTTTTCGTGAGCTCTTCTGTTTCAGATGCGATTTGGACCAGTGTATTTAAAGGACGATCGCGAGTGAACCCCTTGTCTGATCGTCACGAAAGTTTGTGGATAGCTTAAGGACATCTAGGGGAAGCTTTTCAACGGTGGGATTTGAAATTGGACGGTTAGATCTCGTTTCGTGATCCAAGCTTTCAGGATGATAATTTTGTGATTTTTTCCAAAATTTTACAATTTGGTTTAAATGATGTTTTGATTGTTGTGGTTGGTTATAGGGTGATTTGAGCTACTGTTAACGTGAGGAAGAAGTCAACTGTGGTTGTGTGGTGTTGTTATTTGTTCAAAAATCATCCCTAAGCTGAGGTGAGTGCGTCACCATGAGTTTATCTAAGTGATTGGGATTATGTGATTGTTTGTTGTGATGTGTAGGTTGGATTTTTGATGGATCCAGAATTGAAATTCGTGAGATGGTTGTGTTATTGGATGAATTTCATTGGTTTGGTTTGTTTTCATGAATTATGTGTTGATTTGTGATTTTAATTGCTTGTGTGTATGGCTCGTAGATGGGAGGATCGCCTCACTAAATATTTATTGAAATACTTATGCATCTCTTTTCTTGGTGTAGGTAAAGATAAAGTGTGATCGTGGAATAATGACGAAGAGAGGAGAATGATCTAGAGTCTCGTTGGTGTTAGTTTATTATTTTTAATATGATAGAATTTTTGATTAGAACTTGGTAGAATTGTTAGATTATTTGTTGGTTTGTTGGTTATAATAAGTTGAATTTGGATTTTTGGTATGAGTTGTGTTGGTTTTGGCATAATTTTAATTGTAGAAATTAATTAATATTTATGGGGATATTAGTTAATTATTGAAACAACCCGATCCTTTTTTAAAAAATTAATTAAGTAATTAACTAATATACCCATAAATATTAATTAATTTCTCTAATTAAAAATTATGCCAAAACCAACACAACTCAAATTAAAAATCCAATTCAACTTATTATAAATTAACCAACATAAACCAATAAATCATCTAACAATTCTAACAACTTCTAATCCAAAATTCCATAATACTAAAAATAATAAAATAACACCAACGAGACCCTAGATCATCCTCTTTCTTTGCCATGATTCGACGATCACCCTTTATCTCTACCTGCACCAAGAAAAGAGATGCATAAGTATTTCAATAAATACGTAGTGAGGCGATCATCCCTTCTACGAGATATACACACAAGCAACTAAGATCACAAATCAACACATAATTCATGAAAACAAACAAAGCAATGACAATCATTCAATAACACAACCATCTCACGGATTTTAATTCTAGATCCATCAAAAATCCAGCCTACACATCACAACAACCAATCATATAATCTCAATCGCTTAGATAAGCTCATGGTCACGCAGTCACCTCGGCTTAGGGATGATTTTTGAACAAAGAACAACACCACACAACTACAATTGACTTCTTCCTCATGTCAAAATAATCTCAAATCACCCTATAACCAACCACAACAATCAAAACATCATTTAAACCAATTTGCAAAATTTTGGAAAATCACAGAATCTTCAGCCTTAAAGATGGGATCACGAAACAAGATCTAACCGTCCACTTTTAAATCCCACCATTGAAAAGCGTCTTTTAGATGTCCTGAAGCTATCCACAAAATTTTGTGACGATTAGACCAAAGGTTCGCTCGCGATCTCCCTCTGAATACACATTGGTGCAAATCGCATCTCAAACAGAAGAGCTCACGGAAATAAGGATAACTCTTAGAATATTGACTCAAATCAATATCCGTAAAAGGTCACAACTAGATATAAGTCTTACCTACAATCCTTGAAATTTTCGATACCTTTGGAAATAATTTGATATGTCGAATCGCTACTCTACCAAACCCTGACAGTTTTGTTTCCCTCCCCTTTACCAAAGCTTCAGCCTCCTCCTCTCTCACAAGCAAAGAAAAACGCCTAGCCTCTCTTCACCAGCTGGGTGGCCACGAAAATTAGAGAGAAAATGCTAGGGTTCTTGCGATTTAGCATTTAAATAGGTTTAAGGTTTATTTTCGGTTTATTTAAATTAAACCAGAAAATTAGAATTAAACAGGAAGTTAATTAAACCCTCTATTGGTTTAATATTAATCCAAAAATTCGCCCTTCTTAAACCAAAAATTGGAATTAAACCACACCATTCTAATTTCCGATATAAACATCCATTTATATTTTTTCGGAACACGGGCGTTACATATGTAATATGACTTTAGCTTTGCATTAGCTATTTTCAAGAACTCGTGTTAGAGTATGCATTTAAGTCGTCGTAGAGATGAATGAGAAGCAACTCATGTTTTTCTTGTAGTGGACAAGTCACTGCTTCCTCTTTGACCAAAAGACTTTGCTATCTTACAAGATTTGGCGTTGGATCTTCCTGCGAAGAGTTTTCACATAAGAGATCTGGGAATGGAAGACTTTGGGGAACGACAAGAGAAGAGCGACGCTTAGGAGGATAATGTTCTCTTATTTTTAATTCTATTTTGTAATACAGCTTTCTTTCTAAATATGGTTTCATAATAATTATGGTATTTTAATTTTTAATACTAGTTCATTCCAAAAAACATTATTCATAGTTTAAATAGATTAAAAAATAAATATAAAAGTATAAATATTATTATTGAAATAATAATATTTATAATTTATATAAATTCTGTATAAATACAATATTGTATAAATACATAAATACTGTATAAATACTACCATAGTCGCAGTATAGTCATCAATTAGTCACTAAATTTTAAGTCTACGCTACGACTACACTACAACTACTTATGTTTGAGAGATTTCGTTGTTAATTAGTCGTCAATTAATTACTAAATTTGGCGACTATGCTACGACTACTCTTACGACTACGAATATTAGTCGGAAAGTAGTCGCTAATTGGCGACTACTTTTACAACTATACACTTTAACGACTATCGATTTACGACTACATGATTTAGTCGTTATATAGTCGTAACTCATCATTTAGCGACTATTTAGGTACTCCTAATGCAATCGCTAAAACCTTGTTTTCTTGTAGTATATATATATATATTAGTTTATGATCATATATATACATAAAAGGATCTTAGTTTAGATAGAATTAGATCCCTTATATGATAGAGTTTAGCTTGATACATCCTTATCTATATATAATTAATATTTATCTCAATTCTATATACTTTAAAACGAGGTGAGACTGATATGTACATCATTTACTGATGTTCACATGTATCTTATTATATTTTTTTATGAGGTAAGTACAAACTAAGTACAAACTTTGTTTTTAGGTCATTCTAACATTTCCTTAAGTAGCTCAAGATGCTTGACCAAAAAATTAAATAAAAGAGATACTTAGAAGAAAGAAGAGACGTTTGGGAGATATTTTTTTCGGGAGAACTCTATGATTACGTGGCTATCTTTGGAACGTTTGGAAGATATTTTTTTTAGGGAGAACTCTATGATCCTTTTGATGCTGAAATTGAGTTAGGTCCTCTTGGTGCACACTGTGTCCTCGCCACTGCATTAGGCACACTTGATGATGTCTTCGTCTTGGAGTGTCAAGATAGTCGAGGCCCAACATGGGGTTCTTCAGGCTACATTTATGTGGCTATGCACATGGTTCCAGGGTTCTTCGTCATCCGGTGATACACTCACTCTCTTCTGTCTCGCCCTTTATTTTAGTTTAATGATGTAATCTACAATCTTTGTGTTGTGTGGAGAGAAATGAGTACTTTGTTAGTGTTGGTTTTTTTTTTTTTTGGTTTAAATGTTAACGGTTAGTGTCAATTAATAGTTGAAATTTTAAAAAGCATTCAATTAAATTGGAGAGTTAACATTTGAAAATTTTAAAAACAGCCAATGAAATTGAAAAGAGTGTCCAAAGAGGAAAGGCAAAAAAAAAAAACAAGTGGCACTTTAGATCAGGATCTCCTTCACTCCGTTTCTCTTACGTGATTCAAATTGCCAAATTGTACATCACTCAAAGACGAATTGGCCCAAACTGTGAAGAATGGGTTTGGGCTGCCCATCCTTACTAAACCTTATATGAAAATCAGTTTGGCATGTTCATGCTCTAAACTTTCGAAATATCAAGGGTGTTCATACCAGGCAAATTCCACGTGTCACACCATAATTCGTTTTTTCGTGAATGAAGAAATCATCACAACGAATTTATAAAGGAATAATCTACACGTGCAATGCAGGAATATAGAAAATGAGAGATTCTAGAGAAGTTGCATACATAATCCCTTACTAGTAATTACTCCCTCCGTTTCATAATATAAGTCGTTTTGGAGAAAAAATTTTGTTTCATAATATAAGTCGTTTTCAAGTTTCTATGCATTTTATATATTACTTTAATATTTTATAATTATTTCTATTATGCAGTCTCTTTTATGATTGGCTGAAATTTTTAAAAGTAGATCTTCTTAATCTGCGTGTTTAAAGCTAAAACGACTTATATTATGAAACGGAGGGAGTATTATATTAAAACAAGGTGCTCTTAGAAAAAGATCGAGTTTTGTTGAAAAAGGAAAAAACCAAAGATAAAGTTGTAAATAGAGACTTGGGCGTGAAGCTAAGGATATGACTGGTCGCCAAGAATTAAGAACCACACAGTATATTACAAAAAGTATACAATAATAGAAACTTCTCGCAGTGGTGATGAAACGTCAACGCAATATTATCGTCACATCCACTTTAATAGCTCATTATAATATGAATGAAAAAAGCAGTCAAGGCTTTAAACAGCGAATACCCCAATTTATGCATTTTTTTGAAAATTGCATTAAGAACTCTACACTTCAGTAGGAAGCATTAAGAACTCTACACTTCAGTCTCTAAGGCCTGTATAGAATCTGTCAAGGCTGATTCGATAGCCAAGGAAGCCCTTCAGGCGTGGTGAGTATGACATTGGAGTAATACTTCATATGGGAACATGGCTATCGAACATGGCTATGGATAAAAGTAAACGGAAGTGTTACTTTAATAATATGAAGTATCTACCACACGCCTCTCCCAACGAATTCACGTCTCTACATTTATTTCGTTTCAGCATATAACATTAATATTCAGTATCTATCTTTTATTATTTTACATTTTTTAACAGTTAGCAATTCAGGCTCAAGTCTGAATAATTTTTCGGAGAATGAGTGTAGTTGTCCATAGGTGAAATAAACTGGACCAAAAAAGTTTAGCATGGAAATCAAACTTTACCATGCTAAACTCCAAGTTTACCATCAACTACTTGTGCTTGGTTATATTTTCATATTTTACTTTTTTACTTTATAATTCATGGTAAAAGAAAAGGTTATAATCGATGGTTATTTAGAAATAGTGGTCCAAGTGATCTTGGTATCTTAGGTTCAAAATATTTATAGGCTTCACCCACACTATGGTTTAAAACTTTAAATTGTCCGTTTGACAATTTTAGACTTTATATACCAATTATTTGGCAGAATCAAATTAAACCAAAGAATAACTTTATCGTTCTTTTTTTCCTTTTTCTAATATTTAAAACTAATTTCATTAATATTGTATCCAGAATTTCAAATTTTGACTACATGCAAAATTCTATATCAGTAAAAAGTACAACTACGAACCAATCGCCTACTATATTGGTTGTTGATAATTAGTTGGGTCCTATATTGATACGTCGGGGCCAATGATTTAAGAGCAATTTGTGCCAACAGTGCCGTGTGACTGTATTCAATGTGTCTGCTTTTACAATGCCAACAATATTATTCCATGTTGTATTTACTGCATATAATCATTGTTGGGGGTTGATTTTTTTATTATTTTTTTTTCTATCATTGTTGGGTAAAATGCGACTTAAACTTTTTTTAAAAAAAAAAGTTAAAACGGCACTGTAGGCTACAAAAAGATTAAAAAAATATTTTAACATTTCAAATTTTTTGGAAAAAAAATTTCCCATCAATAAAAAACAACTGAACCAGCTAAATTTTTATAAACCATAACCCAAACCATTAAAAGCATTTTAGGGGAAAAAGACATTTAAATACAAAACGATGGTTAATAATTCATTCCCAGCGGTAGACTCCACGAGCCGGTCTATATGCGGGAGCGGGAAACTATCTTTTGGACATGCTTTATTGAGGTCGGTGAAGTCGATGCACACCCTGTCTTTTCCATTCTTCTTTTTGACCACGACGGTGTTTGCCACCCACTCCGGGTACTGCACCTCTCTTATGGATCCTATCTTTAAAAGTTTGTCCACTTCGTCGTTTACTGCTTTTGCTCGTTCTACTCCGAGCTTTCTCCTTTTTTGTTTAACAGGCTTGAAGCTTGGATCAACGTTTAGTTCATGACAAATTATGCTTGGATCTATGCCAGGCATATCTGCTGCCGACCACGCAAATGACATCTTGTTTCTCCTCAAGAGTTCGATCAAAACTTCTTTTATTTCGTCAGTCAAAGTAACTCCAATTCGGACTTTCCGATCTAGTTTGTCTTCTTCTAATACTACTTCGATTACTACATCATCCTCTTTCTGCCCACTAGGAAATCTTGGAATTATTCCCTTCTTCACAGGTTTCGTTAATTGCTATTGGATCTTCAGTCGGTTACTGGCCAGATAACACGTTCGTTAATTGCTATTGCTATTGATTTCCTCGAATTGTTTCCACTCCACTAGGGGTTGGGAATTTAATGCATTGATGATATGTTGAGGGGACTGCCTTCATTTGATAAATCCATGGAGTCCCAAGGATGATGTTGTAGGCTGCCGGTTTATCAAAAACAACAAAATCTACGATTTTTGACACCTTTTTGGCAAGAACTGGCAGCTTGATCATTCTGAGAGACATGGCTGACTCACTTGTGAATGCCACTAAAGGAGACGGAGGTCCCACTATGTCCGCCCGACTGATTCCCATCCTTTCCAAAGTACCTAAAAAGATTAAATCGACCGAACTGCCCGTATCGATGAGAATCCTCGATACTTCGAAGTTGGCAACGTCTAGGGTAATGACTAGGGCGTCATCATGAGGTCTTTCGAGGTGACGTGTTTCTTCTTCGTCGAATGATATTGACGCACCTTGGAAGTCAACTTCTTCGCCCAAACTTGCTTTAAGTGAAACATTTCGCCTATGCTTCTTTATGGCATTGACCGTATCTCGGCAAAGTTTGGAACCTCCAAGGATTACATTGATTTTTCCCTTCGAACTCCTAGGCTCTTCTTCATTGGACAACCTTGGTCTTTTTGGGTTCGGATCTTTGGAGTTATCTTTCGCTTCGTGGTATTCTTTCACGAAATCTTCTATCTTGAATTTGGAAAGATCTCCACTGGCCCACAGCTCTGCGAGATGTTTTTTGAGGACACTACAGTCTTTGGTTAAGTGTCCGGTTACCTTATGGATGTCACAATACAAACTTTCGTCACGGACCCAAGTGTTTGACCTTCCCTTTCCTTGAAATTGCTTCCCGACGGTATTGTTGAGGGGTTGCGATCCAAACTTTTTTGGTCCTTGGTTCTCCCTAGGCTCAAACTTTTTGGTAGGAAAGGTGACCGCTGGTTTCGCTTGTTTGTTCCTTTTTGCAAAACTCTCTTTTTCATCTTCTACTTCCATCCAATTGTTTGCACGGAAAAGTGCGTCTTGAATCGTGTCCGGTTTGTGAAGTATTAGATCCTCTTTGAACCTTGAATCATGCCACAAACCTTTTTGATAGCACCCCCTTGAACTTGGTGATGAAAACTCAAAGTGACTCATTCGGCCCTTGTGATAGATTCCAAAGATCACCGTCCGAAACGCTTTTATCCATAAGGATAGAATATTGTTTCAAGAACACAGCCGACAGCTCGTCGAAATTGGCGATTGAACCTGGTTCTAGCTGGGTGAACCACATAAGTGCTTGCCCACAAAGATTTTCCGAAAAGAGTTTGCAGTATCCTGCATCCTCATCAGCTTCATCCAATTCGACTCGTCCAGCGGCGATCAAAAAGGCTGTGAGATAGCTCTTTGGATCTTCCAGTCCACTGTAGGGATCCAGTTTGAGTTTCCAAGAATCTTTGATTCTCAAGTTCGCGATTCGCGGGATGAAAGGTGTTCGCCTGGTTTCTTCAATGACCCTGTTGATATCCGGCTCCGAACTAGTGGCCTGGTGGAACTTTGATTTCATTTCTTTTAGTTCCTGGCTAACCTTTCTCATGGTCTCGAATTGGTCGAAGCTCTCTTACTCGTACTGATCTGCAAGCTGATCTTCATTTCGCACAAGGGAGCTTGGCGAATTGAACATACTCCTTCGGACTCCCCCATGATTTCCTGCACTTAGAGAACGAACACAAGATTGTATAGTACTGACGCTTTGACCAAGAGATACCTGGGTTGTTTTTAGTGAGTCCACAGCCTTTTCCACATCCGAGAACTTCTGTGACATTTCCGTCATGGTTTGCTGCATGGCCTTGAGAGTTTCAGCTACTGACGAGTCAGGGGTGCTTCCTCCAGACATTGCTGCTTATCTCGGAAATGTAGTGAAGAAAATCTGACAACTCAAGAATCTTCTCTCCCCACAGGCGGCGCCAAAATGTGGATGTCGGATTCACACTCTCAAATATTTGTTTATTTAGTGGGAAAGTCTGTTCTTGAGGACAAAAATTGATATGAAAAAAGTTACAAATGGAAATGGCTATAGTATAATTGCTAGAAAATTGTGTGTGTCTTACATGGCTCTTGGCCCTCTTACTTATACTAACAAACGACATTTAACTCCTAATTAAATACAATTATTCTCTCTTAAATGTGTCCGTTTTGGTCTTCGAGTTTAATGCTCAAACGTTCGAATTTGAATTGATTCCGATCTTCATGGGCCTCGCCTTTTGGCCCAAATTAGCTTGAACCGTCCTAACTACGACTTCGATTCCGGGTCACATCCCGAGATGTGACCACTTCGGGCTCCCTTTGTGGCGATGCCCACTTCGACTATACCCTTAACCCACGGGTTTAATATTTTTCATAAATTAAATTGTATATTTTGTTCGAAGAAATAAGGAATAATATAGTATAATAGTATAATATAAAAGAGAATATATCATAATATTTTATATTTATTACTATTTGGATATAATCTTATATATTTTATTTGACTAAAGAAGGATAGAATATTGTATTTTTGAATTTAATATATTTAGCAGCATTAGATTTGTATTTTTTTATATGAGATTAACAATTTCTTTGGTTCAATTAGGAATTGATAATTTTATTGTGTGATTGTGAACAAACAAAAAAATAGTTGTATTGGATCTATGTTTTTTAATGGATTATATTGGGTTTGTGGGGCCTAGTTTCATGGTTTAAAAAAAAGGAAAAAAAAAACGGTTTAACATACCTTTGGAATTTGCTGATGTGTTCCTATTTGATGTCTGCTTGAATTTTGTTACCCTGTAATTAAAATAAGATGACTTAAAACTTACGGCACATATATTACAAAGAGAATTGTATAAAATTTCAATGGTACTTACAGCCTCATCTGTCAAAATCATTTCCAAAGACATGCCAGAACCTTTTGTAAAATGAATCCACGAATGAAGTATACTAACTTGAATATAGCAAAAAGTCTTGACAGGCTTCAAGTTGTTAATAGGAGTGTAGGGAATAAACATAGCCATTTCTGTTGTATTTTTAATTGTAGGATATGAGAATGGTGCTGAGATGATTTCTGTGAGAAAGGTACGTCAAACCTAAATGGATATTTATAGTTGTAGATTGTTTGTGATAATTAGGAGATTTAGAAATATATTAATTAGCATAAAATAGTTAGATAATATTTTAGAAAGGTATATTCTAGATTATTTGGAATATAGGATCAAAATTATATAACAGAGAGATTTGACAATCTTTAGAAAATATTTTAAGGAAAATGAATAGCTGATTATATTGATGCGTGATTAAGCTAAACAAAAAACGTAAAACTAAACAAAAAAACGATCTAGAATATAACAACTATTATAACTTATTTTTTTTATAAAGGGTTTTAAGGAAACTGAATATATTCTCAAAGATTTTAGGGAAACTGAATATATTCTCAAAGATTACGAATTGCTTGAATACAAATTTTTATCTAAACAAATATAACAACCTAATATCTTTAAGATCTTTAAACCCGTTTTTCGTTATTTGACCCGTTTTTAAATTAATTTGTTAATGTTAGTGACATGGAATTAAAATGATTATGATTAGAGATCTCTAATGGCATATATTATAATTTCTTACAAAATTAACGTTACGACTTATAGGATGTACTTCCCAAATAATAGTATAGGATTTGCCTTATTAGTTTGAATTGATTTTATTATTTACGAAATCTCCCTAATTAATTAATTACAAAATTATGTGATTATATTGTTTAGGTAGTATAATTAAACCCGTCTGATGACCCAATGACCCGCGTAATTAAAAAATGAATATACTACCTAAACAATATAATCAACTGAAGTCAGAAACAAAGATTTAGGAACCTGAAAATATTGTATTGTTTAGCTTAATCAAAAACAACGAAATTGATGATAACAGATGTTTAGGAAACTAAAAATATTGTCAAAGATGATAACAGATGTTTAGGAAACTGAAAATATTGTCAAAGATTACGAATTGTAGTTGAAAATAAATTTTGTTTAGATATAAGAACGTAGACACATTTTCAATTTTTAGTAACATTTTCAAAAAATGGAGAATTATATAACATTTTCGAACTATATGAGTATTATAATTCAAAATAGCATTTTTTATTTCTTATAAATTGGATTGGTATAAAATGTTTTCAATGATATATCATTTTCATTAACATTTTCAATGATATTTCTTTATAAGATGTTCGAATAATGGATTACTATATAACATTTTGAATAACATTTTCAATTTTCAATAACATTTTCGAATAATATACTAGTATGTTAGTATATAACATTTTTATATATTATATAAACAAAATATTTTATGTATTATATAACATTTTTATGTATTATATAATCTCGAATATTGATTAGTATATAACATTCTCGAATTATATTAATTATGTATTATATAAACAAAATCTTTTAATATCTTTAAACCCGTTGACCCATTGACCCGTTGACCCGTTAATATATATTAGTGACATGAAATAAATTTTATGATTTGAATTATATAATGACATATATTGTAATTTCTTACAAAATTTAAGTTATGATCCTTAGGATGTACTTCCCAAATATTAGTATAGGATATATCAGAAATACGAACTAATTACTGTTCTAGTTGATAATATTGTATAATTGTGTAATGATATAAGTTTCATTTTGCAACAAGTTTTAATGAAAACTTACCGAATGGAAATTTGTACCATTTAAAAACCTCAATGAGAATGAAAATCTCTGCCCGCCAATTATTTGGTGAGCAAAAAAAAATCTGGAATGCTATATTTCCACATCTATTGTTTGCTTTTTTTTTTGTCAAGGCATCTATTGTTTGCTATTACATCTAATTTTACAGTAAATAGTATGTAAGAGTAAAACCTACTCAAATTTAGAAACTGAGAACAATCGGAACATCATCTTATACGAGAGGTGGGGTCATGAATCATGAGTTGATATAAGTGGGAGAAGGAGAATTTGTAATTGCCAAAAAAGTTAATTGAGACCACACATGCTATGTCCACAACCACATGGCTCTTGGCCCTCTTACTTATACTAACAAACGACATTTAACTCTTAATTAAATACAATTATTCTCTCTTTAATGTGTCCGTTTTGGTCTTCGAGTTTAATGCTCAAACGTTCGAATTTGAATTGATTCCGATCTTCATGGGCCTCGCCTTTTGGCCCAAATTACCTTGAACGGTCCTAACTACGACTTCGATTCCGGGTCACATCCCGAGATGTGACCACTTCGGGCTCCCTTTGTGGCGATACCCACTTCGACTATACCCTTAACCCACGAGTTTAATGGGCCTTATCCTTTATGGGCCTTCATCTTGATTACGTGGCAATCTTTGGTTGGTCCCGGATTACTGGTGCGGGATCCGACACCAACAAGATCGGAGTTGAATTTTTTTCTGATACTTGAGTAATATGAAGTGGTTATATTCATTTTGGATATTTGTATGAGATGACATCGGCGACGGGTCGATTCATTATTTATTTTTTGAACACAATTCAGCTTATCGGGATTAGGAGCTTAATTTACCAATATATGCGGCTTCATCTTCACCAAAGCATGGACCATTTCCTCTTTAAAAACCTGACACTAGAGAGTATACATCTAATAACACCTTGGGTCTTTGGTTTTGTCTCCCATAGAAGACAAGAATAAATATCAGATTTTGATGGTTGTCAATATGAAAATGAGATATGCGCAGTTCTTATTTGATTCTACATGTTTGTAAGATCGATCAAGTTGTCTATTGTCTCTCTTCTCTTTGATAAATGGAACACTTTGCCTACTTACAAATTGAATGAATACATATCAGAAAATCAGAAATCAAAATTGAAAACTAACCAAACTACGTTTTGATAATTCAGTTCACGTCAAACAATTCTCTCCACTTGAACTGTTTCTGTAGAGTTTGGTATCGCTTTAACTCTTCATATATAGGTGGAGAGTTAGTTGATTAAAAAACTGTGTTGTAAAGAACCTTTTCCACAAATGATGCGGGAGCATGTACTCTTAGACTAGATCATTTAGGTGACAAAGTGAAGGCTGGACAAAATGTGATTAAGCTGATGTCTATTGGGTTTAATAAAGCTAGAAATCATCAAAATGAGCTAAGAATGTCCATATCATATACTTTATGGTATGAAGATGTTTTTGTCTCAATTTTATACAAGTAGAAGGGGCAGCCAACCAAATGAGCATAATAATGGGCTGGATGTGATAAGCCCATTTCTGGTACTTTGAACATGGGTTACAACTTCTCGAAGGTGGATTTGATGGGATGAAGTGTCTTGGGCTTTTATCTTTCCCCAAACGAAGCAAAAAGAGAGACTTTAAAAATTATTTTCGTCACCAAGAAAAGCCATTGAAGTTTAAAATAACAATATAATTTATTTAATATTAATTTAATTTGATAAAATTGTATGTATCATTGCAATATTGTGTTTTTATTCGTTAAATTAAAAAAAAAAAACAAATTATTAAGCTTATGAGAATAAATTTTTGAATACTTTTGTTTTATTCTAAGAATTTTAATGCATCCTATGATGGAGGGACTTGCATCCGTTGATGTGTTACCGCAAATAGTTATAAGTGAAAACACAAATTTTTTGGGAAAAATAGCTTATACGATTGACTTTTTAATTACTTAATGAGAAGTAGTATATTTTTATTTATTAATTTTAACTCATTTAAAATTAGTTTGCATGAGGTAAAATTAACTTACAAGATTATGCCATATATAAAAAATATATATTTTATAAACAATGCTTGTTTGTCAAATATTTTTTGTAGATTTCTGTTTTTTATAATTATATTTTATTAATTGTTAATTATTTTTAATATTATCTAAGATATAGATTTGATATGATATAAATATTATTTTGATATAAAGTGTGTAGAATTATAATCGAGTTTAATATGATGAAATAGATAATTAAACTGTATTGCAAAATTCAAATACTATCGTTAAAAATTTACATTTATATCTTTCACCTGCCTATTTAGGCGGGCCTTATCTAGTGTATACTAAAAAGAACTTAAAAATAAAATAAAACTAAATTAACAAACTTTAAAATATCAAATGTTAAATATACCTGAGCATGGATACAGATTCCTACGACATTAGAGAATTTTCTCACAGTTTCTATCAATGCGAATATGGATCATCTATTCTGGAAGAATTATCTACTTTCTCTTTATCTTTAGCTTTTCGAAGTTCAAATATTGAAGCGGATAGTTTGGCACGGAAAGTTCATACCGAACCGTATTATATTACCTATGTAAATAAGGGATAGCTCTTTGGAAAATTTGAATCTATAACGAAAAAATTAATAATTAAGAAACTAACCTAAAAACACTGCTGTGATATTCTCTGTGTATTCTATATTAAGACCATTTACCCAGGGGCGGAGGCACTGTGTTGTTAGTGGGGTCAGCTGACCCCAACTAATTTGCAAAATTATATTAGATATCATTGACATTAATCCTCATGAACCCAGTTAATTTTTTTGTTTGACCCCACTAACTCAACTAATTTAAATACATGAAACGTAAAAAAGCCCAAAACCTTTTAAAATTAGACTCACGGTGTAAATCAAAACCAAAAAGTTTATTGCAACTTTTATAAGTTTAGTACATGAGTTATTAAAAAACTTCATCCAAATTAATTAATTATTCCTATACCAAATAAATAAAACAAATAAAAATTTTATTTGTCTCTTACTCGGCAGAACAAAAAAACCCTTAGATTTTCTAATTTTTGCTTCGCTAACTCTAACATAAAAGTCTTCTCTCTAATGTAGTGTTTTTTCCATAGACAAAAGCGATCGCAAAGGATCTGCTAATCGAAGGCAGCTTTATACTGCAGAGAATCATTAGATCTGATTTCTTGAAGAACACAACTGAGACTGAGGGATGCCAAACCAGCCAAATCCTTCCCAGTTCAGAAGAACAATAATTATTATCCGAACGCCAACCTGGTAGAACAGAAGATAAAACAGCAGATGCATTAGCTTCAGACACATGAGTTTCCAAAAAAGAACCTACCAGGAGATTGTTAGAAGCAACCCAGCTTCTGACCATACTTTGACGATTATGGCTATTCAAGCCTCTAATATTCCAGCAAAAAACCCTCATTGTACACAAAAGGAGAGGGGTGAAAGCACAGTTTTCAGAGGTTGGAAGTTCCGCTCGAGGACGCACCTCTCACGGGAACATAAACTCCAGGCACTTTGGAACTCATATGATTGTGCCATTTCTTCAACAGTTTTTTCCTTGTCTTCTTCGACATCACTCCCCAACCAGGTGGTATAGGAAAGTTGGGATCAATCTCCTTACCCTTCGCCTTAACAACAACATTTTTGTCATCCTGCGTTTGCTTGGAGACCTCAACACTTTTGTCATCCTGCTTTTGCTTGGAGACCTCAACATTTGCAGGGGCAGGACTCTTTCTTGTCAGAACCGCTTTTGGAAGAATGGTGCTGTCCTTCGGCGTGGTAGCTTTTGCATCAGATGGAGGAAGAGTTGCTTCAGACTTGATTGAAGTCTCTTGAGGAGAGGAAATGACTACAGTGGAGGAGATCTCAGACACTGCAATCAAATTGGAGGATGAGCCAGTCACTAACTTGGGAGGTACCACAGGAGGATTCCTGACCTCAACCAAAGTGGAAGAACCAATAGTAATTGACGGAGTAATGGTGGTCGCCGGCTTGATAGCTTCTCCGGGAGTGGGGGGAAGGGATCCCTCTTTCTCGACCTGAGATGAATCGATGGCAACAGGAGAGGAAGGTTTCACCGGCGAAACCACGGCAGCAACAGAGGTCCGAGCTTCCGAGCCAGAACTCAAGGAAGGAGAAGGGACCGGCGGAACTCCGGCGGAGACTGAAGACCGAGCACCAGAGGCGGCGCTCACAGAGGAAATGGTGGACAAACGAGCGAATTGGGAGGTCCCGGCGAGAAGACCCTTTGGTCGGGAGCGTTTCTTCGGCATCGGATTCTCACCCGTCGGCGTGAGGCCGAGAGGCGGCGGCGGCTAGGGATTTGTTACCTAATCGCACTTTGTCTCGCTTCCCAGGAGAGAGAAAATCGCCTCCTTTTAGAATATTTCTAAACCGGTGAAAAAAAAAAAAAAAAAAACCTTGATCCTCTTTCGCGTTAGAGTTATCCACTCCGCATCTCCTTGTTCTGCGCCGTCGATAATCAAGGAAATAAAAGTTATTATCTGGGCAAAGCTTGATCCTCTTTCGCGTGCTCAGCGAGTTGTGCCTCCTGCTTTAACCTTGCTTTCTACTTGGTTTTCTCTTTTTCAGTAATGAAGTCCCTGTTGTCTCTCTCTTGGTGTAGTCGTTTCCTGTCAGGAGAAGGTTTGTTTCTTCCTGTTTGGGCCTGTGGCCTATGTGGGCTTTTGCCATGTATGTTTGGGCCTGTGGCCTGTTTGGGCGTTTGCCATGTATGTTTCAGTTTTTAATGGAAATTTAAAATGAAAAAAAAAAAAAAAAAAAAAAACTCTAACTCAAGGTAATTCTTCTTTTGCCTTTTGTTTCTTTTGATTGATAAGATTGGTTATAGTTTTGCTTGATATAAAAAATCTCTAAACTGTTAACTATTGCTTCTTCTCCATTGTATAAGAAGACATGTATCATACTTTTGTGTAATAATCAGTAGGTAGCTAGCCTTGTTATATTCTAGATTTTTGTTAAACTATAAATTATATGATTTAAATTCACATAAAGTTATAGATAAAATTATAGATTTTATATTTACACTATAAGTTTTTGTTAGTGTTTTCTTTAGATTTACTTTTGTTTTTTTAGTTTTGTTTTCTGAAAGATGTTTTTCTAAGATGAAAATTGTGGAGATGGCATTACAAAATCGCATCGGTGAATGTAACAAATGAAAAAAACTTTTTAAAAATGTAACAAATGAAACAGTGATGAAAAATAAAGTTTTAAGGTATGACTTATGAGTAAACGTTGGATACAATTATAAATATTTTTAGCAGTTTATAGACTATTTTTCTAGTATATTTTTTTTACCCCAGTAACAAAATTTTCTGGCTCCGCCACCCTCTATTCATTGTATGCCTCTCATGATCACCTCTCACCTTTTTGTCTACATCAACTTAACTAACACAGATCTAATAGATGAACAACAAAATAATCCTTTTTTTTAATTAGATAAGCTGAGAAAACCGAAGAAGTAACCCCAATCACATACACCATTCGCTTCTCCGATCATGTTTTGACCCGACCAATTACATGGTGGCCGTATCTGTGTTCCCTGCAACCATCGAATTTCAAGCTCGATCCCTTACCCTTAGTTCTCCATTGTTAAGCTTATTTGCTCTAATAACCAGTGCTACGAAAATTTACTTGGAAAAAACCAAAGCCACGTCACCTAAACTATCTCTCTTCTCAGCTTTCTTCCTGACAAGTGAGAAGGACATTATCGTCTTTTCAGACAGCTGTTGTGCTACTCACTACGTTTTGAAGATTATAGTATTATAAATTTAATAACTTTTCCAAAATTGGCTACTTTTACAAATCACCCTAGTTCTTTTGAGCCAAAAAATATATACCCGGGCATAACAGAATTCCCCCTAATTATAATAAAATAGGAAAATAGTAGAGATACTTGTGGACATAAATAAACGATGCACGTATATATATCACCTCGTTTTATACGTATAGAGCGCACTTTAGTTTCTAGAAAAATATCCCTTAGCGTTGATATTGGGAGAACCGGAGATCGACCGAGATCGACGGTCGAGATGATCGTCCAAGATTATGGAAATCATGAAGGATCTAGAAGTTATCTTATCTTAAGTTTAGGAAGTTTAACATTATCTCTAAATATATTATTTACATTTATATTTATCTTAGATTAGGAAATCTCATCTCTATATAAGAGAATGTATCTTGTACAATTATTCTGATGAGAGTCTATTATAATTCTTCCTAAACACATTTGTGTTCTTTACTCTCATCAATTTATCATGGTATCAGAGCCAAGATCATTCATGTTGATTATGGTTCCGTTACGTTAATTAGCTTCCGCAAAAGAAAAAAAAAAGTAGAAAAAAAAAGAGTAGAAGAAGACGTGATGTTGGCTTGATTGGTCACGTACGTTGGTTCTTGACTAGCAAATTTGCTAGTTCCTTGGAGAAGAAGAAATCTTGAAGATGCTATTGTTGATTTCTCTTTTCAAACATTAACCTAACTACAAAAAGGTTTATGTTTCTAAAAAAAAAAAAAATAAAGTAAAAAAAAAAAAAAAAAGGAAGAAGAATGACACGTTTGTTTATGTCAATTCACTACAAAAGATTCCATAAACAAACGATGCGGTTTGGTGAGGAAGATGGTGTTCGTCTCTTTTCATTAGAGACTTGATCTTAATAGCACGTGATTGTGCTTTCTTACTAATCTTCATGTGGTTTTTGTTTAACTACGAAAAAGATGGAAGCCACGAAGATGATTCCAATGGATACGATGCTGATCCGGCGGTGATGAATTTGAATCTAACACAAGTTTCTTCATGAACAAGAAGTTCGAAGAGCGACCAAGACTTGTGATTTATCGATGGAGATACACAACTACAAAAGATGTATTTTCCACCGTTGATGACCCCACGACCGGGTATAAACGTCGATGACCCAACGGCTGGGTATTGTAGCCGCTTTAACCCCACGACCGGGTATAAATGTCGATGATGACCCGACGGCCGGGTATAAAAGCCGCTATTCTCAAGACTTGTCCAATCTCACACGTGTTACCACGTATGAGCTTGCCGGGGGGTATTGGGAGAACCGGAGATCGACCGAGATCGACGGTCGAGATGATCGTCCAAGATTATGGAAATCATGAAGGATCTAGAAGTTATCTTATCTTAAGTTTAGGAAGTTTAACATTATCTCTAAATATATTATTTACATTTATATTTATCTTAGATTAGGAAATCTCATCTCTATATAAGAGAATGTATCTTGTACAATTATTCTGATGAGAGTCTATTATAATTCTTCCTAAACACATTTGTGTTCTTTACTCTCATCAATTTATCAGTTGAGTAGTTAAGAATTTTTTTTAGAAGATTTAAAAGGGTTATGTGGACGATATACGAGATAAAATGTTTATAAAGTATATGATGAGTAAATAAAGCAAACATAATATGAAAAGCAAACCAAGAAAAAAGAAGAAGCTGGAACTTTTAACACAAGATATTCAAAAACAAATAACATGACGCACGATTAATGAATCCATTAACCTATACAATGAACCAATGGAGAGCCACAGAGACAGTCGTTGCCGGCAAACACACTTTCTGGAAACTTGGTCGCCGGAAGTTTTCCACAAAGATGGTTTTGACTCAAGTTTAGTGTCTTCAATCTGGCGACCCACGCCGGCACTTTCCCGAACACTAAGTTCCTTGACAGATCAAGCGTCTCGAGCGTATTCGAGAAACTCAGCTTCCTCAAATCGAATCGGAGTTTGTTCCCCGACATTCGAAACTCCCGTAGGTACCCATGTTCCTTGAAGAACCTCACCGGACTCCCTGAGATCTCGTTGTCGGAAAGATCGAAGGAAATGAATTTTTTTTAGAAGATTTAAAAGGGTTATGTGGACGATATACGAGATAAAATGTTTATAAAGTATATGATGAGTAAATAAAGCAAACATAAAATGAAAAGTAAACAAAGAAAAAAGAAGAAGATTACTTTTGACACAAGATATTCAAAAACAATATAACATGACGCACGATGAATGAATCCATTAACCTTTACAATGACCAAGTGGAGAGCCGCAGAGACAGTCGTTCCCGGTAAACACACTTTCTGGAAACTTGGTCGCCGGAAGTTTCCCACAAAGATGGTTTTGACTCAAGTTTAGTGTCTTCAATCTGGCGACCCACGCCGGCACTTTCCCGAACACTAAGTTCCTTGACAGATCAAGCGTCTCGAGCGTATTCGAGAAACTCAGCTTCCTCAAATCGAATCGGAGTTTGTTCCCCGACATTCGAAACTCCCGTAAGTACCCTTGTTCCTTCAAGAACCTCACCGGACCCCCTGAGATCTCGTTGTCGGAAAGATCGAAGGAAACATAGAGATCAGTTTGCCTTGTTTTCCAATCATCTAAGTTCATCTTGATTCCACATTTAGCCAGCTTCAAAGAGGTCAGGATTGTTGCTGTGGTCACCCATTCCGGGATCGTTTCCATGTGAAACTTGTTGTACGACAGATCTAGAGTCAAAATGTAATTCTTTACGTTCAAAACAGGAAATGGATCGGTTAGAAGATTGTGAGAGAGATTGATATTAGCAATTTTAGTCAGCTTGGCCAAACTCTTTGGCACGGCTCCGGAGAACCGGTTCTTGGAGAGATCCAGTGTGTCGAGCTTCATGAATCTTGATAAATAGTTCGGTATCGACCCCGAGAGATTGTTCTGACCTAGCTCGAGGAACGCAAGAACCGGCGCGAGCGATGCGATCGACGGAGGGAGCTTCCCGGAGAATCTATTGCGGGAGAGAGTGAGGATTCGGAGCTTAGTCATGGATTTGAAAATATCCGGTATGGTTCCAGAGAGACGGTTTCCGTCAAGATTCAGATTCGACATGACCTTGAGATTAGCAATCCCTAACGGTATTGTTCCGGTTAAGAGATTACCGCCGAGATTGAGGTAGTTTAACCGAGTTAAATTCGATATGGAGCTCGGAATCGAACCGCTGAACCGGTTTCCTTTAACGGTTAAAGTATCTAATCGGTTTAGCGCGCCGATGTTGGCCGGAAGAGGACCAGAGAGACGTGTATTCTCGAGGTAAACGTACTTTAGATGTGGTAATCGGAATAGAAAGGAGGGAAATGGTCCAGTGATGTTTTTGAGATTAATAAAGACGAGCCCTTCCAAATGCTGAAGTTTAGCTAGTGATGGGGAGATAGTGCCCGAGAGAAAGATTTCGGCATTATTAGACTCTATGTTGATAGTGAGTACGACGACGCGGTTGCCGTTAGGGCAACTGACACCGTCCCAAGAGCAGCAATCAGTACCTTTCTTCCAGGTTTTTAGAATACCCGAAGGGTCTTTGGTTATACCCGATTTAAAGGCTAAAAGACCTGCCTCATCATCAGGATGACACATGGCAGCTGTGGTGGGATTTAAACACAGGAGAAAGATTACGGCGGTGAAAATGAAGAGATGGTGGAAGGAAAAAGAGTTCATGGTAGTGTTTTTTTTTTTTTTTGGTGTAGTGAGGCTGAGAGAAGCAATTAAGCAAACTGATAGCTAATAATCGTAAGAGAGATTTTAACTCGACACCTATTAATAAGCAATTAGTCAAAGTTGACACATTTGGACCAATCAATTTGCGCGTTGCGAATAGTACAATGTAAGCTACCCATAATGAAATGACAGAATAAAACGTGACAAAAATAGAGTCGATGTTGTTTTTAAAATAAAAGCTAAATAGACCATACTACTTACCCATTATCTTATGTGGAAAGGTTATTTCGACATAAAAAGGGTTCTTAAGATTATTTAGTATTTTGTGGGAGGGATGTGAAAATTTGACCGTTATAGGTTATAGTCTATAACACGATTTGACGTGTTGACATGTTACAGAAACTTTGTAGAAAAAGTATTCTTAGTAGTGACTTTTGTGGTAAGATAACCCATTAAACTGGAACTAATATAATCGGACAACATTTGGCATGTGGGAAATGAAATACAAATGAATTAAAAAAGGTTTCCCTGGAGCCTAGAAGCTTTTTTTTTTTTTTTGTCGAAAGTGCCTAGAAGCTCAATATATTATATTTTTGTCAACTGAAAAAAATCACTAAAAGAAAAAGAGGATAAATGGTTGAAAACATGGTGTTACAGATAGCTGGAGGATCAGGAGACGGATTTTCTCGAGGTCAAGAAACAATTTGGGTTTATGGTGAAATGTCCAGGTATGGTTGTCAAGAAGACCTAAGTTTAGTATAAAGGTTTTCTTATTGATAATAGTCTCAAGGCATTGCCTTATATACACATGATTTAACCTAATACAAAGTCTAATATTACAAACTATATCTAAGGAATATCATAATTACATATGAGTCCATATATTCCCCAATAATGGTCAAGAATATTTTAATTATTGATTATCCTACATAACCAAGAGATGAAGTATTGTACTGTTACACTTGTGGTCAAGAAGAGCACTACCCGAATATACCGGCTTATGTGGTTAATTTGTATCTTGGGCGGAGAGTGGAGACACTAAGCTACCTCCTGCCCAATATTGAGGTTTGATGATCAGTCATAGTATCTGGCAACCACTCACTCATTCTCGGCCGGTTCATACGCCAATTAGTACAGGAGACCACACAGAATCGAGAACTGTCCGTGTTATACGTGTAAATAATTATAAACCTCCAAAAATTTGTATAAGTCACCGAAAAATGTACGTTTGGGTTCTAACCCTCTTGAGAAAAATTGGATGACGTATGTTTTGTGGCTTTACATGTGCGTGGTGATGCCTCACAATGGATAGGTAGCATGTAAATCAAATCTATGCGATGTGGGTGAAACTCAAAATTGTTCCTCATTCGATGTTCATGTGGAAAGGGTTCAGTTTTTGGCGATTCCAGCGGGTATGCCTTTTCGTTTACATCATGCATGGAGCTTGTGATAAGTTTTGATGAAGCAGGGTAAATAAAAATGTTGCTTCTTAACAGACAACTTCTCCAAGGACCGTTGCACTTGTTATGGGCAGAGAGAAAGTAAATTCAAATGGAACGGTGTAAATATTTATGTGCATTGATTTAAATTAGAAGCATATATTTCCCTTGTACATAATACATGAATACATTAGAAGCATACATTTATGTATAAGGGAAACGTCACTTAGTAACGACTATTTAATTAACTATTTAAGTGTTTATGACTGTCTATTTCATCATGAGTTCCTCTGCTTCCTTTCTCAAAAGTATCCTACATAACTTCATGAAAAAATTGAGCTCAAATGACTTGTACAATGTTTCACACAGGAGATTAATCCTAGAATAATTAGAAGCATTCATATGTTCAATATCTTATATAGTATGCTGAATATATAATATAACTTATTGATAGATCTAATCTATGTTGTCAATTCAAACAGTCATCCGAATTTTGTTCACTATTAATTCCCCAGCACTGGTTCTCTGCTTCAAGACCAATCACATTCTCATTCTTGTTTGCATTAGCTCGGTTCGCTGCTTTTATGGCACATAATGCAAAGAAGATTATGTTATATATCTTATAGTAATGGCTTCTGTATAAGATAAAACTATTATGAATCAGTTTTACTCTTTATACACAAAACAATAACAAGAAGAACCATCAAACTCAAATCCATCAAACCAGAAATACACTACGAGCAGTGGGTTCCTACATAATTGAACCCGAACAAAGCTCTGTTATTATTATGCAAAAAGTTTAAAATGGGAAAGAGACTTAGTTAGCTCATCACACCACATAGTTTCAATCAATGTTTAGAAGGATCAAGAACTTGACCCATGAACAAGATCACTCCACTCTTGTCTTCTCTCACCGTGAACAAAAATGGATGGTCAGCTACAAAATCTGGATTCCTCCTCAAACACATGAGCATTATGACGCCAACAGAGACGGCTGCAGCTTCAGTTCCCTCTTCATCCACCTCAATGCAAGCTTTATGAAGAATGCTTGAGACATACAGTTTATCACCGTTGGAAGGCGAATCAACCATCTCAGTTAAATTACCTCCAGAAGTAAAAGGCAAAGTCAGCCCCATGTCTTTCAAAACATCAGAAGCTTTAAACTCAAAAGAGAAGTTAAACTTCGGAATTCTGAAAGCATCTACTGATATACGGTGGAGCGGAATATGGTTATCGAGAAATCCTGGTTCAGAACTTATTTTCTCAAGGAGAGCAGGTAACCCATCTTTGTCATTAGGAAGATATATGTACATGGAGAATTGACGTTGATCCTCTACATAAGGGAGGCGCAAAACTTGGAAACCATCATAGTCTCTTAGATATTGGTCCTCATAACTGATCATGAATGGGACTTTCACTGTGTTACCATCAAGAAGATGAAAATCGTTATCTTTTGTCAATTTTGCATCAAATTTTCTGTTCCATGCTGCTTTGAAGTACACTGCATTTGCTAGAATAAGTGTGCTGCTACGGATAGTCTCGATAGAATCGCGTGAAAGAATTTTTTTGATGAGTCCATTGGTGTTGACTTCCGCCCATGTATTCACTTCATCAATCACATCACCAGGCTTCAAGATATAGCGCCAAAATAGTGATCAATCATTCCAAACATTAAAGCTTATTAAAGCCAGTAATCTAAATCAGCTAGGTGTTTCCCTCTTAACCATTGTAAGTTCCACAATCTACCCCAGCTATTTAAAACCAATAACAAAGGAAAATAAAAATAGCCTTTGTAGGAAAACTTATACCAATAATAAAATAAAAATTAAAATTAAAGAAAAATTTATCCTTAACAAAGGAAAACTTACCTTGGTTGCAAAGTCAACTTGACTACAAGTAGCCTTGTAGGAGTTCTCCAAAAGCTCTTTAAAGGAAGATTTCAAGGAGACAGACTTGTCGACCCAGACACCGTTAGCCGCAGATAAGCACAAATCACTTCTCTCGGGGCCGCTGTCGGAGATCTTGGCCAAGAGTGCGTTAAGGTGATCCGTTGACGGTGACATGAGGAATGAGAGGATTTCTTCTTTGGTGTTGGGGCTAGAACCAGCGGCGATGAGGCTGAGCAAAACGTTGATTGACGTCGGTGAAAAGACAAGATTGGAGCCATTGGCTATGGTATCAATGACTTGCTTGGCTAGTCTTACCACAACGTTGTTTTGATTCTCAATTGATTTTCCTAAGTCCATCTTTTTTTTTCACAAGAGGTGGGGAAGAATGGTTCTGAATTTGCAGATGTGATGATTGATGAATAGTCATCAGATAAACTATTTAAAATTTTGTACAGTCATCAGACTGATCACATCACCCCAACAAACGATTGCGCAATGAATTTTGTTTTAAATTATTTTATGCAAATGACTACACAAACTAATACTTTTTAATCAATTAGGAAGTCAAGATACTGTACATCCTCTATATATTAAAGAAGATTTTTTTTTTTTTGGTGAGTATATTAAAGGGTCCACAAAATATTAAACCAGACCAAAAAATAAAAAATATACCCATAGTTTTTATATTATTAGTTCTCTCTCCTCAACTTATGTAAGTTGGACAAAAATGCCCCTACGCATATAACAAATTAGTTACCTATATAATAAAATAGTTATCGACGTTTTTTATTTGATTCTAAATAGATTGCCCATCAAATATCTGAGTAAGAATATCTGATGAGTTAAATGATTATCTATTGGTTTAACACGATAACAAAATATATATCAATAAGTTTATAAATATATCGTGTTAAAACATATTGTATCGCGGTAAGTTTATAATTGATATGATAAAGTTTATATTATCATAGAAAATATTTATGGTAAGATAGTAGATATATAGATAATATTTATATTACCGTGTAAAACGATGTTAACATGATAACAATAAAAATAACAGGTGTTACTCTAGTTATCGATAAATATAGTAAAATCAAACCCAGAAAAATGTGCCAATGACGCCGACGATTCCTTTCTTTTCATCGATTAACCTAATCTAAACTACATTGACAAATTCAGTTTTCATATCTGTCTCAGTCCACCACTCTGTTTGTTCTAACTTCACGACACCATCCATTTCTCCCCCGTAATTACCGCAATAGATATTATCATCATCACCACAATACAACTTTTAGCCATCACACCTTCTCAGTTCTTCTTTCATCTTCTTTTTTCTATACTTACCGCCACCAACAATGTCATTGTTAGCATCATCACCGGTAAATCTCATCATCGTCAAATCAGAACCACCATCAATTACCATTATTTTTTACCGCAGAAACTTAACCAACCTTCGCAAAAACACAAAACAAAAACTTCCCTTATCTTCATCATCGCCAAATCAAAAGCATTATTGTCATAGGTGAACCACACAAATTATTGGTTTTGCTTTTCGGTTCTCTGCAGAAAAAAGTCTGATTTAATTTTCATTACTAAAGTTGTGTTCTGGTGTTTGAAGAAGAAAGAAATAGAAGAAGAGAGATAAAACATTGAATAAATAAATCAAGGGTGGTATTGTATTTTACATATGCACAGTGAATGCCAAATAGTAACGAAGAGAGAGAACTAATTATTCATTCTTCTATGGTCACAGATTATAGATACCCTATATTAAAAGAAGATTTTTGTATCATACGTGTCAATCCCACCAAACACTCTAGATTCTAAATATAAAAAACCTATATATCTTTTTGTTTTTAATCATTTGTCACACAAACATAAAAGATTTTTATATGTAAAGTTAACAAATTTAGATATTGAATATTTTTTCTTACCAAATTTAGATTTTTCGAATTAATATAAAAATACATTTTTTGTTATAATTGAAAAACTAAATTAAACTATATGACCAAAAATTGTAGAGTTCCATCTCTTTACTTGGCATTTACACATGAATTAATAGAAAATAATTAAAAATATGTTTATCATTTAAAATTAATCATAAAATATATTACAAAAACAATTTTTTGCAAAAAAGAAAAAGATTATAAAAACAATTTCTATGTTATCTAGTTAGAAATTGTATTTATATTTCAATTAATGTCACACTCAATAAAATTAAAAAAAGATTATAAAAACGTTAGCAAGTCGTCAAAATAATGTCAAACTCAACAAATTTATATTTCTTCATCGATTCTCTATTCATAATACATACATCAAATAAAAAATAAATTTCAAGTATAAAATTTAACCCCTACATAGTACGGGTCCCTTACCTAGTACTAGATTAGGACACGCCCGATATGTGGGTTTGATTTTTATGATAATAATAAATTTAACAAAAATTGATATAAAATGATTCTTAGCTAAATGTTATTTAGAAATATGTTTAAAATAGAAGTAGAAAATATCTTTAGTTAGAAAAAAAAAAATTTACATAATCTTTACACATGTATAAGAAATAATTATTAAATGTTATTGACTATATTTGAATCATAGATGGTAATCCGCAAAAGTTGTTTAGATTTTTTAAAAAATCCCGATTTAAACCTAACACGTTACATCTTGTAATACAATTTAAGTATGAGAAAATTGTCAAAAAATGCGCCAACTTTCAAATTTGGAACGATTAAAGCATGAACTCTCGAAATGTCTCTTTAATCACAAAGTTTCTGTTAACCTGTCTGAAAATAGCTAAGTTTTCATTGACCTGACCAAATTAGGCATCGCGTTAAGTCCCCGTTAAAACGATGCTGACGCTGTTAACAATCTGTTAGAAGTCTCTGTTGGATTAAAACGACGTCGTTTTGAAGTTTTCAAACGACGTCGTTTCACCAGAAAATAAGAAGGAAAAATGACATCTTCAAAGGTTCGAACTGCTGACTTTTTTTTTTTGTCATCCGAAATTAATTAGAGCTCAAAAGAGTCATTCCTGGGGAATGTTGTTTACATATGTGATATGAAGCGGTTATTTACGAACTTTTCGTGCCAGATTATCCGCTTTAACATTAGCACTACGAGAAATTAAAGATAAAGAGAAGGTTGAAAATTCGAACTGCTGACATGTTACACTAATAAGAGACACTCAACCATTGAGCTACGAGAACATTTTAATGTTATAACAAACAGAACCTATATATATATATACTAAAAATAACATTATACAATAAATTAACAATATATGCAATTAATTAAAAAAAAAACAAAACTAAAAATAATAATAACCAAAAATACAAATATTAAATATACTTATCATAAATATATGTACCAAAATTTCAAATATTTTTTTTTACATAAAGATTTCTTCCATATTTGGAAAATTATTCCTTCCGAAATTTCTTCTCATATAAAAAAAATTAAATATATGACATAAAATTAATCATATAAATATATGAGAAGGATTGTATAAATTTTAGGTCATATATTTAATTTTCTTTATTTCATAAGTTTAGGCTTTTATAATTTAGGAAAGAATAATTTTTTAAAATAGAATAAAATCTTTATATATATAAATAAATATTTTAAATTATGAAATATATATTTAAGGTAAGTATATTTAATATTTGTATATGTTTGGTTATTAATTTTTTTATAATTTTACTATTTTAAATTAGTTGCATATATTTTTACCTAATTTATGTTGCCAGTTTTTAGTATATGTACACGTTCTGTTTGTAAAACATTAAAATGTTCTCGTAGTTTAATGGTTGAGTGTCTCTTATTAGTGTAACATCGAGAGAATATATTATTGGAATTTTTTGTTTTTGGCCCATTTTAATTTATTCTGAAAACAAACAAAAAAATATATAAATTAACAAATAACACAAATATGAAATAAACCAACAACTGTAATAAACCAAAAGTTGCACAAAGAACTCAAATTTTTTGTTATTTTCGGTTTTAAACTCAAAACCTAAACTAATCGAGAACTGAAGCAATATCATCCGATTTTTTTTAACTTCGTATAAAATTATTTACAAACCCGGAAAACCTGAAATATCCAACCCGAATTGACCTGATTTTCTGATGACTAAAAAATCAAAGAAAAAAAAAGTCATTTTCAATGTGGCAGGCAAAACCGTTCGTCGTTGTCTCTTGTGTTGTGGAGAGAAACTGTCCATCAGATGTCGTACATGCAGAACTATCTTTCGTGGATCCCAATGTTACGGGAGAGCTGCATCGTGGAAGATTTTCATCGTAATCGCATATGTTGCATGTAACCTACATCATAATAGAAATCAAATATTTTTAATGATTATGTAGCTGATAACAAAAAAAAAAAGAAAAAAAAGAACGCAATCTGTAATTGGCATCATTTGATAATGTTAATGTTATAATGTCAAGTAGATTAGTGCCGTATTAGTGTTGTAAATTTTAATGACATCTTACACTAATTAACGACTTAGCGTGGCGTTTACGACTTTTTATTTATCATAACTTCATGAAAAAATCGAGTTCAAGTGTAAATATGTCTTGATTATTACCTAGAATTAGACATTTAGACGCATACATTTGTTCGATATTTTTTGTTGAAAACCTTTTTGAGTACGCTGAATAAAGTAACTTACTGATAGATCTAGTATATATATATGTTGTGAGATCAAAAACAGTCATCCGAATTTTCTTGAGTATTACCTAGCTAGTTCTCTGCTTCGAGACCAACCACATTCTCATTCTTGGTTCGCTGCTTTGGTTTCTTCCCTACTCTGACCGTATGCCCATCGTACAAAGAAGATTATCTTATCTTATAGGCTTATAGCAATGGCTTCAGAATAAGATAAAACAGATATAAATCTTGCATCTCTCTTGACAAGAATTAGTATTATAGTTCTTACAGACAAAGCAATAAAAAAGAAGAAGCAGCAAACTCAGTTTCATCAAACAAACATATTGCTTAATGTTTTCTCCAACTAGTTAGGAGACGTAATGGAAAAGCACACTAAGAGCAGTGGGTTCCTACATCATTGGAATCCGAACAACGCTCAGTTATTATTAGGCAAAACGCAAAATGAGAAAGAGACGTTGTCAGCTCATCACACGACAGAGTTCAATCAATGTTTAGAAGGATCAAGAACTTGACCCATGAACAAAATCACTCCACTCTTATCTTCCCTCACCGTGAACAAAAATGGATGGTCAGCTACGAAATCCGGGTTCCGCATCAAACATTGGGGCACCATGATGGCAACAGAGACGGCTGCAGCTTCGGTTCCCTCTTCATCCACCTCAATGCAAGCTTTATGAATAATGCTTGAGACACTAAGAGCAGACGAATCAACCATCTCAGTTGAATTACCTTCAGAAGAAAAGGGAGAAGTAAGCCCCATATCTATCAAAACATCTGAAGCTTTAAACTCAAAAGCGAATTTAAACTTCGGAATTCTGAATGCATCTACTGATGTCCGGTGTAGTGGAATATGGCTATCGAGAAATCCTGGTTCAGAGCCTATTTTTTCAAGCAGAGCTGCTAATCCGTCTTTGTCACTAGGAAGATAAATGTACATTGAGAATTGACGTTTATCCTCTACATAAGGAAGGCGCAAAACTTGGAAACCATCATAGTCTCTTAGATATTGCTTCTTGTAATCAGTCATGAAGGGGACTTTCACCGTCTTACCATCAAGGAGATGAAAATCGTTATCTTTTGTCAAATTTGGATCAAATTTTCTGCTCCATGCTGCTTTGAAGTATATTGCATTTGCTAGAATAAGTGAGCTACAACGGATTTCCTCGATAGTATCGATAGATTCGCGTGAAAGAATCTGCTTGATGAGTCCGTTGGTGTGTTTATCAGCCCATGTATTCACCTCATCAATCACTTCAACAGGCTTCAGGACAAAGCAATAAAAATTTACCAATCATTAATGAACTTTGATGTAATAAATACTCAAGAAATTGAAGAAATAAAACAACATGAAACTTCTTAAATGACGAGAATAATCTACCCCGGTTATTAAAAGAAAAAAATAAAAATAAAGCAAAATTTATGGATAACAACAAAAAGTTACCTTGGCTTCAAAGTCAACTTGACTATAAGTAGCCTTGTAGGATTTCTCCAAAAGCTCTTTAAAGGAAGATTGCAAAGAAACAGACTTGTCAATCCATACACCGTTAGCCGTAGATAAGCACAAATCACTTCTCTCGGTGCCGCCGTCTGTCATCTTGGCCAAGACCGCGTTAAGGTAATCCGTAGACGGTGACATGAGGAATGAGAGGATTTCTTCTTTGGTGACAGAATTGGAACCAGCGGCGATAAGGCTAAGCAAAACGTTGATTGACATCGGTGAGAAGACAACATTGGAGCCATTGGACATGGTATCAATGACTTTCTTGGCTAGTCTTACCACGACGTTGTTTTGGTTCTCAATTGATTTTCCTAACTCCATATTTTTTTCCGAAGAAGAGGTGGGGAAGAATGGTTCTGAATATGCAGATGTGATGATTGATGGAATAGATTGTTTCAAGTATACTACTAGAAATTTGTTTTAAATTTATTTTCTGCAAATGACTACAAATGAATTATTCAATCGAGAATGATTGTCATAAAGTACCGCGTGTGGAAAAGTCGTATCGTGGACTTAGTTCGAACTAACTGTTCCTAGTAAAAATTTTGTTTTAAATTATTTTATGCGAATGAGTAATGAATTTTTCAATCGAAAATGATTTATTAAAAGTAATTAAAGTACCGCTGGTGGGAAAGTCGTATGATGGACATTGGACTTCGTTCGAACTTGGAACCAAGTCACCAACACTTAAAATAGGCTTTGGAGTTTTGGTTTGTTGGTTTGGTTTGTTTATTTTTTTTTCCGGGTTTCAAAGATTAATTAAATTTAACCAAAATTAAAAATGGTTTAGAGATGGGTTTGGGTCTCGGGTAGTTCATGTTTTGATAAGATCAAAAATAACAGACTTTTTGAAGTATAAAATACTAACAAATAATTTTGTTTTAAGTACCCAATAATAAGATATAACATTTGATGGAGCAAAACCGAAGGATGATCAATAAAATGTTCAATATGGAGTAAGAGAATTTCAAAAATACCCCTTTTCCATTACCACTTTTTATAAAATCTGAGTACTTAAAACTTTATCAAAAATCTTCTAAAAATCTGAGATCTACTTAAATACATGTGTAATAACCTTATAAAAACTTATACAAACTACATTTATATTTGTGTAAAACTTTATAAATATCTTGTAAAACTTTAGAAAATACCGTATAAGACTTTATAAATATTTGGATCGAGTCTCCTGAGTAGTAATATCGAGTCTCAGAAATATCTTGTAAACCTTATTGACCTTTATAATCTTTTCAGATTTAAAGAGATTCATTTTTGAAATAGACAACTCAAGGGGCGTTTTGAAAAGAAGAATACCAAAAAGTGTATATCTCAAAAATTATCTTGTTTATTTCTCCAGTTTAATGTAAAAAATGGATGGGAATTGGAAAAGATTTTAACACAAGAAGGTTTCATGTATTATAGATCCTACGTTGTGTTAGATGGTCTTACTTAATTTGACTTTCATGTATTTTGTTAACACGAACATTTCCATTTCCTTCCAAATATTACCGAACATCTTAGACATGAAGATGGTAACATTACAACAACACAACAATAATGCCAAAGACACACAACCAAAGTCTCTTCGGTTTTAGTGGTAAACACAATAAAGCATAAAGACAACATCTAAACATATGTTTAGCTTATAGAAATCTGATGCCTGAGGAGTCCCTCTACGCTGAAGCGTCTATGGTACCGTCCCTAATCACCTTCACGAATTTATCCATATACTCTTTCCTATAAAATAGCCGTTTCAATTAATATACATAAAACAATTTTGTCGCATCTTTGCTCGGATATACAACTGCAGATCTAGTACCTTGCAGGAAGATGGTCGTGTGGGCGATTGTAAGCAGTCCACACTGGTCCCCCCACGAAAAGCCGCATTGCCTATTCAGTAAGAAATTTAAATTTTGTAAGCAACCAAAAAATATATGATAAATTATAACTAGATGAAGCTAAAATTGAACCTTCATATAGTTGTCTGAGTCCACGGTGAAGCGATGATATATTCCAGCAGGGAAGACTATCAAACCTCCCTTCTTTACCCATACTCTAATCCAAACATCATTGAGATCCCTCACGTCAAAGTATCCTTTCATTTTTTCCCAAGAAAAAGAAAAAAAACGTGAGGACTATATGGAATTTATTCAAGTAAAGCAGCCAATAAAAGTACCTACCACTTCCTGCGAGACAGTAACGAATCTCTTCATCAATGTGTAAATGTTCTTCAAAAAACATCTTTACTTTTGCATCATAGTTTGGAAGCTTTTCTGGACACACCTCACAAAAGTCCTGAAACCAAACATTAAAATGTTTGCGAATCAAAAATATACATCGAATAATCAAGTGACAAGCGAAGATCTATCTTTATAAAAAAAATAGCCATCAAATAAAGGTAACAAACCATGTAGGAGTAACCACGAGATTCGCGGATCTTTTTCAACTCCGCATCGGTTTCATAGTTATCAGCGTCAAGTCTCCAGCTAAGTACTCCAAGCTCTGAACAAAAAAAAAACATTATTACCGTACGTAAAAAAAAAAGGCATGCAACAATGACACACACAGACCTGCAAGTTTGTCCAAAGATACAAACTCCTTAGGATCCTTGTGGTGAGGAAGTTTCTGATCTTCTTCATTGTCATCCAAGTACCAAGCTTGAATCGCTTCTTCTCTTTGATCCTAAAAAAGACACACACATACACACACAGGATATGTGAAACTAGAAAACATCAAATCTGATGCTAAGCAAAAACAAATCAAAATGGGCATAGACGAAATCAGAAGAAAGAGTGTCTATTACCTTAACGGCTTCACCCATGGTTATTCCTTTTTTTTTTTTGTGGACTTTGTTTTCAAAAAGAAGAAAGAATGGTCTCATTTATATAGATAAATAATGGAAACCATTTGGCATTTTTCTGTGTGCAAAAAGTTAGTAAAAACACAAAACCGCTCTTCCATTTCCTAGACACTTTTATCGAGAAGACAAGGACGTCACGAAGTGTCAAGGAGATGACGAAGAAGAGATGGCGTCACCAAGTCTCATGACTTCTATATACTCTATTTGCATTTGTTAAATACAATGCATGATTCTCATTATTTAATAAGAGGGATGTTTAATACACCATCTATTTTTTAAAAATATTTAGACCCTTGGACCATGTGCTCTAGCACTCCTGGCACATGTGCTACCGCCGGGCAATATGAATAATTCATGGCACCTAAAGCTAGGGACAGTTGAACTTTTTTAAGAATTTTGGAAGCATTTGGGACTCCGATATTTTTATGTTTGAAGTGAAACTGTGAAAAGAAGGGAAAGTCAAAAAGGAGTGAAATCCTTTCTTAAGCTTTGATATGTTATGGTAATTTTGAAAAGTTACCATTGGTCAAAGAGAGCATTGGACGATTTCATAACCAACTGAATCCAACGAGTTGACGTAAGACTTGCCAAAGTAGAAAAAAAACTGAGTTTTCTTGTTTGTCTTTTTTAACGAGAACCGTAGAAGCCAATCAGGCTGATTGAATCAGCATAACATATTAATTACCACACAAACTCGAAAGAAAAGAAAGGGTAATGATGATTCCAAGCCAATCTTATTGGGTTTTTTTTTTCTTTTTTTCTTTTTGGTGTTGTTACCTTATATATCTACACACTTTAGCTTCTCCTACCCTTCACTATTGCCGCCATGACCAGAGAGATGCCATTTTGGTGTTCAAACACGAGTTTCCGGTAAATTCAAGGAACAAGAGCGGTGGCTGCTGTTCTTGGGAGGGAGCCACCATTGATGCAAAAATATGGCGGGGTAATTTCACTTCTCCTTGATTCCATTTCTCTTAAAAACTCTGTAGAACGAAAGAGTGGTCTTTTCAAACTTCAACATTTTTTTAACCTAACCCTTAGAAATTGCGGTCTCTATGGAGAGATTGTTTATTCTTTAGGAAACCTTTCTCATCTCACACTTATTCACCTTTCGTATCATAATTTTGTGGTCAATTTTCAGCTTCAATTGCACAACTTTTGTTGCAATTTCAAGCTTACATCAGGTTTGTCTCTTAGCTTTCTCTCTTTTGTTCAACCATAAAACGATTTTTCTCTCTTAAACATTCATACTTGCATAACCATTACACTTTTACACATTACATACTTATAGAGATTTCTTATATTAGCTACTCACTTAACCTTAATCTCTCATCTTACTTCTACATACTAGGTTCACTTACACAAGCAACCACTCAAAATAGAGTCTAACCACTCCACTCAAAATAACACAACCACATTTTTGGGCCTAACACCACTTAGACCCAAGTAACACAAAAACATTACTCTTCAGTGGGCTTTAACTCCACCCCATTACTCTTCTTCCTTTGTAACTAGTCTCACGACAAAACACAACACGTCTTGACTTTCTTCTTCTCTCTTCTTTCTCTTTGACGACTCGTCTCTTCTTTTTCTTTAAGCCCACACCTTTGTTTCTATGTAGTTTCTTTGTTCTTCTTCTTCGTGTCACTCATAGTAGTTTTCTCTTTTGCAGGGACAATCACAAAATTCAATCTCAACAACTTTCTTGTCTCACACTTCTTAATCGAATTTCAAATTTGATTTAATGAAAGGCTCTTAAATCAATCTAGACTTCAAACCAAAAGGAGCAACGCGTTTTGGTTCATCTTCTCCACACCCGCAACCTCTTTCATAACAACGATATTGTAACATTTCATTTAAAAAAATCTAGAATGACATAAACAAAGAGAATCATGATCACAGATTGAAAATATGCAACAACAACTTGATTTTTATTTAAACTAATCTGGAATTTGTGTATTTGCGGTCGTTTGACCAACAAGAATTTGTTTTGTTTTCAATTAGTGATGGAAGGATCAAGGACTTGACCAAGGATTTAGATGCACAATACACAAGAATTTGAGAGACAGGAAATAAAGAAACAAAGAAGGAGAACTTTTATGATATCAATTAGTGATGGAAGGATCAAGGACTTGACCAAGGAACAAAACAAGTCCGCTCATGTTTTCTTTGACTAGGAAGAGAAACGGATGATCAGCCACAAAATCATGCTTACTTTTAGCGGGTCCACATCCCCCGATTCCTCCAACAACAGTTGCTGCTACTGCTGTTGTTCCCTCTTCGTCCACCTCTACGCGAGACTTATGAAAAATCTTCTGCGCTGTCAACTCTAACCCCAAGCCTTTCAGAGCTTCCGTGACTTCAAAATCAGTTGAGAAACTAAACTTTGGAACCTTAAGTTTACCAATACTCGACCAGTCGCCTGACGTATCGCCACTCAAGATTCCAGGATTAGAATCTAAACTCTCTAACATAGCATCCAATCCATCTTTTTCATCAGGAAGATAGATTTCCATGGAGAAATACCGATGATCATTGCGATCCGTTCCTGATTGGTAATGGAGCTTAAGTTGTTTAAAGCCATCAAAAACATAAATCCTCCACATCCATAAGTCCTCTTCATTGGTCATGAAGGGAACACGAACCATGGATCCATCAAGACGGTGAAAGTAGTCTTCTTTGGTTAGCGATGCATCGAATTTGTCTTGCCATCTTCCATTGAAGTATAGCGCATTTGCAAAGATGACATCAGTCAAAGCCGGAACATAATTTGGTGAAAGAATCTTAGTAATGAGACCATTTGTATGCTTTTCAACCCATACATTCACCTCCTCGCTCACCTGAGAAGCCTTAAACAAACCAAACAAAAAACAATTAGAGAAGGGTTGTTATTTCTCTAATGCATTTCTTTTAACAAATAATTTCTAATTCATCTATGTTGTTGTAACCAGGTAAGAGTATACCATTTTAATGTTATATCCAGTGTATTTTAGCTATGCTAGTATATGGCTCTGTCTCCCTACTAAAATCCACAAAAAATTGTTTTGTTTCTTTGTCATCAATCAGACCGACCACCTAACTAACCGAACCTCTTTATCTAAAGAACACTTTTGTAATTAATAAAACCTTTTGAAAAACCTAAACAAGTACCTTGGTGCGAAAGTCTACTGAATTGAAAGCAGCCTTATAGGAATTCTTCAGAAGTTCCTTGAAAGAAGGCTCGATGGAGAGAGATTTGTCGAGCCAGATGCCATTAGCTGCCGAGATCACCGGGCCTCCTTTCTCACTACCATCGACGAGGATGACGGATAATATCTGTGATGCGACCGCGTTCAGTTCGTCGGTGGAAGAAGCATCAAGAAGATCGAGAATCTGGTCCTTGATGGTGTCAGAAGAGTTAGCGGCGATGAAGCTAAGGACAACGTTGATTGACGCAGGGGAGAAGACGACGTTAGAGTTTTTTCCGGCGGTGGCGATCACGTGCTTAGCGAGTGCAAAGATGCCGTCGTTTTGATTCTCTATTGATTCCTTGAAGTTCATTTTTTTTAGACGTCGATGGAAAGATGTGGACGCACGGTTACAAGTTAAGTGTTGAATGTAGAAAGATTAGGGTAAATAAATAATGATTTGGGAATTGGAGATTCAGCAAGTCCCTTATATATAAAGAAATTAGGGATAGAAAAAATAAAAATTAGATTTTGCTTATTTGTCAATTGGACACCTATTAATTTAACTTAGATTTATGCCCAAAAAAAAAAAACATAAACAAAACTTGACTTAGATTTAACACCAAATTTGATTAAGAATCCCTTATATATTAATTTAGGAAAAAAAAATAATCAATCAAATGAACGTAAAAGATTTGATATCTAACTTACCATATTAATTTGTTATTAATCATTAATAAAACCTCTACAAATTAATACTCGATAAATTAATAACCTCTATAAATGAATAAATTCTTCCGGTCCCAAGTTGGGAACAGTGTAACAATTACACAAATCGATAAATTAATAAGATAATAATTTTTTTGAAAATCCTATATAAACATATGTTCCCATCAATATCATAAATTAATAATTGTATATATGATCATTTATAAATTACTATCATATATTTATATATAAAAATTATATATAACAAATTTTAGTTAAATATGATTCTAATAGTGTTTGTTTTTCTTAAATTTGTAATAGTTCTTGGTAGAGTTCATTTTCTAATATTTTTACTACTTCGAAAAAAGTGTGTGTTGTTTTCTAAACTTAATAATTGGTTTTCTACTTATAGTTGATTTTAGAAAGATATTGATTACGAAGAAAAAACTGTTTTTCATATAATAATTTTTAATAAATTACAAAATTTGGAAAATTTATCTATTAATTAATAATTATTAATTTATCGATAAATTAATACCTCTATAAAGTAATAAAAAATTTCAGTTCCAATATTCTTAATTTATAGAGGTTTTACTATACTTTACCTCTCATCTTTATATGATTCTATTTTTGTGAAACAAATAAATCATCATATCATCAACATAATAAGGGCGATAACAGCGATCACACCTCTTCAAACACAACCGCTCCGTTAAACCACCGTTTCCGGCCGGCGTCGGCTTCTCCGGCGTCGGTCGGCTTTCATTTCTGTTTAGATTTCAATTTCTTTCTCTTTATACATTCTGGTTACTAATGATTTCATCATCTTCTCGCGATCGGTTTACTTTCCTCCATGGTTGGTTTCGGATCGCTTGGTCCTCTCCGTCGATTTACGTACATCTCTATCCCTACCATTTAAGGTATGTTTCTCTGAACAAATCTTAGTGGCAACGGCAATTCATTGGATATCAACGACGGATTCTTTCTCTCCCCTTTTGGAGAGTGTTGTCTCGGCAATTAGCGTGATTCTCATCGGAATTACCTTCGAATCGATGGTATCTGGTAAGAATAACTCAAGTCCGAGGGTTATCTTCATCATCCTTTCGATGGGATGGTGTGTCTTTGTCTTAATTTTGGTAGTTTCTCAGCCCAAAATTGAGTGGCGTTATATATACCGAATTTTCATAATTTTATTACTCATGGAAGAAAATTGGTATTGAAGATTGTTTAAGATGACCCTTGGAATTGCCGGAGATATGAAAAACCTTGAACCTAAGGATTGTACGTTTGATATGGATCTAATGGAAGAAAGTCATGGATGTTGGCATTATGGTTTATCAATGGAAGTCATGGAGGAAAAGTGTTGCAAGGAAACTAAACCCTATGCCAGTTTCACTGAGAACTTCTTTGAGACATGGGCGTTGCTTCGTGCATTTGATCTTAATGAGAAAAGGAATATTGCAGAGGCTTTGGAAGAGCTTGTCACATTTATGGAGAAATTGAAACCGATCCTCGGAACTTTTGGATCCACGAAGATATGCAAGATAATAACCAAGAATCTAACCGGCAAAAAGCTATGTGACTATGTGGGAGAAAATTACAGGGTAAGGATATTTCATTATAAGGATCTTGGTACGGAAGTTTTGGTACCATTGTGTCTACGTTTCAGAATTACATATACACGTCGGGTTAAAAGCTGCGGTTTGTAAAAATAAAGTTCAGCCAAGTGATGCTGCATTCAAATCGTATCAGAGAAAAGCAAATATGAAGTTGGATAATAACGGATCTTATGATCGGTTAGCGAGTAAGGCTACTTTTCGAAAAGCATCGTCAAACTCCCTTCTGCTGTATTTAACTCAGTATATGGCGCATACATCTGCGTATGTAATAATTTGTGTTACAGTGATTCTGCATAATATCTTTGTAATTGCTCTTTGAAATTAATAAAAGTCTTTTGTTGGAAAAAAAAATCATCCACATAATAAAAAATAGATTTTTTCCGCATATTCCATGATTGATTTTTTAAAAAAGAATATAAATTGTTTAATCGATGGAGAAAAAATGTAACGGGTCAAAATTCAGACTTGTGTAATATATTTCTTTTAAACAAAAATAAATTCAACAAAAATTCTAACTAAGTAACTGGTCAAAATTTCAATATTTATATTCAATTTCATACTTTTTTTTTTTTTGAAATGTAAAATTTGACATACTACAATAAAATTTATAAATATTTTAATTTATAACATTTAAAATAGTTTTAATTGATTTTCTTAAAGAATATCATCAATACTTAATAGATCAAAAAATTAAAATTATAAATACTCTAATTTGATTATTTTAAAAATGTATTTAAAATATTTATAATAGGCGACGAGTTAAATATAATGTATTATAAGATGAAATGAGTTATGATCTTTGTAACTATTTAAATATGAGAAATTCCTAAAAATGGCCCTAAAACAAGTTTTATTGACAATAATAGCACACACTCCATAAACTTCCAAAAATAGCACTAGTTAACTTACTATTAGTGTTTTTGTTCTAAAAATTTTATCACTAGCTTTTTTTTTTCAATAATACCACAACTTTTATATAAAAGCTATTCAACAAAATAAATTAGAAATAAATTTAAAATATTATATTTGGGTTTTCTATTTCCAATTTAGGGTATATATTTCTACCATTTAAAAGAGATTTTGATTCATTTTAATATTAGTTTATGGTATTATATTTGGGTTCCCTATTTCCAATTTAGGGTATATATTTTCACCATTTAAAAGAGATTTTTATTTTAATATTAGTTTGTGGTATTATATTTGGGTTCCCTATTTCCAAATTAGGGTATATATTTCCACTATTTAAAATAATTTTGATTCAATTTAATATTAGATTAGTGTTTACTCTCTTTTTTATTTTCTATCTTATATTTTCATTAAGTTTAATTGAAGTTTATGGTGCTATTTGTGGAACTTTTCAAATGAGGTGCTATTTTTGGAAAAAACAACTTTTTTGGTGCTATTTGTGTCAATCTCCCTTTAAATATTTATATTTAATTTCATACAATTCTTTTTTTGAAATTCAGAATTTATATACTACAATCAAAATTTTAAATATCTTAACTTAGAAAATTTTAAAATAGTTAAATTTAATATTTTAACAAATTTCATAAATATTTAATAGATGAAAAAGATTAAAATTATAAAGATAAAAATTATAAATACTCTAATTTGATTTTTTAAAACAGATGTATTTAAAATATTTATAGCAGACAGCGGGTTAAATGTAATGTATTATATGATAGAAAGAGTTATTGATCCTTATAAGAGACGACATGATAATGATGAGGTGGGTTAAATAACGTTTGACACTTCTAAATATTTGAAAATTTGATTTTGCAAGTAATTTTGAAAATGACGAATGATGGATTGTGTGCGCGAATTGAATTTACTATTATTATATAAAAAATATGTTTATAACATATTCGATTATACAAATAATTGCTAAATTTCATAATTAGTTCAAACTAATCATTATTTCAAAATAATACATAACTTCATTAATTAACTCAAAATAATCTACATTTTAGATGCAACTCACTTGATGCATGATCGGCCAAGACAAGAGAGAAGTAGCTTTCCTTACAGACTGTTCCGACCTGCTGAAGATGGTGTCTTTCCCGCAAGAGTGGCCAGCATTCGCAACATACTTAGAGGCGATTCGGAGTGACAAGGAAGAATTTGATGTTTTTTTCTTTATCTTTAGTTTCTCGAAATGCAAATGTGAAAGCGGATAAACTGGCATGAACTGTTCGTACCCAGTCGCATCTTATTACCTATGTAAACAATATTCCTCAGCATTGGCTTATTTAAGCCAATCTAATATAGCTGTTGACAAAAAAAAAAGATGCAACTCACTTATGATATTTTGATTTTTGATCTAACTGAATTATATGCAATCTCATTTTGTAGTTGTTAATATAAATTAACTCATTGTTCAAACAATATTAATTTTTATATAGACTCCATGCACGAATTAAATTTAATATTATTATATACCAAAAATATGTTCATAACATATTCGATAATGCGAATAATTGCCAAATTCCGTAGTTATCTCAAACAAAAAGAATTGCAAATTAAGAAAAAAAGGACTTCCTAAATTATCTATTCAATATTAATTTTTAAAAAAATAATATTACTTTCTATTTTCATATCTTAAGAAAAATTATCTATAATTGAGTATTATATAAAAAAGAAAATATATTTATTCTAATATTATATATAGAGACTGACAAAAAAAATTAATATTTTTTCACATACTACTATAATATATCAAAACTTTATTCTAAAATATATAATATATCAAATTTTGTACTAAATAAAATTCAACCCGTATTGTAGTACTGGTCATGATCTAGTTTGTAAATGTTTTAAAAAACAATATTCCAAGTGTTTCAATAATATGATCATCCTAGTAGCATTAAAATATTATTTATTTCTTGATAACCAATCTTTACAAGAGGTTATATGATGCTTAGAGCACCTCTAACGCTAAAAGTCATTCTCAGTTTCTTATCTCTATTACTTTAATCATTTAAGTATAATTTAATTATTTATTTATATTTTAATTATAAATAAAAAAAAAAACTTACCAATTGCATAATGGCATATTTCATATGGGTTTCTCAGCACAGTCATCACAGGTTCTAAAAGTTCTCTTCTCAGAACCATTTCTTGTTTTTTCCTCTTCACTCTCTTACTTTTTCAATTAATTATTATTATTTGATTTTTAAGAAACTCATGTAGAGTCACCGTTGGAGGTGCTCTTATGTAGTTCTTTCATGCTTTAGGCATCAAAATATTACTGTTGTTACACATTAACAATCACATTTTAACTTTTTTTTTCTTTGAATAAATCTCTCCCTTAGATACTTCTTTCACTAGCTTGATATGAACAACACTCGAACTTCTAAACTTTAGCAACTCATGGATTTTACCATTGATCCCTGAATATCATCAATGTTTTCATCAATGGATCGTGACTATCCCATTTTAAATATACATACAATAGGATAATAATATTGACATATATACTTTTAATATAGATCACATTAAAGCTGCGGTTCCAATTTAATAATCTTTTTTAAAATACGATCACCGAGATATAAAATAAGTAATCAGGTTTTGTTTCCGAAAATTAAAAAATTCAAGAAATCAAGTTTTTAATTTTTTTTCCGAATTTTTTTTCGATTCAATCTGCTTGATGAGTTTGGTTTACTCCGCGTCTATTTCCCATTCTTCTCTCTTTCTCTTATTTCTCGTTTATGTAATGTTAAAGCGGACTGTTTAGTCCGCTCTTCTAAACTTTTACTTTATGAAGTTTCTTTTGTAGACACTACTCCTCCTAACTGGGCAACCAATCTAGGAGTTACTTTTTAATTAATGTGTGGTTGACAAAAAAAAATAATAATTTTTTTTCGATTCCCCAAATTTTAGCGGATTGATATTAACCTTCTTACTTTCTTCATCGGATTTCAAGTTTCCTCAGTAGTCAATTCTTCTTCGTTCATTGCAGCTGGACGAGCCTGAAGCAATGATATGTATCAAGATATTTTTCACTCCTAGGATTACAAATTTAGCAAGCATTTTCGCCTTTTTTTTTTGTATTAATGTAAAATTATATTCCACAAAAAAACGGTTTTACAATAAATGCAACATCAAAGATAGAGAGTTGGAAGAAAGTAAATCAACAACTTAGACATTTTCAGAACTACGTGTGTGGAACCAATACCGCAGTCCGCCTTCAAACTTAGCAATGCCCATTTGGTGAATAGTGCTGAACCGGTTTCGAACAGTTTTATCAATGATTTTGGCAAGTTTTGGAGCTGGGATTGCAGTCTCCCCATGACGTCTACCGTTGCGCTCTCTCCATAGGCTATGGATCGTGGCTTGAAACACATAACGCATAGACATTTTCGCCTTTCACAAGGAGAAATCCCCTTTTTCCTAAGAAGCTATCCACCTCAATTCGAATAATTGCATCACACCTATAACATGGCGTTCTAATACCACTTGTTGCGAAAACCAGCAATGAAGATCATTTGATGGCAAAGACTTGTAATATGCAAACAAACAAGTCATTATTAAAGTCGGAGAAACATCGATCAAAGCACACAAGAACATAACAAAGAAGAGATTAAAAAAAGAGACAAAGAGGAAGAATGATTGCGAATTCATATCGAAGGTTGTGATTAATCCTACGTCTCTACCATAACGTAATCCAGAAATAAACTATCTTAGGTGTACATATTCATAGAGAGCCCCACAATCCAAAGTTTTACAATCAAGATTGTAACATTCCGATTCAAGAACCATTTCCGGAAACCCAAGGTTTAGGGGCAATCTTCTTACCCGAAACTCTAGCTTCCACATTCCCTATATAAGTGAGAGTGGAGAAAGAAAAGGGTTTAAGAACCCTAAAGCCACCCTTGCCGCCTTCCACCACCGCCGCAGCTCATGAACCCGCTACCCGTCGGGGCCCGAGCCCTCGTCTGCCACTTCTCTTCTTCTTCCTTCTTATTTTTCTCTTTCTCTTCCGCCCGTAGCCACCACTTCATATCCCCTCGCCGCCACTGCTCACCGCCGTGAAGGAGAGGAAGAGCCTTGTCGGCACTGCCCGTACTAAAGGAGAACCGATCTCGAGCTATCGAGGAGGAACCCTAGCCGTTGTTCCAATCTTTTGATCAGATACCGATCAGGTGGAGGATGTGACTACGTACGAATCTGTAGATCCTTACGGTTTCATGTTAGAGTCATGGGGATCTAGATTGCTAGATGATATATGATTAATTGTGGCATGATGATTGATAGTGTTAAGGATGTGTGATGTTTGAGCTGCATGAGACTATGTGAGATTGAATGAGAAAATAGAGAATGAGATGAGTGAGGGGTTGTTGGCGAACGTAAAAATGTGAGCACAGAAAAAGACGTGATGCAGCTCGTTAACTGCTGACAAGTCTGAGGAAGGTAGGCGCACTCACATGCAGCTTTGTTGTTTGCTTGGTGGCTTGAATGCAACATATTATTTTGTATACCTTTATATGTAAAACTCTAGATGCTTCTCGGTCTTCTACTAGATCATGTGGGCAGAAGGTGTTGGGAATGTCCTGAAATCAGTTGTACTTTACTCTAGTTAAAGTTGTAATGTCGAGGTTTGGCATTCGTATAATATTAGGTGGTTATAATGTTTTGCTAGAGACCGCTTATAATCTATGGGTCTATAAACTCATTACTAATATTATACGAACCTACAGGGTCACACACCTAAGCAAACTGGATAATAATAGATAATTTAGAATAAATTTAGTTTTATGGGTTTTCTATTTATAAGATAAATAGAAATAATAATTATATAATATATATGTGATATGTATATATAAATTCCCATAGAAACTTATTGGGCTTAGTATGAATAATTATTCCTTGGTTAAAGAATGTTCACGTGATGGGCATGGCCCATGTGCTAATCCTAAGTTAGTTAGGGTTTTATGTATTGTATATAAAAGCAATAATGCAAACGTGAGACAGGAAATAATTCATTCTCTACGGCAAATAGAAAAACGTTTTCTTGATTAAGCCGATTAAACTAAACCCTAAAATACAAGAGACAAAGAGTTTGTCTAAGTTTTGAGATTAGATCTCAACGGGACTAGCATCCTATCTGATCCAGTTTGTGTGCGTGTGGATACCAGTAGAGGCACAACACTTGGGGTGCTAAAATAACCTTGAAACAATATGGTTCACCTTTCCGCTGCAGAATATCCAGGTATATTCAAACCCTATGATCTAGATTTAATTCTTTATTTACACGGTTCCTGGCAATTAAATTCGTAATTAGGATTTATAAATCGTTATAAACCGGTACGAATTCCTACAGTGGTATCAGAGCCTACGTGTTTAATACTGAATTTAGATCTAGTTTAATCTATATTTTGATATAGATAAATAATTGTAATTTATTTTGCTTGTTTAAATTTATGAAATTTAATTGATAAAGCATGAAATAAACAAAATTATATGATCGCCTGAATATGTCCGTTTATCATAATTTGATTATGATGTTGAATGAATTTCGTAATTAACTAGAAAATATTTACGGATGTTGCACATACGTTTGTAATGAATATTAAATTGATATTAGCATGTAGAGACATGATTTTATCATCTTGTAGAATTCCGTTTGTGAAGTATATATATATATATAATCATAAATTGAACCTGTTTGGTTTTATGTCATAATTGGATTATGACAACTAGTACATGTTACGTATATGTGATATACGTTCGTTAGTGTGTATAGTTCATATATTTGTTTTAGTTAAAGTAATTAGAATAATATATTAATATTTAATATATGTATAGAAAGTTACGGGTAATGGTTAGATTCTTTATTTGATTTGGAATTGTTCCTTATTTAAAAGATCTGCTACCATAACCGTAAATATAATAATTGTATAGATTCTGATTTGATCATAATCATACTTGTAATATTTCGATAGATCCTAATTAGATTAGGATAAGTTCGATTATATTACGTTCTAATCTGATTAGAGTTATAGAAATTTAATTAAGATTAGTTTTCTAAATACTTAATAATTTTAATTTGATTAAAATTAATTAAATTGTTTATAATTCAATTAGTTACATATTAGATATGTATTAGTTATATTTTATTTATATTGGATATAAATTTTAAATATAAAATTGAGTTATAAAATTAATTCCTCAATTAATATCAAGTATTTGATGTCTCCCCAATTTTATCAACTGTTAAAACTTAAATTGTTGTATGGTGGGTCTGCCAAAGCAGCGGTCTGCAATTGTTTAAGAGTGAGACAGATGGTAACGGTTACCATATGAAATAAAATTGGTTTACTTGACTAGGCTATCAAAACGGTTTTGGGCTTAGAGACATAGGGTTGGATAAGACATAAGATGTCATCCACAACCAAGAATTATATTGGATATAATTAGCAAGGTGTTGCTTACCTAAACAGCTAGATATTCAGGGGTGGAGCCAAAGCTCACTTGGATTCTAGTGAAATATGGATCTTGGATCATTGTACTCATTAGAGGAAATTTTGTTTTGAGTATAGTGTTAGTTTTCTTAATTGTTGAGAATTCTAAAATTTATGAACATCATATTAATTTCTGCTTTTCTTTTTCGACAGTTATGTCAAACCCTCAAAGTTCCTATTCATTTCGAGATGTTCTTGAGAAGGAAAAATTGAATGGATCAAACCCTCTTGAAAACTTGGAAGATCTAGAGGAGAAGAAAACATTCAAGGTTTCTTCTTCGGGTATCTATGTTATAGAAGTAAATGTTACTACTTCTGGTTCTACTCCTTGGGTATTGGATACCGGTTGTGGTGCTCACATTTGTGTAAATGTGCATGGCCTGAACAACAGTAGAACTTTGGAGGAAGGACAAGTGGACCTACGTGTGGCTAATGGAGCAAAAGTTTCTGCATTAGCCGTGGGAACATATTCGTTGTCTTTACCTTCAGGCATGGTTTTGGAGCTTAAGAACTGCTACTATGTTCCTGCTATAAATAAGAATATCATCTCCGTTTCATGTTTGGACATGGAAGGTTTTAACTTTTCGATCAAGAACAAATGTTGTTCATTTGATCGAGATGATATGTTTTATGGTAGCGCTCCATTAGAGAATGGGCTTTATGTTCTAAACCAAAGCATGCCAGTTTATAACATTCGTACCAAGAGATTTAAGTCTAATGACTTGAATCCAACTTTTCTCTGGCATTGTCGTTTGGGCCATATAAACGAGAAACGCATTCAAAAGCTTCATAGTGATGGACTTTTGAACTCATTTGATTATGAATCTTATGAGACTTGTGAATCTTGTTTGTTGGGAAAAATGACTAAGGCTCCATTTACTGGGCACAGTGAGAGGGCTAGTGACTTATTGGGCCTTATACATACAGATGTATGTGGGCCAATGAGTACAAGCGCCAGAGGAAACTATCAGTACCTCATTACATTTACTGATGAGTTCAGTAGATATGGTTATGTTTATCTAATGAAACATAAGTCGGAATCCTTTGAAAAGTTCAAGGAGTTCCAGAATGAAGTACAAAATCAACTTGGCAAATCAATAAAAGCTCTTCGATCAGATCGTGGAGGAGAATATTTGAGCCAAGCTTTCAGTGATCATCTCAGAGAGTGTGGAATTGTTTCACAGCTCACTCCTCCAGGAACACCACAGTGGAATGGTGTGTCTGAAAGGAGAAATCGTACTTTATTGGATATGGTTCGATCGATGATGAGTCACACTGATCTTCCTATATCCTTTTGGGGATATGCTCTAGAGACGTCTGCGTTTATGCTAAACAGATGTCCGTCAAAATCAGTTGAAAAGACACCATATGAGATATGGACTGGAAAGGTTCCTAATTTATCTTTTCTCAAAATTTGGGGTTGTGAAGCTTATGTCAAACGGTTGATTACTGATAAGCTTGGACCCAAATCTGATAAATGCTACTTCGTAGGTTATCCTAAAGAGACCAAAGGTTATTACTTCTACCATCCTACTGACAACAAAGTGTTTGTTGCTCGAAATGGTGCCTTTTTGGAAAGGGAGTTTCTTTCAAAAGGAACTAGTGGGAGTAAAGTGTTACTCGAAGAAGTTCGAGAACCACATGAGGATGTTCCAACTTCTCAGGAAGAACATCAGTTGGATCTACGAAGAGTCGTAGAACCTACACCTGTGGAACCTGAGGTACGTAGGTCCGAAAGGAACCGTCACGAACCCGATAGATTTGGAGATTGGGTGACGGATGATCATGATCTATTAATTATAGAGAGTGATGAACCTACGTCATACGAAGAAGCAATGATGGGCCCCGATTCCGATAAGTGGTTAGAGGCCGCAAATTCCGAAATGGAATCCATGTCACAAAACAAAGTATGGACTTTGGTTGATTTACCTGATGGTGTAAAAGCCATTGAGTGTAAATGGATTTTCAAGAAGAAAATTGACATGGATGGTAATATACAGATATACAAAGCTAGACTGGTGGCGAAAGGTTACAAGCAAATTCATGGTATTGACTATGATGAAACCTATTCACCAGTTGCAATGCTTAAGTCCATTCGGATTCTCCTAGCAACTGCTGCTCATTATGATTATGAGATTTGGCAGATGGATGTGAAAACAGCTTTCCTTAATGGAAATCTTGAAGAGGATGTGTACATGACACAGCCCGAAGGTTTCACTGTTCCTGAAGCTGCTAGGAAGGTATGCAAGCTTCATCGTTCCATTTATGGATTGAAGCAAGCATCTCGGAGTTGGAATCTTCGTTTTAATGAGGCAATCAAAGAGTTTGATTTCATTAGAAACGAAGAAGAACCTTGTGTTTACAAGAAGACTAGTGGGAGCGCAGTCGCATTTCTGGTATTGTATGTAGATGACATACTGCTTCTTGGAAATGACATTCCCTTGCTCCAGTCTGTCAAGACTTGGCTTGGAAGTTGTTTCTCAATGAAAGACTTGGGAGAAGCTGCCTATATTCTTGGAATAAGGATCTATAGAGATAGATTGAACAAAATAATTGGACTAAGTCAAGACACTTATATAGATAAGGTTTTGCATAGGTTCAATATGCATGATTCTAAGAAAGGCTTTATACCAATGTCTCATGGCATAACTCTTAGCAAGACTCAGTGTCCTTCGACACAAGATGAGCGAGAGCGGATGAGTAAGATTCCATATGCTTCTGCTATAGGATCTATCATGTATGCTATGCTCTGCACTCGCCCAGATGTTGCTTGTGCTTTGAGCATGACGAGCAGATACCAGTCTGATCCAGGTGAAAGTCACTGGATAGTAGTCAAGAACATCCTTAAGTACTTGAGAAGAACTAAGGATAAGTTTTTGGTCTATGGAGGAAGTGAGGAACTTGTTGTGAGTGGTTATACTGATGCCAGTTTTCAGACAGACAAAGATGATTTCCGATCACAATCAGGATTTGTCTTTTGTCTCAACGGAGGAGCAGTGAGCTGGAAGAGTTGCAAGCAGAGTACTGTGGCAGACTCTACGACTGAGGCTGAGTATATAGCTGCTTCTGAAGCGGCTAAGGAGGCTGTTTGGATCAGGAAGTTCATTACTGAACTTGGTGTGGTTCCTAGTATTTCTGGCCCCATCGATCTTTACTGTGATAACAATGGAGCCATCGCTCAAGCGAAAGAACCTAGATCACACCAGAAATCCAAACACATACAAAGACGATATCACCTCATTCGTGAGATTATTGATAGAGGTGATGTGAAGATTAGCAGAGTTCCAACGGATGCAAATGTTGCTGATCCTTTTACAAAACCTCTTCCGCAGCCTAAGCATGAGAGTCATACTGCTGCGATTGGCATTAGATTTATAAAGATGTGATCTTATTTCTAGTGGGACGTTTTTATTTATGATATGGTGTTCATGTTAAAATACATTTGAATTTATTTTCAAATTAATGAAATTTGTTTCAGTATTATTTATTTATTGGATAATTAAATAATAGTCCCAAAATAATTTATATCATTCTTATAGGCCATCAAGTACGTGACTTGATCATGAAACCCTATAAGTGGAAAATGACATAAATTATAGAAGTCCCTAGCCAAGGTTATTAAAATGGGACATTAATAACTAAGAATGGCTAGTATGTGAGGTGACTGATGACTACGTTTCATGGAGTCATTAATATGTGGTATTAAAGTCAATCACATAGATATGTGTTAGAGAACACAGTATTGGACTGACCCGTTATGAGAACTCTACAAGATTGTTATATGAGTGTCATAAGAGTTTCTCATCACAACTATAGAGTATAGTCCTTAGACCTGAGTTCGTCATGATTTCTCATTCATGGATTAGTTCGCTTTGACTCTGTCAAACGTCAGCCGTAAAAGGTGATTATAAAGACAGTGATTGGGCGGGTTATGAATTGTTTAAGGAACAGGGATGGAACAAGATGGGATTTGTCCCTCCCATATAACGGGAGATAAATATCTCTAAGCCTATCGAAGATTTGATACTGAGAAATGCGTGGCCGCGCTCAAACGAGGTGAATGTCAGTCGTTTGTTTTTATCAGTATAAATCAGAGTTCGATAAACATGGTCTAGCTTAATAAGGATGACAATTTCTTGCCTTATGCTGAGATCGAGATATAGAGACGAAGGGATTATGGGAATAGATGATTCCAGTACAAGTGGGAGATTGTTGGGAATGTCCTGAAATCAGTTGTACTTTACTCTAGTTAAAGTTGTAATGTCGAGGTTTGGCATTCGTATAATATTAGGTGGTTATAATGTTTTGCTAGAGACCGCTTATAATCTATGGGTCTATACTCATTACTAATATTATACGAACCTACAGGGTCACACACCTAAGCAAACTGGATAATAATAGATAATTTAGAATAAATTTAGTTTTATGGGTTTTCTATTTATAAGATAAATAGAAATAATAATTATATAATATATATGTGTGATATGTATATATAAATTCCCATAGAAACTTATTGGGCTTAGTATGAATAATTATTCCTTGGTTAAAGAATGTTCACGTGATGGGCATGGCCCATGTGCTAATCCTAAGTTAGTTAGGGTTTTATGTATTGTATATAAAAGCAATAATGCAAACGTGAGACAGGAAATAATTCATTCTCTACGGCAAATAGAAAAACGTTTTCTTGATTAAGCCGATTAAACTAAACCCTAAAATACAAGAGACAAAGAGTTTGTCTAAGTTTTGAGATTAGATCTCAACGGGACTAGCATCCTATCTGATCCAGTTTGTGTGCGTGTGGATACCAGTAGAGGCACAACACTTGGGGTGCTAAAATAACCTTGAAACAATATGGTTCACCTTTCCGCTGCAGAATATCCAGGTATATTCAAACCCTATGATCTAGATTTAATTCTTTATTTACACGGTTCCTGACAATTAAATTCGTAATTAGGATTTATAAATCGTTATAAACCGGTACGAATTCCTACAGAAGGATCATCTTCAATAAGTAACTTGTTGCTCACACTTCCGAAAAATCGTAGCAAGTGATGATTAGGAGTAGAGCTGGAGGTAAGCGTGGAGTGCCTAGGAGGGGTTTCTTAATATAGTTTCTGTTAAAGACTTATTTCAGTTTAAGAATGATTTCAAATTGTTTCCCGCTCTTTATGTTAGGTTTTCTAGTTGTATTTGAAAGTTATTATTTTCCAAGATTTTCATAAAGACCATTTATTAACAAGGTTTTAGTATTTCGAGTTCCGCTTTAACACAAACAGGCCCGGCCCTTGACAGATTTTAGTAAAACATTTGTATTGGGCCTCAAATTTTCGAGGCCCATTTTGTGAGGATTTTTTTTTTTTTTTTTAGGCCCCATAATTCATAAAATAAGCTTCAAAAATTAATAAAGTAGGCCTCAAAATTAACAAAAAGCCTCATAGTTAGTAAAAAAGTCTCATAATTAGCAAAAAAAAGTTCTATAATTAGTAAACGGCCTCAAATTATAAATGGTTAAATAAAAATTATAAATACCCTATAATTAACAAAAAATTTTTTTTTGCAGTTTTTTACTTTTTAAAAAGGCCTCAAATTTTTTTTTCGTATTCGGCCCCAGATTTTACCGGACCGGCCCTGAACACAAAAGAAAAGAAGTGTTACAAAGATACAAAGTCTGCAAGATCACACAACATGAACTCAACTTTGTACACTTGTAAGTTCTCTTTTTTTCTTCTTTTTTTTGTTATAACAAATTCTTGAATAACAAGCTAGCTTCAGTTAGACTCTTGTTTAATTTTTGTAACCATTGCATTTGTCATTTTGAACGAATTTCAACGATTATTTTCAAACATGAACGCGAAATAAATGGTTTTAATTAAAAAAATGTAAACAAATAATCCACCAAATAAAAAACCAAACCGAAACAGACATACATCATTTGTACTCACCCAAAGAAAACAATCAAAATAAGGTCTTCAAAATACACTCTTTGTTTTGTTTTGTTTTTTTTTTTTCTATTTGCGTTGATAGAAAACAAATCTCAGATTTGAGATGCTAAATCTATCAAATCGCCACCAAAGCAATATCTTGGTCTAGATAAGGCTATTACTTTAGGTTAACTGCTACCACCATTTCTTCTCTTCTTCTCTCCATTTGCAGCACCAGTTGTTCCTTTATCCGAATCCGACAATTTCTTCGTTTTCCCAAGCGAAGTAGAAGATGAAAGCCTCTTCTTTGGTAATACCATCTGTGGAGGTTTCTTCTTATCAGACACAACCTCCTTCTTTGGCAAACCTGTTGTTCCGACATTAACCTTAGATTTCACAGCTTGCGTGTTAGCCAAGTTTTCGGTTGTTCCCACACTAGACTTGGATTTCAAAGCTTTCGTGTTATTCAAGTTTCTTTTTGTTCCCACACTAGCCTTGGGTTTCACAGCTTGCACATTACTCACGTTGCTTGTAGTTTCCACACTAACCTTGGCTTTCACAGTTTGTGTATTATCCAAGGAATTTCTGCGCGAGGACGAGCTACCAACACTTTCATCATCTTTAGCATTTGAAGATGATCCACCCCCGATACTGTGCCTGCGATTAGCAACCTCGATCTTTTTACTCTTGGTATCATTGTTTACAGGCCATTGGATAGAACTTTGGCTAGCTGACTTTTGTGTTTTAGATCTGGCAGGAGAAGTCTTGATGGAGTTTTCGCGTTTAAGAGAGTTTTTAAGGGAAACTTGATCGTCCATGGATTCAGGATCCCACGGACGAGAAGCCATCCAACGCTCAAGCCAACTCCAACCCCAGTCTGTTGTGTTTGTGTCCATCAAAGTCTGGTGTGGAAGTTTTGAAGAGTTTCTCCACGTTTGCTGTTTTCATTTTCCAACAACAATATATATGAATATGAACAAGTTCACAATGAAGTTGTTTTTGTTTGTAATTTACCTGATGACTGTAAGCATAAGCCAAAGCCCTCTCTCGTCTTACAGAAGCTTCTTTTCGATTCACGGACCTTGCCACGATCTGTTCCTTTGATTTATTGCTGGAATCAAAATTTCCTGCAGTAACCTGCAATAAAATATGCTCCATTTAAGAATTTTGGTTCACTACAGTGTGGTAAAATGTAGGGAGATTTTACCACATAACAATCGGAAGACTCTTTTTAATTTCTGTCCTCAAAACTCTCTGATCTTTTTAAATGAACGGTTTCATATATTGTAAACAAGGTTTTTTTGGTTCATTAAATTTTACATTCGTTCAAAAAAAAATGTAACGAGATTTACCAAATTCTGATTGTTTTCTTTCTGGTGACCCTTCTGTTGGATCAGCCTGTGACGAGTTTTGTTCTCTGCAGATAACCGATTCCTCCTTTCTTGAATCTGTGTTTGTAAACGTGTAAGAGTTTGCATTGAGCTAAGCATCGCGTTCATTTGTCTTTTGACGTATTTTCCTTGAAGCAAACTTTTGAGTCTGGCCATTCCTCGCAGCGCACGAAGAGTGCGTCTCGCCTATGAAACCCGAAATAATTAGACCAAGTCCCTCATAATAAGAGGAATTAATGATTTGTTTGTATACCTTGTAACATCTATACGCATTTTGGATCTTGATTGCGGCAGTTTCCTCCTTTGATTCCTCAATTTGGTCTGTTGACGGGGTCGTGAGACGTACAACCTCCGCGGCAGCATGTGCAGCTACCACAGCTGCTTCGGCTGCAACAGCCGATGCAAGAGCTAAAGCTTGCCTATTCTTTGCTTCTTTAGAGTCAACATAGAGTCTTGTATTGCTGGTATATGCCGGAGGAGGAGGAGGTGGAGACGGTGGTGGTAACAACGGCTGAGGAGCAAGATCCGGCAACGGAGGAGGCGGTGGAGATGGCCGATGAACAGAAGACGGTGAAGGGTCAACCGGTGGAGTCTCCTCCACAGCGAAATCAAAAGATTCTCTACTCTTTTGTTTCCCAAACGACCATTTCCTCTTTGGTTTCTCAGGTTTCTTGATAAACAAGGCAAAAACAAAACCAAAAAAATCAACGAATAAGCAATCTTGATTTCATCATAAGTCATAACCAAATAATTCAAGAAAAGATTCAAAACACCAACTTGATTCTTTTTGTCTTTCCCTGGAGACAAACAAGCCACGGAGACACATGTTAACCAATTCTTTCCCATCTTCTCCTGAAATTTTCAGACAAATCTTTCATTGAAAAACATTTTCTTACAAAATGAAAAACTTTCTTACAAAAATGAAAATCAATAAGAAGAAGAGATGAGATTATGTAAAAAGAGAGACCTGGTCGTAATGGGCCCCACCGTTTCGTGGGAACCCAATTGACTTTTGTAACGATTGTGTTTTGTAAGAACGATTCAACAGATTTAACGACAGATACGTTATAAGTTATAACTTCTTTTTAGTTTTTATTTTTATTTTCAGTTCTATTAGTTGTTCTTTCTATATATGTTATTTTTATCAACATTTTATTTATTTATTTCTGGTGTTGTAGTTTTTAGAATTACAGCTTTTATTTTTTAACAATTATCTGTAAGATAAATTTAGAAAAATTGGGTTTTGAGCTTGGATGATGCTAATGCTCTTTTATCCATTCCACTCTGGATTTAATTCTCACTTTCACCATTCATTCATTTGTTTGGTCGAGAGGTTTCTTCATCAACAAGAAATGGTAATGAAATCAAATCCAATACCAACAGTAAAGAACAGAGGCTACTTGAGAGATTGACTGTTAAGCTACAAATATAATTACGTTAAAAACCCATAAATTAAAAGGTAAAGAGTTTAATGAGATCCGAATTTCACAAATATAAAGAAAAGATTTATTTAAAAATTAGAAGAAAAAAAAAGAGTTTTCAACAGAAAAAAATAAACTCTTCAAGTCGTCATATTTTGCAACTTTACATTCTACCTTCACAAAATACAAGTCAATCCCGTGAAGTAAAAAATAAACATGTCGTCACTCTTTATAAAAGTATGATAAATAATATATCAAATCAAATCCCTCACGACAAGGAGTCTAAATATAGTCTTATAATTTAAAAAAATAATGTATATAATCACAATAACTCTTTAAAAATACATACGAAAGTTATATTGTGAGTTCTTTCGACCTTGGGATTTACCTCTACTTTTTAGAGGAGGAAGTAAAATTATAAAAAAGGGCGACTTTGAAAATTTTCTTTCCATAAAGCCAAAAAGAACACAAATAGTAAAGAGGATGATAAAACTCTTCAGTTCCCTAATGAATCCAAGATTATAACGTGTAACAATTGTCCATCTTTATCAAAAATAAAAGATTATAACGTGTAACAACTTTGTGTAGCTTCTTTTTAATTCTATTTAATTATTTGGAAGTCGGCAGAGAGAGTACGTGCAAACCTCTTAGTACTTGTCGCTCTCCTCTTCACACTAAGTTAGAGGTGCTTATATGGCCATGAACTCACTCATACCACGTCATACGACCAAAGTGCTATTGAAGACAGATTGTTTAAAGCTAATTAAAATGCTCTAACTCCAATGAATTAGATGAATTTTCTAGGTTTTGGATCCAAATTTCTAAATTTTTTTTTGTTTTATTCTATATTATTATAATATTTGTGATGATTACCTTGCTAAAGACACAAGAGTACAAATGTCGCCTTGTAGATTCTTAGGTGCCGAAATGGTTTTCGGCACTTAAAAATTTTCAAGGGAAAAAAGTGACTTTTGTACTCTTGTGGCTTTCATCAATCCCGTGTAAACCAGCCTCTCAATCTGCTAAATATGGAGATTTTGATTTGATGGCAGAAAAAGAAAATTTTGTGTGGTTTGGTTCATTAAAGCCTTAAACGGGAATTGGTTCAAAGATCATGTCATCAGAGATGATTGGTAGTGAATATAATTGTCGAAAAACCTGGCTGAGACGTAGATATTATTCACATTTGAGTATCAAAGAATTCGTATAGAATCACATCTGTTAGTACATGCAATGCAATCGCATTTATCCTTTTTTGCGGACTCTAGAAATCATTTGCTGTGGGTCCCATCTGCTACGTGGGCCTCACCATCTAGTCTTAACGAGCTTCCAGACATGAAAAATATGCGTAAATAATGTCCGAACAAATATTTTCGGTCCCGTAATATAGTATGGATCACAAAAGGCCCGAAAAGCCCCTAAACGTCAAAATTTGGTGTCGAAAATGGAACAATGTTACGAAGACCCATTTCCCTATCGGAGGACTCTCTTTGAGCTTTCCGAAAAGGTATCACATGTCGACTTTGACCTCACGGTCTAAAAGTTAAGGCATTCCGAACGTTATATGTCATACGAAAGAAAAAAAAAAAATGGGATGCAATACGAGAACTTCCCGGTAGGTCACTCATCCTAGTACATGTTTTCTTTATCATTTTTTGTCGAAAGTTTCAGCACAAAATTTGTGGTTCCAACTGCCTAATTCTTTAACAATGATGGCTCCTCCAATTTGGATTGTACTTGTTATACCACGCTACGTACTCGTGCCTAGTGTTATTTATCCCCTCGTGAAAATCATCTACTACTTGAGTTGTAGACACATTTCACAAGTTAGCTCCACTCTCCATAACATTTTACTATTGATGGATCATGCCGTTTGCTAAAATTAGTACATGTAGGAGACGGATTGTTGAAATTCACCAGATAATTTGATTTTGTGTGTAAGCTGCCCGTCGACAAACTTTACTTTTTTGTATGAGGACTTCCTCTTGTTGATTTCATGTTGCTGGATGTCTTGAAGCAATAAATTTTATGTTTCATGTTACAAAAAGAACAACTATTTATGAAAAAACCTAGATATATAGATAGTTAGCTTGGATCATCCTAGTAGAAAACAATATTACAGAAAGAAACTATTTACAAAAAGCCTATAGATATAGATAAAGATTAAGAGTAATGAATCAGAGGCAGAAAACAAAATGCAAAAACATTTACTCTTTGTCCGTATAGATTTTGTCAGCTCGGCTCGCGATATAACAATAAATCAAGAGCATTGTCCTAATACCTACACTAGCTTTGAGGAAGTACCAAAACTCTTTTCCTCTTTAAAAAATGAGTAAACCCCAAATTTTCATCTCAAAACAGCCGGCAACCTCTTCAACATCCTGGATTCCAGCAACATTGCGGGGTGCCGTGCGATCTCACCGTGTTAGGGGCCTCTAGGTTTTAAACGTTTTATATTCAAAACCCAAAAATTAAATGCCAAAGCATGCCTGAGATTTTGTACAATAAAACTCTTCTTCTTACTTGTGTAGGTGTTGCATGTTACTTTCATTCTCATTTGTCTTCAATGAATATTTTGTTTATAAAGTCTCTAAATCTTCTGGAATAAAGCTTAGGATCAACAGCTGAAATCGAGGCGGGATCTGCGTGGAGTGACTTGTAGGCATGCTCTAGTTTTTTGGTGATATCATAGTCTTGAAGAATATCAATAACACCGAAATAAAGGATCACCTCAACGACCTCTTTCCTCGTACTCTTAGGATTTGAGTTGTCAATGTCGTCTTCTTCCCACGACTCTTCCACAAATCTGCTCACTTGCTCTGCTTTAGCCGGTGTGCTTTCCCCTAGTCTCAATAATGGCCCGTTACTACATTTTGAAAGACATAAACAATATATTGTCAACAGGAAAGATGCATATATTTACTTTGGTTTTTATTTGTTAAGCTTATGTGAGTGTATGTTTAAAAGTGATTGTAAATGGTATATTTGAAGTTAGTGAGAAATGTTCAATCAACTTAACACTAATAAATATAATATGGTAAAATCGGTTTCTTGATCCAAAATGACCACTCAATGAATGAAAGAATCCAAGACCTAGTTGGGATAATTTTGTTGTATTTCTGTCTGAGTTTAATATTTGGTTAATTAGTATTCAAAATAGAAGAAATTCTAAGTGAAGGTACCAAGTTTGGGTGACAGATTCCATATTTGGAAGCGAATTATACCCTCTCATCAATTTGTCCTCCTGATCTCGTCGACCTGAATTAAGAAAGTAGCTAATTTCTCACACAAAGGAAGACAAATACCAAAAAAATAAAGATGAAAGTAATATAAGAACGGTTGTTACCGATGCCCAAGGAAATATCGTCACGCAAGCCAGATTCACGGAAATGGAGACCAATCAATAGACTATAGTCCATAATCCTCTCAGCTTCAAGAAACTCACAATCGATATCGATTTGGTTAATGAAGGCTTGAAACCATGAGGTCTCGAGTCGAAACACATACTTGAGATCCAAGTCTTTAAGTGTTGTGGTCTCGTCGATTTCACCTTCATCCTTGTCGATGGTACGGCCGTGTGATGAACCTTTCAAGTCAAACCGTTTGTGTATACGATACTCCGAACAAAACAGATTTCCCATCACTATGAACCGAGTCTGTTTTTTTTTTTGGCGTCACAAATATAACAAGAAATAAGTTTTGATTTGATTTTTGAACATAAATTTGTAATGGAAGACCATTTCTCATACCTTTTGGCCTCCTACCGGTTTGACACAATGCACCCCGAAGAACTTGGTGACTAAAGAGTTCTTGTACTTAGAAACATGCTCGTAATAATTTGGGAGCATCTTAAGCAATACCTAAGAATGGTTTAAGAAATCTCAAAATCTATTGTTATCGAAAGCAATGTGAACGCAAAAAAATATATAAGTTACCTTAATTTCGGATTTCTTCATGGTTTTGATCATGAAGCGTTCATCTTGAGTCAAGTAAAAGGAGCTTCCACTCTTTCCAGGTGAAGAAAATTCCCGAAGTGATTCATTTCCGCAAATAGCGAGCATGTAGTCCGCTTGGTCTATCGCGAATAAATCTCTTAGATGCCTGTTTCACCACACAAAAATGTGCAATTAGGAATTAACAAATAGTTTGTAACTCCAAAATTTTAGAGTATTTACTTACCTAAACACAATTGGGCAATAGTCCTTCCATTTGAACTCGGCAGATAGATGGGGAGGCGTAGACTTAGAGCCTTCTGGGGGAAACCTGGTCCATTGCTTATCCTTGGGATCAAAATCACAGTGCCTAAGTTCCCTTAAAAGGGAAGCATGTTTCCCAACAGAGTGCCTAATCCCAAGTTGTAGATTTAACATCAAATCATAGTTCTTATGTCCAGCCGTAACCGTATGCCCCGGTTTCTTAACATCTCCTTCATCCAACCACTTCGGACTTTGTTGCAAACTCATGGCACCACCACTCTCCAAAAGCAAAGGGCTTCTTGCCCACTCTTGCTCTCCACATCCACTCGTATCTGACTCGCTCGTGTACGGACTCGCCTCTACGTGATCACACACGCCACTATCCTCCAATTCCGATATACAAATTCTCGGGAAATTGGTATTCGTTGACAAAGTTTCAACGGAAGAGAGCTTATGGTGCTGCACAATCTCATCATCTTTCTTCTTGCACTTCCTCCCCCACCCGTTATAACTAGTCTTCTCCTCACCCCAACTCAACACCCCTTTCCCAACCGGGGCTCCATTTTCCCATAGCCCATCATAACGGTTTCGGTTAGCCCACGTCATTGCCCCTTTCCCAGAGATAACACCGTTCTTCCACTCTCCCACATACTCATTCCCATCGCTCCACACATAACGTCCATTACCATCTTGCAGATTGGCTTTCCAGTTTCCTTGGTAAACGTCACCGTTTGCATACCGCTTCTCTCCGTAGCCATGCTTTCTTCCCCACAGCCAATGCCCTCTATAAGTATCCCCATCGATTCCAATGAACGTCCCTTCGCCATCCATTCGACCGTCCTTGAACTGACCCTCATAGGTCGCTCCGGACGGCCAAGAAAAGCGTCCTTTACCGCTCGCTTTGCCACGTGTCCACTCCCCTTCGTACATACAACCATCCGACCACAGATACTTCCCTGTCCCATGCGGAACACCCGCGGATAAGCCTCCGTTATAAAGGTCGCCGTTCTTTAGCACCTTCTCTACTATTCTAATCTCGGCAGCTGCATCACTCACCTCGCAACTTGTCATGGGAACCACGCGCCGGGAGCTTTGCTTGTATTTGACCCCTGACGATGGCTCTTTGTTCAGATTCTCTTCCGTGAAGAGGAACACTGTCTCTTGCATTATTTTATGTCTTACTCTGACATTTCTCGTTGACTTTTTTCCGGCTTGTTTTTGTCTCTTCGAATAACAGTTAGTGTTCAAACATGTCTTCTGTTCTGTAATTATTTAAAAACAAAGAAAGACAACTGTGATTAATAAAGACCCTGAAAATCACTTTGATGCTAAAATCTGAATGAATTTAGTACAATCAAGTCTTGTAAAAAAATACACTAAAAATCTCTAAGAATTTAATGTCTTCCTTTAAATTTTTGTATCTGAAATGAAGAAAAAAAAAGAAAAAACTTACCCTTGAATCATTTATAGATTGGATTCGTTGACTGACAAAAGAAATGATCAAATGGACTATTCAAGAACCCATATCAAGAACAAGAAGTAATGTATGAACATCAGTCCTAAAATTAGGATCAACACATCAAAATTCTCAGAAGACAAACAAAAAGTATTTTTACCTGAACAATAGAAGTGAAATTGATGTATGGTCAACTGCCATGACAAAGGAGTCTAGAAAATAAGATAGTGTGATGATAGAAGTGAAGACACAAATTGATAAACTTGATGAAAATCTTGAAAGCAGAGTATGGTCGAATGAAAGATTTATCAGAATGTTAGGAATGGTGAAACTCTCTCTCGAAGGAGATAAATCGACGGTTCAACGATGAAAATGTATCCGTTAGATGCGTATCAGCTATTTGTTTTGATTATTTATGTAGCCGGCAACAAGACTACGTGCTGGCCTTGATCATCATTAATCTTTTTCCTAATTTTATAAATCATTAATAATGTATGTGTTTAGCTAGAAGATCTAGTACATGGTTCGATATCGGTATAAGAATATGCGATCCTTATAGGTGGAACCAATAGACAAGTATCTAAAGAAATATACAATGTTTGTGAACGTGCTTTAAGCCTTATAATCATGTGCCCACAAGTCAGATATTGATACTATTCTCTTCTCTGCTGGGTCACAACAACTCATACAAGTCAAAAAGTCAAAAACCACAAATACAATTACTACTATTCCAAAGTTTATGGCTTTTTGATAAAATTCCAAATTAGAAACAGATCAGACTTTTAGATCTTATATGTCGAACCAACGTGATCTTAGCATGTGATTGAGTACACATGGGGTTTTGACTCTTTAACACAATACAACACTATACTGTCTTAGCATCAAGTAGACTCAAGGTGATGTAGTGACAAGAAGATTGGCTTAATGGTGCCTACGACGGTCTTTCGATGAGTGCGATGATTCGCGATAGTCACGGTCACGAGAAGAGTGATGTCTTGATTTATCTGAATGTCCATCTGAATCCTTCAATCTATCTCTTGACCGGTGATGACTCCGATCTTTGAGTTTGTCTCTCTCCCTATCACTCTCCTTGTCAGAATCTCTGCCTCTGTGAGACCTAGTTCTGTCCCTCTCTCTACCTCGTTCCTTCTCTCTACCACTCTCTCTTTCTCTCTCTCCAACTTTACTTTTTCCGTTCCTCGAGTCTCCTACTATTGGCTGGCTGTTTGACTCATTATCGCTCTTCTTTGAATCTGTACCCTTTTCGTGAGGCGAAATAACCATTCCATCCTTCGAGTCGTTATTAGCTGATCCTGGAGCACACTTTGTGTCAACAGCATCCCCTACTCCCGGTAACACATCCTGTAACACAGTGATAAAAGCACTTCAAACCTAGAGTCTAGAAATGCAGTGATATGGAAATCTCATGCTATCAAAAAAATCCCAAAACCTAAATAGCGATCTATCTCACCTTTGTAGCTGATTGAGCTTGAGAATTCCCAGATCTGCTGGAAAAGGTAAATGGCTTCCCATCCTTGCAAACAGAGATATACTGAGCCTTTGGAAGACTGTATAAGTGAGCAAGAACTCTACACACTTCGTCAATACTAGATTTATCTGCATCAAATGCTTTCCACCAGGGTGGATTCTCTGGAAGAGGTACTTGAAACCTACGGGCAGCAGCATACACGACCCCACAAGCCACAACCTCACTTCTGAACCTTACACAAAGAGTTGTACGCAGACTGCATTTATAGACATACCATGAGATTAAGATAAAATCATAAAGGAATTATCAGATATAGAGAAAGTATGACAAACATACTCAAAATAACCATTATGATGTGTAGCTAACTATTAAGTAATCATACGAAATAATATCCATAGTAAGATTTGAGAAATAGAGGTTACCTATCATTAGCCAAATTCCAAGCTTCTTGCCTCAATTCTGGAGGTGTTTCTAGTGTGGCAAGGTAGTTTGATATGAACTTGTGAGGATGTTCAACATGACAAACAAAACCCATCTCTTTCAGTATATGTCTCTCAGTTCTGCTTAATTCAACTTTCAACTCAGAGAACTTCTGCAGAAAAATAACAAGTGGAAAAAAGGATGAGATCCCATAATTGTACTTTTAAATAAAGCTGTTCACATGAGTAGAAACAAAATATACGAGAAACATTCAATATAACAAATGCAATTGCAAACTAACCTTGGCATACATATCCAGATGTTCTAATGGTAAGTTCTCCCTGCGACACTCCATCCTGTGGAATACGATGATGACCTGTCTAGCTTTTTTAGGGTTTTCTTCCAGTTTTGATGCAAGCCAGACACAGCTCGCAGCAACTATCTGTAAAATTTATACTACAAATCAAATCATTATGGTAACAGGCAGGAGTATATACACTACTAAAGAAGAAAGAAACGGAATAATTACCTTTACATCAAATTTAGCCAAAGACTTCTTGCAATAGAATCGGTGAAAAAGAACCTGCCCAGTAGCCATAACCGCCTGTGGTCTGAAGACAACAATATAGGTTAAGAAAATCACAGCTATGTGACATTTGAGTTTCACAAAATAATTAATACAATGAAAGGATACAGTTTGAGCAATATTCCACCCTCTTGGATAAGATCACATCCATAGATTCTAAGAGATATTTCAGTCGTTTCATCTATCCCATCTCTCCTGGAAGGTGAAGCCTTCAGCTGCTCGTCGGTTAAGTAGAAATTGTCGATTGCAGTGTAAATCATCAGTTCACTAAACAACGGTCACTGTATAACATCAAGAGAAGAAAACTTAGATTACAACACAAACTAAAGAGCTTTACTTCAGAAAACCACAAATCTTAAGCATTAGTGCACGCAAACAGGAAAAAGAACATCAAGAGGAAATCGAAATCGAAATACTCAATCTTAAATCTAAAATCAATTTACTGTCTCTTATCACTTTGTGACTAAATTTATAGTTCCAGGCTCTAAATTACCCTAACTTGAGAATTAGGATTCTGCTAAATTCCGAATAACAAATTGATTGCTATAACAGAGAGACAAGACTATATTGTAGCTTTTTGCTACATTAGTACTGAGATTATGCCCTAGTTTCAGCTAAGTTAATCTGAGATCAAGCAATTCGAAGCAATTAACCCTAATTGAGATTACGCGAAGGAAGTAATCTCGATTAGAAACCAATACAGGTTGGATTAAAACGGAAAATGGTTCAGGATGTACCGGAAAACGGAGAGATACGGCGGCGAAACAGAATCACAGCGAGGCGAGGCGACAAAATCGGGAAATCGAGTTTTGGAGAAGTAAAGGAAAACGAAAGAAAATAAATGTAAAAGGAGTAATTAGCAAAAAGGGCAAAAAAGAAAATAAAAACAATTGGGCCTACATTAACTAGGCCCTTATTGAGCTTAGGAAGGAAGAAAAATGTGTTTATGACTCGTTTCTGGTTCTGATTAGAGATGACTACGGTTATGGTTATTACGATTGATTAACTACCGCTTACAGTTAAATACGGTTACGGTTACAACGGTTACAGTTGAATACGTTTACAGTTAGTTGATGATTACAATATGGTTAATATGAGAGACGAAATCTTACGAATTACCTAACTTTTTATACTATTTTTTAATAAGATGAAATAATATGTTATAAACCATATTTTCTTCATTTCAAGCAATATAGTATTACAACATATTTGTTTGAGAAAAAACCTATTTTTCTAACGTAGATTTTTTCATACGCGGTATCATTTATTTTTTTTGAAAATCTTTATCTGAACATTCGATATTTGTTTTTGCATTATATGCAGTTACAATTATATTTTTAAAGTCTATGCGGTTAATAGCGCGGTTAACCGTACAGTTAACTAACTGTTTTGATACGTTTACGGTTACGGTTAGTATATTTTGTAACTGTAACTAATCTATTTTTACGATTAACGGTTATGATTTTTAACCGTTTATCTAGTTACGGTTGAAAAACGGTCCGAAATACGGTTACGGTTATCTTTTGGTCATGCCTAGTTCTAATTAGAAGCAACTGAACCCCTCTTTTGGAAACGAGATGTTCAAGTGGCTACCAATCAACAAAGCGGTAGATAAAACGTTTAATATGAGTGATTGAAAAAAATGTTTTGTTTGAGTGGTTAAAGCTGATTTTGAGTGGTTGGCAACAACATTTACAAGCAGTCATTTGGATAGGAGTTTCAAAACAATAGTTCAATAGTATAGAGGTTGCACTGCTTCTTTTGTCTTTGTGTTATTTGTTTTTGGCATTTGATTCCTTTATTTGACAAAAGAAGATAAGAGTAGTGAATAATGCAATTGTTTTTACCTATACTTTTCATAAACTTATTTAGCTTTTCATAAAAGAAAAAATTATTGAGATGAAATAGCAACAAATATTTTTCTCTCTTTCTCCTATATATGTATGTGATTCGTACAACGCTAATGTTATGATACAAGTTTTCTTCGAACAAAAAAAAAACGTTCATTTCGCTCAAAAATTAGTTGTTATTACCAAGGTTGTGTTGGCCTAGTGGTAAATCTCCCAGGTGGAGGTACTAGGTTCGACGCCCGTTGTGAGGGATCTCTTCTCCGAAGGAGATGAATTTAACCTGGTGTGGATTCCGCTTCTGGGAGATGTAGGGCCTTCGGGCTTGAACTTCCAGATATTCAAAAAAAAAAAAAAAAAAAAAAAATAGTTGTTATTTACGATCATTTTAAGTCCATCCATTGGAAGGTAAGTATTGTTTAAAGTTTTCCTAATTCTTTTAGTATACATGAAATACTTATATACGGTTAAAATCAAAAGTTTTTGTGCGTAATTAAATCGAGATTATGATTTCAGCAATAACATGTCTTTTAAAATGGATGATCATGCATGTCATATTTGAATAATCTGTTATGAAATAAACATTTATAATTTCGTTAATATCATATAATGAAGATTTTAAATAATTTAACATGTTAATGCGTTTGTAATATGATGCTTTATTCTCACCGAAACAATTTTAATCCACTATCTAGTAGCAAACACACTATTAATTTTTTAGATTTAATTTTTCTTTTAATTTTAAAAATTATAATTATTTCATAAATAAATTCTTCCAAAACCTTTAAGTATTTTACTATGGTTGTTAAGTTAATCTAGAAAAAAAATTTATATAACATTGAATTAATTTAGTTTAATTATTAAATTGGTAATTATCTCGTTTACATATAAGTTACGTTATTACTTCCGAGAATCGTCCAGGACCATCACGTGTGAGATCATCACGTCCGAGATCATCAGTTTCGACTCGTGGTCCAGTAAGATCAACGAACTGTAGCAAGGAATTACTGTCGTAACCAAGAGTCCGTAAATCGAAAGTTTCATTAGGTATTGAATGCGATGGAGCGACTTGCATGTGACGAATTAAAAACACCCTCGTCTCAACAACTTAGAGAATATCCCGAAGTTTACAAATTGATCGTCGTTACTGGCCATTTTTTCAAGGGTTCATTGGGGCAATGGATGGGACACATGTTCTTGTAGTACCACCAACAAAAGACCGTCGTATTTCTTAGGACCGTTTTGGTGAGACAAGCCTTAACATTCTGGCTATTTGTGATTTAGATATATTTTCACATACATATGGAACGGTGCGCCAGGTTCAGTGCATGATGCGAGAGTAATAGCGATTGCGCTGGCAAACAGTCAAGGGTTTCCTTTGCCTCCTCGAGGAAAATATTATCTTGTTGACTCGGGATATGGTAATAAGAAAGGTTACTTGGCGCCCTATAAGAGAAATCGAAGAGAAGAGGAGAGATACCATCTAGAACAATTTCAAAGGGGTCCACCCCCAAGAAATAAGGAAGAATTGTTCAACAGATGCAATTCCTTGCTACGTTCAATAATCGAACGAACGTTAGGAATTTGGAAAAAAAAACCGTGAAATGATTAAAAATTAGTTGCAGGAGTTTCGAACCCGTGACATGTGACTTATTTTCGACGACTTAAACCACTACACAACCAGAACTATCTACAATTTATCTTATTATACTAAATATATAAATAATATAATTAGATAGAAGCTTTAAAACTAATCCCCGATTAATCTCTGTGTAATCTCCGATTAGTTGATTAATCGCTAGGCCCACATCGACCGTCCGACTAGCGCCTAGTTATTTTTAAAACAAGGGTTGTAATCTAACAACTAATTGACATGTGTCACGGTGATATTTCTGACGAACATTGAGAAATCAAGATTTATCTAATAAGAGATTTTAATTTCAATTCACTTTGAGAACTTCTGTCCAAACAAAACGAATTACAAATGTGAACCTGCGCAATAATCATTGTCATATCAATTCAAATCAAAACGAATTACAAATAAACTATCATCACTTGCAATAGGCTGATTTCTTAGTCGATATCGTGTCCATCGAATCTTTGGTTTTGCATATTGTCCCAATCAAAAGCTCTATCTCATTTAGGTTGTGCGCTATCTTCCTAATATCATAAAACTCCAATATGAAGTGTCAAAAACATGCAACTGGCCAGCCTTCGACTCCCCAAAAGTCTTCTCTGGCATGACTTTCCTAATTAGACCATATCGAATCAGTGACCTACAAAATACTATACTTCTCTTTTCGGGTTTTGTTTAAAAAATATTACATGAAAGCTTATGGTTACACTTCGTTATCCTACTACTACTAATTAAGAGTACTAAATAGAAACTAACATAAAAGTTCTTAAAAATTATATCACACAATGTCATTGGTATTTAAGTATTTTTTAAATAAACTCATTAAGGATATATTTGTAATAAAAATAATATAATTAAATTAAAAATCAGAAAATATTATTAATTGGAAGTACATTTAAAAATATAATCTAAAAGCTGTTACATTACATTTAAAAATAAACACCAAAATTCATGCAATCGACTGAAACCAAACCCCACGAATACATTAAAATCTCCGGAAAAACAAGAGACACACAAAGCCGAGAAAATTTCATCACACAAACGACCCTATACGGCAACAAAAACAAGAAACACCTTAAAACCAAAAATGATCTAATAATGTAATGTATAAATTTTAAAAAAAAAACACCGAATTCTAAAAATAAATAAAAACTTTGCCTATTCAATTCAAGTTTTCAAAAAAAATGTAACAACATTATTTATCTCGCGAATATCGCGGGTTAGAATCTAGTCTTACAGTACATAGTATCCGATAACATGAGAGAGATTATTTCAGTCACGGAATATAGATCTTATTAAAATAGTAACCGATGTTATAAGTTAGAACTAAGAGCATCTCTATTGTGGGTTTCTCATCCAGAGACTCTCTATTAAAATACAAGAAAATATAAGAAAGGGAATAAAAGAGGGAAGAAACGTTTTGCTGGAGAGAAACCTCTAGATATTCATATCTACTAGTGTCTTTCTTTTATTGGTTCAAACTAATATCTAATTTATTAAATAATTAAATCATATAAAAGTAATATTATTGTATTGCTTAGATACCCAAATGGGTATGTAACTGATGGAGGTGGCCTAAGAGAACCTCCATCAATGGTATGATGGGGGGTTTCTCAAAAATTATTAAAGTAAAAATACTGATATCTATATATTCTACAAATATGAAATAAATCCTAGAGTTCTACATTATTTACGAGTCTATGCCATTGGCATTTATTATTTAGTTTTACAAAATTTAAATAAAAGATATTAACCAAACGATATCTTACCTAATTTGTTTATAAAAATCTCTACACAATCTTTCCATATATCTTCAAAAAACAGTTCCGTGAATTTACTCCACAAAATATGCATAAAACCGATTTATAGCAAATATCTATATATACATTTTTGGAGTACACTTAGCAAATAAATCCTAGAGTTGCTAAGTATTTACAATGAATGTCATTGGTTGGGTCGGATCAATTTAAAGATTTTGCACCGGAAATATTGAAACGGATCTTTCCTTATATTTCTGCAAAATATTTGTTAATATCCAAAACCGAAAACTACATTAAATGGTTGCATTATAGATTAAATTCTAACAAATCTGGTTTTAATGCTAACAAATTTTTTGTTAATCTATTAATTAATTACCTAAACAACTAACTGGGTTTTGTACAACTGATCGAAATTTTAGAGTACGTGCATCACTTACTATTAACACATTTAAAAAATTTTTGGAAAAAAATAATAATTTGAAATCAATTCGACTCAATTTAGCAAAAACTAATAAACAACTAAAATAAAATTTATTCCAATATAATTCGTAGTTTTTAGTTGTTTATAAATTTTAGTTGTTTAATTATAATTCTCTAGATATTCAAAAATTTTAAATTGCCTATTCTCTAGATATTTCGTTGTTTAATTTAATTGTTTAAAATTTTAGTTGTTTAAAATACTTTTAATTTCACGGGACGGAGTTAGATGGTGGGACGGGTTTGGGTCAATATTAATACGAGATGGTATAATACAGGTGAAATTCTAGATATAACAATCAAAATACAAATATATCATCTTAAACACTAAACAAAACAAACAAAATTAACAAAAAAATATAATTTAAATTTAAAAATTTTTAGTTATAAAAAATCGATCCGCGCTGTACCGCGGGGTACCTCAAACATAGTAATTGTACACTAAATAATATAGAGATATAAGAGTTATACATTTAGAAAATTCAAAACATTAGGTCATATATATAATTAATCTACTAAAAAAATTACATTTTTTTTTAATATAGCCCCGCGGTGTACCGCGGGTTAAAATCTAGTTTATATTAACATTTTGCATAGCAATAAAAATACTAATTTATAATAATCAAAATATTCACATAGAAAAATCATATACACATACAGGAAAAAGAACTATATCTATCATCATTTAAGCTATTGCTTTATTTAAATAAATTAAAAAAAAACACAAAAACTTGAAATCATATACTTTATATGATAAAATTTAAAATATATATTAGTAGTATAAATTTAAAGTCATTAAAGAAACGGTACACTACGGGTGAGATCCTAAAATTATTGGATTTTATAACAATAATAATTTATTTTCTTGGATTTTATAACATTAATAATTTAGCTAACGGGATAATATAGACGGGTTTGGGTCGATATTAATAAAGAACGGTATAACATGGATGAAATCCTAAAATTAACAATCAAAATACAATTATACAACCTTAAACACAAAACAAAACAAAACAAACAATATTAACAACACAAATACAACTTAAAATTTAAAATTTTTAGTTATAAAAAAATCGACCCACGGTATACCGCGGAGTAAAATATTCAAATTTTTAAAATCCACCATACATCGTTATTTAAAAAAATGTATCTTTTCATATCTATACTTCAAAAATTGAAACCTAAACAATAGTAATCATACACTAAATAATACATAGATAGATATCTACATTTTAAAATACAAATTAATATGATATATTTTCATTTAATCTTTAAAAAAATAACATTACATTTGTTAAAAAAATATAGCCCGCGGTGTACCGCGGGTTAAATTCTAGTAAATATTAAATGAGATTCTTTAAATGTGAGAAACCCATCTAATAGTTCTTATTTGAGAAACTTTAAGAAATATTAGATCGGTTTCTCACATTTAAAAAATCTCATTCAATATTTATACTAGTATTTGTAATAATTTCTTAGAAAAATCTAAACCAAGTTACACGGCAAACAGGCACATCGTTTTCTCTGAACACTTCAATCAATTGTTTAAAGATTTTCTATCGAATTTTTCGGTAGAAAATATCCCAAATTATAGATATTTCATATTTGATTTGTCGCTATACGGAACAAAACATGAAGTAAACCCATTCCTCTCTACATTTAAAACCACAGCACTCTCTTCACCATTTGCTTCAACTTTTTCTTCTCCAATGGCTCTCTCCACTCTCAACTTCTCCTTTCTATTCTTCATCCTCTTCACTCCCTTGGTTGTATCGAGTTCTCTAAAAACTAATCAAACCTCTCTAACAAGTTTCTGCATGAACACACCATATCCAAATGCATGTTTCGACTCTTTAAAACTCTCCATCTCCATCAACATTAGCCCCAACATTCTCTCTTTCCTCCTTCAAACCCTCCAAACAGCTCTTTCCGAGGCCGGAAAACTCACCGATCTTCTTTCCGGAGCTGGAATCTCCAACAACCTCGTTGAGGGACAACGTGGCTCTCTTCAAGACTGCAAAGATCTTCACCAGATCACTTCTTCCTACTTGAAACGATCAATCTCCAAGATCCAAGACGGTGTCAACGATTCACGAAAGCTAGCTGACGCTAGAGCGTACCTGAGCGCCGCTCTCACCAACAAGATCACTTGCTTGGAAGGTCTTGATACAGCCTCTGGTCCGCTAAAGCCAAAGCTCGTGACCTCCTTCACAGAAACTTACAAACACGTAAGCAACTCCCTCTCTGCTCTTCCAAAACAGAGAAGAGCCACAAATCCGAAAACCGACGGCAAGACTAATAACCGCCGGTTACTTGGGTTATTTCCTGACTGGGTCAATAAGAAAGATCACCGGTTTTTAGAAGATTCTAGTGACGGGTATGATGAGTACGACCCGAGTGAGATCATCGTGGTTGCTGCCGATGGAACAGGGAATTTTTCGACCATTAACGAGGCCATAAGCTTTGCTCCGGATATGAGTAACGACAGGGTGCTGATATATGTAAGGGAAGGTGTGTATGACGAGAACATTGAGATTCCGATCTACAAGACTAATATTGTTCTGATCGGAGATGGATCCGATGTTACATTTATTACCGGAAACCGAAGTGTTGGAGATGGATGGACCACTTTCCGATCTGCTACTCTTGGTAATCATCTTTGACTCTTTTTAAAATCTTGTTTATATAAAACAAAACTCAAGTGGTAATATTGTTTGGGGCATAGTGTAGTCTGTCTAGACTTAGGACCGTAGAATTTTTGCATTTTGTTTTGTCAATTAGGACCGTAGAATTTAATTTTCAATAATTATTAAGTTTTTTATTAAATTAAAAAGTAACATTTTAAATCTTACAATCGTGGTTTTAGAAACAAAAGGTGAACGAATTTTTGTATTGCAACAAAAATTAAATGCTTGCCGACAACTTAAGTTGTTGGTACTAAGTCAAGATTGTAATGGTTCGCAAACTTGCTTTTCTCGCAGCGGTTTCGGGCGAAGGATTCTTGGCGAGGGACATGATGATAACGAACACAGCGGGACCCGAGAAGCATCAAGCGGTTGCGTTACGTGTGAACGCGGATTTTGTGGCCTTATATCGATGTGTCATTGATGGTTACCAGGACACACTTTACACCCACTCATTCCGACAATTCTACCGCGAATGCGATATTTATGGAACCATTGATTATATCTTTGGGAACGCGGCCGTGGTCTTCCAGGGATGCAACATCGTTTCAAAGTTGCCTATGCCAGGACAATTCACTGTAGTAACTGCTCAGTCACGAGACAGTCCCGACGAAGACACCGGGATCTCGATGCAAAACTGCTCCATCCTTGCATCGGATGATTTATTTAACAGCTCAAATAGAGTAAAGAGCTACTTGGGACGTCCCTGGAGAGAATTTTCAAGAACGGTTCTAATGGAATCTTATATTGATGAGTTTATTGACGGTTCGGGTTGGAGCAAATGGAACGGTAGGGAAGAACTTGATACCCTTTACTATGGTGAGTATAACAATAACGGGCCGGGTTCTGAAACGGGTAAACGGGTCAACTGGCCGGGTTTTCACATTATGGGTTACGAAGATGCCTTTAACTTCACGGCAACAGAGTTTATCACCGGTGATGGTTGGTTGGGTAGTACTTCATTCCCTTATGATAATGGAATTTAAGAACTTTATTTTCTACAAGTGTATAGAGAGTTGTCTTCATATAAATGTCTAATTACAATAATAAATAAATAAAGTTCTAAATAATTCTATGGTTTGAGTTAGCTCTGTATTAATTATATAAGCTGGCAAAATATGTATCTTTCTTGAAAAGTCTGAGCATGTCTTTCTTGGCTTTATCTGAGTTTCCACTTTAAGAAGGAGAAACCCATGCGACCATGTCTTTTTGAAACTTGCAAGACTTTAAATTAATACAAACTTGACAAGTTGTGTTCTGTTGTCAGACTCCAATCGCTTATTTATTTTCTATGAAGACGGTGAAGTTAACTCCAAATGTTTAAAAAATATTCTTTCGGTTTCAAATTATGTCCTTTTAAAATTAGAAATTTTATTTTCGAATTTTATATTTTTAATGTAGATGTTAGTTAAAATATTATGTTTTATCCTTGTTTTCGGATGTATTAACCAATGAAAAATCGATATTCTGTATTAATAAAAAGGTAAAAGTGAAACTTTAATTGTTTTCTTATAATACAGTATAACCTTTTTAAATTAATACTTGTTAAATTAATAATTAATCACTATAAATTTGTCTTGCCCAAGTGTAATATTCAACACAATTCGATAATATAATAACATAATAAATTTTTTGAAAACTCTGTGTAAACTATATAGTCTCTCATCAATATCATAAATTATCAATAATTTAATAAACTTATCAAAGTATATATATTAGTCTTTTTTACTTGAAAGAGTCAAACTTTATTATAATTCAATTGAAGATACAAGGGTGGGATACGGTTTTAATACACGAAGTCTGTAAGGGTTGAACCCAGTGCCGGCTCAGATAGGAGGGCTGGCGGTGCGACGGCCAGGGGCCCAATCCCGTGTTCTAATTATTAAGGGGTCCATTTTAAATTTTTTTTTAATAAAAGTATTAAAAAATTAGATTACAACATAAAAATAAAATTTAGAAGGGCCCATAAAATTTTTTATTTATTGCTTTTATTATAAATAATTAATTTTTTAAATAAAAATAGTATACTAAAATTTTTTTCAGCAAAAAAACATTTAAAAAAAATTCTAAGGGTACAAATTTTTTTTTTGCCCTAGGGCCCATGAAATTGTTGAGCCGGCCCTGGTTGAACCATTCTGGAAACTAAACTGGCAGAAGACAAATATATCTCTGGAAACTTAACCCAAACAAAGAAAACTAAATAACGGCGTCAAAAATAAAAAAAAGACGAAACAAAAACTAAGAATAAAGTACCTCTAAAGATCTAGACTTGCCAATCGAGTTCCCTTGAACCACAATGATCAAAGCCATACACTAATCACATACAGTGAAACTTCCTATAGCGAATCAATACTATCTCGCAAACCAAATGAACCTAGAGTACTACTATTTCTGCAAGGAAGAATCAAGATAAAGCCTCTAGGCCCCCAAAGTATATATAGACTCTATGTAAGAAAATTGTCTTTGTGATCCATATTCTAATATAAATTTGTTAATAGTGGAAAAATGTTGTTGTTGTTAGTTTAATTACTTAGCGTGAGGCAAAGCAAACTAAGACAATCATCCTCGCTTGAGTCACTCCAAACATCTTTAGAGCTAACTTGCGTGATAAAAATATAGCACAAGTACTTGGTCCAACTGCAACACCATTCACCTAAAATAGATTACAAGTATCAATAAGGGATTCGTCTAAAATTCGGTGATATAATTAAGAGACAAATATACTATTACATTTGGTTTTTAGTTTTTGTGTTTTTCAATTATTCCTTGTTCCCGTGACAACTCTTTTCAAACGGGATTTGAGATGTTTCCCAATAAAAAATGTTTGCGTCTAGTCACGAGTGTGTCTCTGCAATAGTCATCACGTGATGATAAATTGGCATTTGCTCACTCTGAAGTGTGCATACATCCACCAAAAACCATTGTTGTTGCCTCTTTTTGGGTCTGGTGATGTGGTCACTTACTCACTTACCTAATTGGTCTTAAGCCCTAAAAGGTTAAGAAAGCACCAAACTGATATAGACACCGAATTAACTAGAGGGTTGACAATATTTACTTTTCATTATTGTCTTTTAATATTAGTTTTATTAATTGTCTTTTCTTCTTGCTAGATTTTCCTTTGTGATTTGCTTGTTTGCCAAGGTCTATTCCTATTTAAAGGAGATGTTTGAGATTAATAAAGATCATCCATCAAGAGATCAAAAGTTGAGTTGTCTTTTTCTCAAATAAACGAAATAGGAGATTCGTCGGTCTCTCAAAGCACTGGCAAAACTATATATCTCAATAGAATCCTAGTTGGATTCTATCATAAAAATAAACATTTATACTTAGCTGCTAAATCAATTGACTTCGTTTTGATTTTTGACCAAAAACTCTAGTCTAGCAATATATAAGATTCGAAAAATAAATGGTTGCTAAATTTAGAAGGCTCAATTTCGATTTTTAAAAATTGACATCAACCCACAAATCTCTCCTGTCCAGAGCAGATATGTTCATTTGTAGAAATTGCAACAAAACAGTAACAAATAAAACTGAAACCAAGGAATGAAGACAGGGGAGAGAAGACAAGAAAGAGCCAAAAATAAAACGTAAAAAGGATTTGATCTTTCCTTTTAACCTCTCTGCCTTAGCCGCCTTCTAAGGCAGAGGAGATTCATTTCTTTCTCTCCCCAAGAAAAACGATACAAAATTTCAGAAAATTTATAGTAAGTTCGATATGGCGTTTCAGGATTTCGACAAGATCCAAGAACGTGTAAACGCCAATAGGAAACGTAAATTCAGGAAGAGGATCATCGTTGGAACGGTCTCTTTGCTTGTGGTTGTTGCTGCCATTGTTGGAGGAGCTTTTGCTTATGTTGCTTATGAGAAAAGAAATGAACAACAACAAGCGAAGAGCCACAACAAAAGCGGTAGCGGCAACAACGTCAAGGATAGCGACAAGAAGAGCCAGAGCCCACCAAGCCCGAGCCCACCAAGCAAGAGCCCACCAAACCCGAGCCAAAAAGCGCCTGTTTCCGCAGCTCAGTCAGCAAAACCCGGTCAGGGCGATAAGATTATCCAAACAATCTGCGGTTCAACGCTTTACAAGGAAACTTGCGAGGAAACGCTTAAAAACAGAACAGAGAAGGGTTTTGCTTTGGCCAATCCGACGACCTTTTTAAAGTCTGCCATTGAAGCTGTTAATGTAGATCTTGACCGCGTTTTAGAGAAGGTCTTGAGTCTCAAGACTGAAAACCAGGATGATAAAGATGCGATTGCGCAATGTAAGTTGCTTGTGGAAGACGCAAAGGAGGAAACCGTTGCGTCCCTGAACAAAATCAACGTCACAGAAGTCAACAGTTTCGCAAAGGTAGTTCCTGACCTGGAAAGTTGGCTAAGCGCGGTCATGTCTTATCAGGAGACATGCCTTGACGGGTTTGAAGAAGGGACCTTAAAATCTGAAGTGAAGACGAGCGTCAATTCTTCACAGGTTCTGACCAGCAATTCCCTCGCATTGATCAAAACATTTAACGCGAATCTCTCTCCGGTAATGAAGGTCGCAGCACGACATCTTCTTGATGACATCCCGTCTTGGGTAAGCAACGATGATAGAAGAATGTTAAGGGCTGTTGATGTGAAGGTGTTGAAGCCTAATGCCACTGTAGCTAAAGATGGCAGTGGAAATTTCACAACCATTAATGATGCTCTGAGAGCTATGCCTGAGAAATATGAGGGAAGGTACGTATTCCAAAATATTTCATAACGTGAGCATTACGTCAAATTATGTTTGAGTTAGGTTTAGGTTAAGAAACTAACTAAAGTTTTCCTTGTAATTTCAAATTGTAGGTACATTATCTACGTCAAACAAGGCATTTATGATGAATCTGTGACTGTCGATAAGAAGAAGGCGAATCTCACTATGGTCGGAGATGGATCACAAAAGACAATTGTGACCGGAAACAAAAGCCACGCAAAGAAAATCCGCACTTTTCTCACGGCAACGTTCGGTAAAACCCTAATCTTTTGGAAAATGTGTCTTGACAATAAGTTGGTATATAAGAGATATAGACCTATAAATTTGTAGGTTAAAACTCCTATAAAACTTGAAATTTAAAAAGTGTCACTGAACATAACTTGAAACATTTTAAGTGTCAGTGTGAATCAAAACTAAATTATTTTCTATATGTTTGGGTTCCTTAATAGTTGCACAGGGAGAAGGGTTTATGGCACAGTCAATGGGGTTCCGGAACACGGCTGGGCCAGAAGGACATCAAGCAGTCGCAATACGTGTCCAATCCGATAGATCAATTTTCCTAAACTGCCGATTTGAAGGATACCAAGACACATTGTACGCTTACACACACCGTCAGTACTACAGAAGCTGTGTGATAGTCGGTACAATCGACTTCATATTCGGAGATGCGGCTGCCATCTTCCAGAACTGTAACATCTTCATCCGAAAAGGCTTACCAGGACAAAAGAACACCGTGACCGCTCAAGGACGTGTTGACAAGTTTCAGACGACTGGTTTCGTGGTCCACAATTGTAAAATCGCTGCAAATGAAGACCTTAAGCCAGTAAAGGAAGAGTACAAGAGCTATCTCGGGCGACCGTGGAAGAACTACTCTCGAACGATCATAATGGAATCTAAAATTGAGAATGTGATTGACCCTGTTGGATGGTTGAGATGGCAAGAGACGGATTTCGCGATAGACACACTCTACTACGCGGAGTACAATAACAAAGGATCAAGTGGAGATACAACTTCAAGAGTTAAATGGCCTGGATTTAAGGTCATAAACAAGGACGAGGCTTTGAACTATACTGTTGGGCCCTTCTTACAAGGAGATTGGATCAGTGCCTCAGGTTCTCCCGTTAAGTTGGGTCTTTATGATGCTTGATGACAACTTGTTGCTTGCAGAGAAGGTCATGTGGTGACTTGCTTTGTTTTAAAAGCCATTAAGAGAGGATATAAAACTTCATCCACGGAAATTTACTTGGAAAATCGGATACTAGAACATAGTGTGCTAAGAGAATGTGTTGTATCAAACCTAAATCGATTTGTGCTTAAAATATTTTTGGAAGGAAGCGTATTATAAGTAATATGTAGGATCCAAATGTTTTTCCCTCTTTCTCAATTGATCTCAAATACGATAAAAGAACCCGAATACACACAATGTATTTCCGAAAGAACCTAAACATATTGATGAAATCTTAAAAGATCTAGACGTTTCCAAGATGAGAATTGGGTTACATCATTCACCATAAGAAGTTGTATTGTCAATGCCTACAACTATAACAATAATGAGTATGGTCCTTTGATGGAGTTCCACAATTGTAGCAAAAAGCTAATCCACACCTGTAAAAGTGTTAAAAGATAAGAGATTTGTATCACAAAGAAAAAGAAAAAAGACGGCGAAGAAAATACCTGCACTTCATGTATAAACAACCCTCAGATTTTTCAATGTAGAATTTGCAAGAAGGACATCTTCTCCACTTCTTACTCTCTGCCATATTCTTCAACAATATATCACCTCGTTCTCTTTCGTTCTCGGCTAGCTTCTGAAACTCCTCGCAAGTAATCTCCGGATGCCACTTAGTCCCACACTCTACACACACCATTCTATGGCAATGAGGACACTCCGATTCCGTCATCTTCACTTCACTCTCGTCCAAGAAGAGCAAAGCAGAGCAATCCTTATATGGACAGTAGAATCTCTTAGAACGTATAACCAGCGCCTCGCAAAGAGCGTCTCCCCACCGATCAAAGACCTCTCTTGGCAGGATTTGACGGCATTTATCGGGCTCGAGCTGCCCCGAGCAACCAAAAACAGGGCATTTGATTGAGAGAATGTTGTCTTGTAACTTAGCAGCTATATATTTTGAGACACAATCGTTGCAATAAGAGTGAGAGCATCCATTGATTCGAAAAGATTCAATCTTTGGTTTGCGTTCAACACATATCTCGCAGTCAAAAGAGCGTCGTCGTCGCGAATAGGACTGACCCTTTTCTATAGAGATTGGTGTGAAACAGAGGATTCTGAGATCGTCATCTTCGTCGTTATATTGATCAAGATCTATGTAGTTTGAGAGTTCGGATTTGAATGGAGTTTGAGGAGAGTGAAACCGGAGATAAAGGTGGCGATCACGGTCGTAATCCTCGACGGAGATGGCGTCACGTTTGGTTGAACCACGTGAGGAGAGAGGTGTTGAGAATATGAAACGGTCGGAGTTGTTGTCGCCGTCGTCATTGACGGTGGCTGCATTCATGGACTCTGTGGCCATTTTTCTGATTAGGGTTTTTATGATTTTTCGATTTTCTTGCTTGTCTTGTTGGGTTGGTTTCTGAAGCGTCTCATTTCTGGTGATGCTAAAACCTAAAACCTAGGGCTGTCCCAAAACTGCTCCGTATTTAAATGTAAAGGGAAATTATGAGATAATCAATAGTATAACTATAATTAATAATTTAACCATAGAGACAAATTAAGAGTTTAAACACAAACTTTGTCGATATGTGTTAATTGGATTTGTGTTAATCCATTTTCACTACTTACGCTGATTATCACTTGGTAAGTTTTTCCTCTGCTCCATGTTTTATGGGTTTATGTTGTTGAAAAGATAGAATCTTGTGTCAAGGGATTGAGTCTAGATGTGAGTTATTTGCATGCCAATCAGAGCTATTTTACTGTTGAGATTTCATCGTCTCTCTTTCTCCAGGTTAGTAATATGATCCAAGCAGAATCAGATCCTGAGAAGGTTTTGATGCCGTTGATTGTTGATTTTTATGCCTCATGGTGTGGACCTTGTATCTTGATGGGCCAGGAACTAGAAATGGTACCATGGATGCTCATAACTCAAATCTTTTTTTATTACAATTTCTCTATTTCATATGGTTCATGTGTAGACTCTAGATTGCTTATATATATTTCCAAACATTGGCTATTGGAACCGATAGTTCTTGATATATTACCTGAGTCTTGAAATGTATGGGTTATGACAAGGTTTTCTTGCTAAGTCTAGTGCAGTAATATTGTAACTAGCCTAGGAGTGGGGCAGTGAATTATATAGCTTTGGTATCTCAGCAACAAATCTTACAGTTTACTGAGATCTCAATGCTTAAAGAGGAGCTATGAAAATGTATTGGGGGCACTCTGGATTTGTCTTGGGACTAGAGTTTAAAGACCCCTCTCACTAATCAAGTCTCTTCGATGGTTTAGGTGAATTAGATAAACGAGTGTGCCGGTTCCAATCTTACCACTGTTTTGTCCCATACTTTATGAAAAAAGATATCTTGTGGCATAGTTAGCATGTTTACATTTTCAATAGAAATGTTTTGAATTGTGAGAATGGAGAATCTCAGTATCTACTTCTTGATTGCCTTTATGAAAATAGTTATAGTTCTCTTTCTCTAGTTCTTTTGTAAAAACTCTTTAAGGTTTGGATGGCTTTATGCACCAAAGATACAGTTCTAGATACAGTTTCTTTGCTATACAGATCGGTTAAGAGGGAATCACTTAACTTGATAGAAACCTATTAGGTCAAAGCTGAAGACCAACCACACATAGGGAAACAATTTGTGCCGCTAATGATGGAATCAGTACTTGGTCACTATGCGAGGAATGTGCCTGATGCTAGCGAATCCCAAGTTCTTTCACTCTGCAACGATTATAAACAAGTAGGCCTCTTATTTGTCGATGTGTGCCTTAGTAATTGTGAAAAGGTTTAAAGATCAAGTTAATTTTTAATTTTAAAGACACCCATTTAAGGATCACTAATGGAAGGAGAAAAACTAATACAAAGTTAATGATGGTCTTTAGATTAAAATAGTATTACTTTTATAATAATTAATAGTTAAGACACTCTTAATAGTATCACTAATGTGGATGCTCTAATTACTATGAGTAAAGTTTTATTTATATATATATATATATATATATCTAATATCCGTTGCCTTAATTAGCTTGATATGCATATTGTTCTCATCTTCTTGCTCATTGTCTTAAATCTCTCACAAGATTGTAAGTTAAAGAGTGTTTGTACTTAGTGCAAAAGATTAAAGGGAGTAATTAAGTAAAAAAAACAATGATGTGATTTAAATATTTTCTTAACGATTTTTTTTTTTAATACCAGGAGATTCTGGACCAAAGCCCGTAATCCCTCAGGCCCGAAACCACAACATGTAATATGAGTTTCGTCCCAAGCGTTACTCGAACCGGAGACCTCTAAGTTTCGCCTAGGGTCTTTACTAGTTGAGCTTACGACACTTGGTTTTGTTAACGATTTTACCCTTCATTTAACAGTTATGGAACGCATAATTTTTTTCCGTAATATGTTATTTTTCATTGTTGGCATCTAACTTATTATGTATATAAAAGTTTTAGATTTTATGATTCTAAATATAGAATTTAGTTTTGTGAGTGCATTATTTTGGTTTTAAGTTTAGTATGAAAAAACTGTTTGTCAATTTCTGTTTCTGTTTTTTTTTCCTTCTAAGTAACACATATAGTTATGACTTATGAGAATGGTGCAATTTACTGAAACTTACAGAAGATTACAAAACTGGCTTATATTAGAAAGTGTGTTGTATCATCTGACATGTAAAAAACAAAAAAAATATATATTAGATAAATACAATCAATATGCACTTGGATAATCAATACAGTTGATGAAGAATGAATCCTAGAAAAATAAACATTAGAAAATAGCACATACAATGGCTTCACAACAGTTTCAACGAATACGATTTACATTAGAAAATGGTTGGGGAACTGCTTTTGGAGCAGCTTTTTTAACATCCTCTGGTACTCCAAAAACATTCCAAAGCCTCAGAGTCTCGTCTCCTGCTGCTGAAGCTACAGTACAACCATCCGGACTCTGTGACATATATAGAACGCGTGATGTATGACCATTGAGCTCAGCCATTTTCACCATGGATGGGTACTTCCAAAGTGTAAGCTGGTTCTGAGTAAACCCATGTGAGCTAAGCAACTCTCTTTCCTTGTTGCTCCATATCAAAGAACAAACTTGTGAGCCAGTGTCTACCGAATTCAAGCAAGCTCCTGTTCGAGTATTCCAGAACTTTATCGTCCTATCTTCTCCACCACCACCAGTTGCAAGTAAACCTGATTGAAAAGGGCACCAAGCCAGAGCTTTAACCGCAGATGTGTGTTCCTCAAACCTATGCAAAGACCGCCCAGTAGAACAGTCCCATACGTTAACAACATTGTCATTGCCACCACTTGCTAAATGCTGTCCAGATTCTGACCACTTCAAACCACAAACCTCTAGAGTATGACCCCTGTAAGTTTTCACAACGTGTGATCTGACCCGTACATCGTTGCCAATGATCTTCCCATCCATACCTCCCGTTGTTAAGATATGACTGTTCCACGCCAATGATCCTACTCTTGACTGATGACCATCCTTCAACGTTCTCACTTTACGACTAGCTACATAATCCCAAAGCTGTACTTCAGAGTTATCAAGCCCAACCGCGAGATTAAGACCATCTTGCGCCCAGTTAATACTTGTAACAGGTCCCATATCTTCATCAACAGTCACAAGCTCAGAAACAGAACCACTAGAAGCATCCCACAGATAGACAGAACGACCCAATGCAATGGCTAAAACATTAGCACTGCCCCAATCAAGCAAGTTAAGGTAAAAGTCATCCACAATATCAGGTGCATCCAACGCTCTCTCGCAATTCTGAGGGATGTATCTTCGCGGCTTTATGGATTTAGGTTGTTGGTAAAGAGAATAAACAGAGTGTTCTCTGGGAAGTAACTGGACCGGGGTTTGAGGTTTGTTCCTGAAGGCGAGAATCCGAGTCCGATTCAGATTCATTGTCTCAGCTAATTGCTTCCTGTAAGCTTCTCTTGATGGTGATGAACTTACCTTTGTTGCCTCGTCTTTCACGTTTCTTCCTTCGGTAAGCTGGAAGTGAGCATAGTCGAAATCCATGGCTGATCTGTTTGGTATAAATCTCTCAGGCTGTTGGAAATACATAAGAAAATCAATCAGTACAACAAATTCATTCAAAATCACAAAAATAAACGATTTTTATGACAAAAACCAAAATAAACAATTTTTATGAAAGAACCAACAATTCGAGAATCACCAATTGTATAAAACACTAAAATTGATGTTCTAAAAAGATAAAAAAACGAAACCCTAATTGTTAAAAACAGAGCCCAAAAATCGAAACCCTAATTCATAAGCAAAAAAACACTTACGTTTTCTTTGGAAGTTTTCTTGGGGAGGAAGTTTCGTTGAAGTGGGCATCGAGCTTGAGGTTTGAAGTGTGAAGAAGTGTTAATACCTGAATCCATTATACAAAAACACAGAGAAAAACGAAAACAAAAAGACGATAGCGATCTATATATATACGATGATACGAAACAGATTAGAAGATCCTGCAGAGAATGAATTAGTCGACAAAGAGTAATTAAACAAATTAGTAAATTCGAGCGAGAGATAGAGAGTAAGAGAGAGAGAGACGCGAAGAGTTGTTGTTTCGTGGCTAATGGATGCGAGAGGACACAACACAAGATTGAAATTGATGTGAAAGAGGTACTAACTTTAGGGTTATTTATAGAGTTATATAATGGGCTGATAATGTTAATTGAAGCCCACGGCCCGTTCGATTTTTCTTTTTACCGCCGACTTTGGTTACTGGGATTTTATGTCTGCCGGTTTAGTTTTCGGAGATTACCAATTCCACCGGTTCAGTTCCCGGAGAATTCAATTTCGATGGTTTGTAAAATGCTATTTCTGATATTCAATAAAATTTCTTTAGATGTATTACAAATAAAATATAAACTTTCAAATATCACTAAATTCATATTAAACCTCAACAAAAAATTTAATTCATTTTTTTTTACTATAAGTTCGTCAATGAAATTAACAACAATAAGTTTGTTTAGACAGAAAAATAAATTTTGTTAACGAAAATTTAGAGGATTTTTTGTTTTTTCTCATTAACAATAGAGGAGGATCTTAAAATAGATATAGTGATACTTGTAATTTTTCAATACAACTCTTTGATGTGATATTAATTTCTGGCAGAAACAGATATAGTGATACATGTTTTCAATAGTATTTATCCAGCGAAAAAGAAAAAATCATAAATAAACTTATATAGATTGAAGTAGTTGAAAATATTTGTAGAGTGTGATTGTAAATTTGGATTTATAGCTATCTAGACCTAAACTTGGGTTCCTGTACAGACAATTTGTGCTAATTTTGGAGTAGTGTATCAAATCTCAAAACTTGCAATTTTAATTAGCAAAGCAAATTCTAGATTTACGTTTTTTTAACAAACAAAATGAAAGAATTACTAACAGTTTTTTTTTTCTCCTCTATGTGGACTTTTTTTCTAAATTGGAAGTTCCACTAGGCGGGGAATGATATTAGGCCCGCCTAAATAGGCGGGATAAGATATAAATATGATTTTTTATTGATGACATTTGAATTTTGAATAGTAAATAGTATTTCACACATTTTTCTAATATTTAATTTAATATTTTTTGTTGTAACAAAATTTCAATCTTGCAAATTATATTATGCTATACATTTTAATTATCTATTTCACCACAATAAACAGGATTTTAATTCTACACACTTCATCTTGTTGATGATATTTGAATTCTAAATAGTAATCCATACACTTTTTCTATATACATTTTAATATTTTCTTAAACCAAATTTCAATCTTACCCATTCCATTTTGCAATACAGTATAATTGTAAATTTCATCATAATAAACTGGATTTTAATTTTACACACTTCATTTTAAATGGATGTGTGATAAAACAATTTTATATCAATATACTAAATATATATATCAAATCTATATCTTAGTTAATATTATTAGTTAACAAAATAACAACACATAATTAATTTAAAATGGAAATCCACAAAACAAATTGGAAAACAAACATTAAAAATTATTAGTTTTCCTTTTTGATTAAGCAATTTTTTAGATATAGACATATAAAATTAGTATATGTAAATATGTTTCTTTTTTTATTTTTCCTATTTTTAAGTAGAAAATTTATATATTTTTGACACGTGTCAAAATCTTATCGATAGACTTGCCACGTGGCGCGATCATATGAGTTACTAACTTTGAAAACCATACTTTATATAATAAGATATATATATATATATATATATATATATATATATATATATATATATATATATATATATATATACTAGATTTTAACCCGCGGTACACCGCGGGATGATTTAATTTTAAAGTTAGTATAAAAATATTTTGTAAATTGTATCTCGTTATAACATATTTATTTTATATTATAGTTTACAATTATTATTAAGTAACGGTATACCACGAGTCCACGAGACAATTATTATTAAATTGAGGATTTAACCTGTATTAAAACGGTATATAAATATTGATACAAATTCGTCCGCCATATAAATCCTTTCCGAAATATATCTCGTTCCGTAATTTCTTAACCCGTCCCGTGATTTGTTTTTATTTTAAAATTTAATGATTATTTATTATATATAAAAGTTTACAAATCATATCATTCTCTAAGACATTTATATTTTAATAAACTGAAGATTTAATATGTATTAAAGCGGCATGTTAATGATATTTTAAAATTTTATAAATATTTTTATTAAGTAACATTATACCACGGGACAATTTTTGGTTTTATACAATTTTTTCTAAATGAGACTGATTTAATATGTCTAATATTGGAGGTATTAGAAAAAAAAGGATTTAATCCGTATTGAAGCGGCCGATTAATGATATTTTAATCTTTTTATTATTGTTGATTCAAAAACTCGTCACGCCAAACCCGTCCGGCCAAAAAACTCATTTATTTTATTAATGTTGATCTTATTTATGATATGATTCTTAATCATTGTCTAAATATTTTAATCGATGTAGAACGTTGAACACACATTTTCGTCAATTGGATAATATATGTCCGTTTTTAAAATTTCAAATAACAGTATATGCAGAAAAAAAATTGATTTTTTTTTTACTTTATGTATTATATGATGATTCAAAACAGTTAAAAACAAATCAAACAAAGATGATAGGAGAATCATAATTCTAAATCTTAATCAAATCTTCTAAATATCTAAATTATTAAATATGAAATATCCAGTGTATGAGTTGGGTTAAATATAACCCGACCCAACAAATTTTTTGTGAAGGAATTTAAAAACGGGTCGGATATCCGATTAACCCAGAAGTATTTTTACCTACCCGTCACCAAAGTGTTGCAAAAATACTAGTATAGATATCTATATTTTACAGGAAAAAACTCTTTTAACTCATCATATCAACTACCAATGTATGTACAAATTAAATCAAAATTCTTTAGTCAAAAATTGTTAAACGACTACAATTTGGTGTTAGAAGCTAAGCTCCATACACGCAAGTTCCCACTCTTGTCTCCACTGAATAGCAATCCTTCAGGACCAATTGTAAGTGTACCGATCGTGTGCGTAGAGAACATCTTTCATCTTTCTTCAAAAGATGGTAGGTCGAAAATGGCAACTGTTCCATTTTGGTAAGAGGAGAATATGATCGGTTTGGCCTCTGCATCGTGCATCCCACAAAGAGCATGAACACTATGTTCCTCTTTGCGAGTTTGAACAACTTTCAAGCTTCCATTTTCAGAACAAGCCTAAACTTTTATGGTCCCATCCAAGGAAGACGATATCAAACATTTGTCCCAACATAAAAGTGATGTGATAGTGCCGGTATGTTGCTTCAGGGTCATTATACATTGCTGGGTGTTGAGATCCCACACCTTTATTGTTCTATCGACATAACCAGAGTATAGTAGTTGACCTCCAACAATAAAACAAACAAGTGACTTCACCACTATGATGTCGTCCCTGGAGAGATGTCAAGTATTTGAATGGATCAGACTCAGAGTCTGTAGCTTTCCATACTAATATACTACCAGAACTTGTTCTAGAAAAAAGCATTCCGTTTGCAACAGTCATTGCATGCACCTGACCAACCACCCCTTGAAGATGTAAATTTTTATTGGTTTCAACATTAAAAGCCTTTACAGCGTTTGGCAAGCCAAGGAAAACCCATGGGCCTTCACTAATTAGATACCCTGCTTCTGCCTTACCAAAATTGCAGTCCCAAATACGCAATGTACCATATACTGACTGAAAAGAGTTTATCTGAGCCCTGAGGAAGCGTGATCCCCTTTAGTTCCTTCTTGTGTCCTTCGAGAGCAGCTACCATAACCAATCCAGGGAAACAAGACCAAGAGTGTAAGAACTGGCATTGCTTGCCCCTTTTGCAGTTTCCATCTTTCCAATACTTACACACACTCCTTGGCCCAAACGCATCATTTTTCCTCGGCTGATTTGATCATGTGCCTAAAACTGGTGGTTTGGTTACTCCATTAGCTGCATTCTTCCTTGGCTTGTTGCCCTATGGTGATTTGTAATCTTTTGACGTCCAAACTAGGTTCCTTGACAACTTATTAGGACTTTTCTTCATTCCATTGTCGTAAGGGAGATAAGGTCTTCTCGTAACTATATCTGCTGCAAAATCTTGCTCTCTTTCAACTCCTACATTCCTTCCGTGTGAGTATCTCTGTGGCGGCTTGTAATCTATTATGAGAGATCAAACGTATGTAGAATCTAGATCTTTTATTGGGGTTCACGATTTCGAACTTCAACGGAGAGAGCAAAAAAGGAAATTTTGAGACGGATGAAAATTAGGTCTAAAGTGTCTAATGAAATAAGCCTTATTTACTTAGTTAAAGAGTCGAATGAAAAAAAGGAAACTACCACTCCCTTATTCTCTTTTTTTTTTTGATACGGAGTGTAAAGTATGGGCCTGTGTCATCCACATTGCATGGGCCTGTGTCATCCACATTGCTCTGGCCCATTATCAGAATTGTCTCTGTCTGAGACACAGTTGGGCTAAACTGTTGCTAAGCCCATCTGTCTGACTACAAAGGAAAGAGAGGAGCGTCTCTGGACGCTAAGCAAAAAGCAAGAGCGAAGGACGAGAGTCGTCGTCTTCTCCTTTAGACGATTCTAGAGAGAGAGAGAGAGAAGTAGACAGAGAGAGCTTGGTGAGAGTGATAGAGTTCTTCTTGGGATGTCTATGGGTTATCTTCTCCTTCTCTTGTTCTTCTTCTTCTTCCTTGTTTGTTAAACCGGTAGGATTGTTACCGGTGGGTGTGAGAGATCTCATGTAAACCACATCGGAGGTGTTTTCCGATTCACCTTAGTGGCTGTTGAGAGGACAGTCTCTCCCCAGATGTAGCGGCTGAGGCCGTGAACTGGGTTACCAAAGCTTGTTGTTTTGTTCGTGAATCAGGAAAGCGGTCAGAGTGATTCTAAGGTAGTATGGGGATTAGAAATCACTACAAGTGGTATCAGAGCCAGGTTTTGAGGTAAGCTTTGAACTTTGTGGAGGGAAGCTAGGGTTTGAGGAAAGGTTTGATCTTTGTGAAGGAAAACCTATAAAGTTTCAAGCTTTGTTGAAGAAACAGAAGAAACTTTATGGTTAGTGAAGAAAGATTCAAGCTTTATCAAAAAGCTTCAAGTTTTACAAAGAAAGGTGCAAACTTTATGAAGAAAGGAGCAAGCTTTGCAAGAAAGCTCCAAGCTTTATGAAGAAAGTCGACGCCTTGTTCAAAGCTTCAGCTCAGGGATTCACAGCAACAATTGCAAGTTAAAGGAAGAAGAAAGGTGACGGGTTAGAGTCGAAGTCACCGGAAAAAGGAGGAAGAAAGGTTCATCGGTAAAGATTGGATCTTTAAGAGGTGATTTCAGGTTAATGGAATCAGGAATCCTCAAAGTTATTAGCTGGCTTGTGATTGTGCAACGATGCAGGATCTGGTTTAAGAATCTGCAGGTGAAGTTGTTGCACGCACCAGAAGGTCAGTTTCAGAGACTAAGACGAAAACAGTTGAACATAAATCATCTGTGGAACCTGCAGGTGAAGGTGATGTTGTATCTGTGAGGAAGAAACGTTTTGAGATTGAAGTGTGGTGAGGGTTTCACCAAGATCCACTACCTCTCAAGTATCAAATCTGGTAAAACAGGAAGTCTGTTATCCGCTGCATATCACAGGGAATTTTGTGGTGTTAGTAAGTGAAGTTTCAGGATTCTCAAGACCTGCGTTACACTAAGGAATCAAGGCCTGGTTAGAACACAAAGATTGCTGATATTTGACAAAGGAAAGCCAAGCTCATTTGTTGGGTTTCACATTGAGTTTTGGTTTGAATGGTTGTTAGAAATCTGCTTAAGTTAGTGTTCAAAGGATGGTTGGAAGAACAGAAATGGAGACTCATAGAAATTAGTGTGTTGTTTCTGTTAAATCATCAAGATTAAAGGCTGAGATTCAGGTATGAGAACTGCAGGTGGAGTAAGGTAGAAACTGGTTCAAGTTAGCTGTGTGGTTTAAGACAGTTAATAGTTGAAGACTTCATGTTAGGAAAAAGATTTGAGGAGGTTTCAGTTACAGGTCAAGTCTCTAAGGTTTAACATTTGGTTGGTATAAATCAGATGTGGTTGCAGGCTGTGTTGGTCTCTGGTTCTAGTGGATCATAAGGAAGTCTGTGTCAGCACGCAGGAAAGTACAAGGGAATTGTACTGTGTTTGCTGGATTTGTTGTTTCTGGTATACTGCAGCGTTGCTTTTCTGAAGTGATCAGGTGGTAGTAAGGTTGAAGCAACATGAGGTTAATGCTAAAGAAATGGGTCAGGTAAATGATTCATTGAGGAAGCATAAAGAGTCATCATGTCATGAAGATCACGTGTATGAGTCTCACCTAAACTAAGTAGTTGTTGAAGCATGGAGAGTATGTGTCAGCAAATCAAGTATTGTTTGCTGTAACAGAAGGATCTGTGTGGTAATAGCAACATGAGGTGTGTTGGTGGGACATCTAATTGACTGAGTAAATGACAGGGAATGATGTGCTTATAGTAATGCTGAGGTAAATCAGTGGTGTTGTTACTATTAAAGCTAGTAACTGGTGGTAAGAAGCTACGGTAAGGGAGTATGGTTCAGTGTGTTATAGACAAGTTCAGACATGCAAGTTTCTGAATCTGCTTGATCTCATTGTATTGCTTCAGAGAGTCTTAGTGATTCACAGTGTGAAACAGTTCAAGATCTCGGTAATGAATGAAAGGGAGTAAGTGAGAAAATTGCAGAAGATTAAGGAGACAAGTCAGAAGTGGACTTCAAGTGAGTCTAGGAGTCCTAGCCTATAACAGGTCAAATCTGTTGGAGAAAACAGAGCTGAAATACTTCAGAAGTAGCAAAGAGTTCTTGGTGATTTCTCTTAGAAGAAAGAGATTATTCAGTGTGTGTGTAGTGGGCAGAAAACATATGTCTACCGTTATGACATATATAGCTCATGGTTTAACTCACACTAAGGTTGTCATCTACACAAGTCGGATGAGTGTATTGAAAGTTAACAGTGAATTTTTGTTTAACTCAAGAGGTGGAGCTGTGCCTATAATAGTGACATTGGAGCATTCTAAATGGATCACATTCAAGGTGGAGCTGTTGATAGTTCAAGAAGAGTGTAAATTATACTCGAACTGTCTGAGTTGGTTCCAGGTGGAGTTGTGCATTTGGATGATGTCTTGGGTGATTCAGATTGGTCACATGATCTGAATTGTGTTGTTGGCTAAGCTTCGTAGGATATGAGTTTGGAGACATGTCTTTCACTGGTATTTTAGAGTCTCAAAGGCTGGAAAATGTGTATTGAAGACAGGAAATCCAAGGACAGTAAATGAGTGAACAAGTTCAAACAAGGTTCAGTTTCTGGTTGAAAGAAACATGGAAATTCTGTTTTGACAGAAGGCTTGTTGTGAATGGTTCACCTACCAAGGTAAGTTGCTGGGTGTAAGAGCTTCGATGAAGAGAGGGAGGTGGTTAAGCTGACAAAGAAAAATGTTAAGCTGATGGAGATAATCTCTGCAGGATTCTCAGCAGATTATGTTCTCAAGGTCAATCACTTCAAGAGGATTTGAGTTGCTGCTCATATTGTCATCTTGATAAGGATCTTCATCAAGCTAATAGAAGCAACACAAGGGAAAGATTCTAGAAGGAACACAGTTGCAGAGGCTATTCATATGCAGGTGGAGTTTTGCATTTGGAAGACAACAACAGGTGAATGTTTGTTGTTCAAGTCTGCATCAAGGAAATGTTGTGAAAGTTTCTCAAGAAAAGCATGCAAGGTAAACAAGAGAAGCTCAACATGTTCTAGGATCATTAACACATCCAAGAAAGGATGTAAATGCAGGGTCAATTGCATTGTTAGTGAGGAGCAAGTATTGTATACTTGTGTATCCTTGGCATCACAAGAAGAGAATTGAGGAGATCTTCTCGGTAGTCTGGATTGAATGAAGCTCACGCGTGAAGGATTATCTACTGTTTACTAGATAATGGTAAATCAGAATGAAGTCTGATGGTAATTTCCAAGACTGTTGTGATGCGGACACCATTTGTTTGGTGCATTCCTCAATACAGGTAAATGTATGGTGTGGAATAGTTTTACAGCTGGAGAAAGGTTGTCACGGGCTCGAGATGTGATGAGGGTTAGCTGTAAAAGGAAGTCTCATGGGTCATGGTTCTGATACTGACAAGAGACTGGTTCCTGAGTCTGCTAGTAGTGCAGATCTGCAAGTATCAGGGTTTGTTTAAACATAAGATCTGAATGGATGGTTATGTCGAAAGTCTTCTCAACGGTGTCAGTTTGGAGGCGTGTTCCATCAGTGATGATGGCGGTACAAGACAGTTTCAGAGCTGGTTTTGTTTAAACAGAAAGCAGCAAGTTCAATCTTAGATTCTCTAAGTGCATTAGCGCTTTGAGTGAATGTCAGATGAGATTGTGTTAAGCTGGTTGAATCAGGTAATGTTTCAGGCTGAAGCATGTATGGTTCAAAGGTCTACTGCATAAGATTCAAGAGAATTTTGATTCTAAGATCAGTGCACATGATATGGATCAAAAGGATATATCAAGGTGAATCAAGCTGCAGAGGGAAGTTTATTATTTCAATCACTGAGACAGGTTCATGGCTGTAACAGGAGTCAGGAAGAAAACTGTGTGATTGATGAGTTCTGTTGGTGAAGTTGGTAATGACCAACAAAGGTGTTCTCACAAAAGGAGGAAGAAGTATCTAACTTTGAGTAACAACAAGAACAAGAAGAAACTCGCCGGTTGTAGTTGTTGTTGCAGTCGCAGTAGCACAGAAGCTGTTGGAAAGACAGTGGTTTGGTGAGATTTTTTTTGAAGTCGCTGAGATAAGCTCGGGTTAGAGCTGTAGTGATACTAACAAGAAGTTCTTAGGTTGCTTTGACGGTTGATGCTTGGTATAGCTGGTGGTAAAACAAGCTGGTCCTTCTTGGTTACATGTGAGAGAACAAGAAACCTCAAAAGAAGGTTGTTGGAACAGAGGTTTATCTGTGGTAACATCAGCTGGTACTCTTGGCAGAGGTTGGTTTTGAAGAAGAAGTAGAGGAGAATTACTTTTGGCGAAAGTTTTGTAGTCATCAGGGTTTCAGATGAGGAGGTTTGAGCCATGGTAGGAGTCACTGGTCGTTAGCAGAGATTCCAGTAAGGTGGCTTCAGGTACATTCTGGTTTTGTCGTCGTCAAGGATAGAGATATGTTGTTGACTGAAAGGTGAAATCACGTTCAGAGTTTTCAGAAGAGGTTGTCAACAAGGATGGCTGGAATTAGTTTTTCAGGTTCATTTCTCATCAGGTTCGACAAGAAGCTAGAGGTGGATTCGACTTGGCCCAAGGTGGAGATTGTAAAGTATGGGCCTGTGTCATCCACATTGCTCTGGCCCATTATCAGAATTGTCTCTGTCTGAGACACAGTTGGGCTAAACTGTTGCTAAGCCCATCTGTCTGACTACAAAGGAAAGAGAGGAGCGTCTCTGGACGCTAAGCAAAAAGCAAGAGCGAAGGACGAGAGTCGTCGTCTTCTCCTTTAGACGATTCTAGAGAGAGAGAGAGAGAAGTAGACAGAGAGAGCTTGGTGAGAGTGATAGAGTTCTTCTTGGGATGTCTATGGGTTATCTTCTCCTTCTCTTGTTCTTCTTCTTCTTCCTTGTTTGTTAAACCGGTAGGATTGTTACCGGTGGGTGTGAGAGATCTCATGTAAACCACATCGGAGGTGTTTTCCGATTCACCTTAGTGGCTGTTGAGAGGACAGTCTCTCCCCAGATGTAGCGGCTGAGGCCGTGAACTGGGTTACCAAAGCTTGTTGTTTTGTTCGTGAATCAGGAAAGCGGTCAGAGTGATTCTAAGGTAGTATGGGGATTAGAAATCACTACACGGAGGAAAACAAAAGAAAATTTTGAGATGGAAGAAAAAAAAAAGAGACTAAAGAGTCTAATGAAATAAGCCTTATTTATTTCCTTTGGATTTTTTTTTGCGGAAAACTACCAACTCTCTTATTCTCTTTTTTTTTTTTTTTTCCTTTTTCCTTTTCAAGATCATACTAATATATTTTTTTAATATTCTTTCATGTTGTGGTTTTAATTTTAAAAAACGTACTAGATCATGACCCGCACATACGTGCGGGGTTTCATATTTTAAGAAATTTGTTATAATAATATGTAATTAAATTTAGATTATTTTGTTGTTTGTGATATATATTGTAGTGTATATTATAATGTACACATAAAAAGTGTATCTTTGTTTATATGTTACTATATAAAGTTGTGATTCGCTGTCAAAAAAAAAAAAAAAGTTGTGATTCATAAGACCGTTTGGAGTTTGAAACTGAAGAGTAGAGAAAAATAGTATTAGATGTAAATATATTATAGGTTAGATTGATGTAAAGTAGTGCTATATAAACAATTTATTTTTTGTGTCAAAGTAATAATAGTTTGACTATTTTCGACTATCTAGCTATACTTTAAAATGCTTGTAAATATGTTAAAGATGTTAATTTTGTAAATATTGAACTTCAGTTTTGTAAAATAAAATTGATTCGGATATGTGAACTATCAAAGTTTGTTACCATATTAAAACTTTTAAATCTAGTGATTCATTATTTTTAGTAAATGTGTTTTGGGCTAGATTTGATGGGCTTGTAGTAAAGCCATTTATTTGGCCCATTTTTTCTAACTGTAAATATGTGTAATTATGATAAATATTTGGTTTTAACTATTTAATATTCGATTGCAAAGCTAATCTATGTATTTACAATTTATATTTGACTAAGTTAAATGTTGTTATGATCATAATATATATATATATATATCACAATGATCCCAAATTATAGAACAAATATACAAAACATAAATAAGTCATCGTTTTAGGAAGTAGGAAACCGAACATAGGTAAACTAAGTTTTTTTAGAAAACTAAACGAAATGAACTTTAATCTTCCTCAATAGGTTCCATTTCGTACTTGAGGTAATACCGTCCAGCAAAATCCGATCTGTAAACATCATTCATTTTAAAGCAAACATTCATAAATAGAATTTCTCCAAGTATATATGGTTATTAAATTCAAAACTTACATGATTTATTTATTTTCCAATCCTTGGAATATAGGATTATAATAAATTCTTGAACATCCATCTAGATTCATCACACATGGCCAGTGTACCTACATATCTGTTGCAAATTAATTATCTGTATTAGAATACTAAAATCCTAAGTAGATAGTAACTGGAATAATGTGATAGTTACCTTCATAAATAGATTCGTCAGACATGGGGTATCTACATATTTGTTGCAAATTAATTATCCCTATTAGAATACTAAAAATTCCAATTGCAGGACAGCATAGTCGATCATTCCTGTTTGTAGATTTAGTTTGGTCATCAACAATGCATGTCTTACCAATATTCAATATACTTACCTTGGATCAAGCAGCTTATTAGTTGATGAGTACCTTTCGGATTTCATCATCAATTTCATTTTGAGCTGTAGAATATGGAGAAATCAGTTTCATATTATCTTGTATTTTTTTTTTCTACATCTATTACCACGCCCAAGACATCTGTTTTTTTTTTTAATGATTAGGAATACTAAAATCAGTTATAGTCATATATGATGCTTTGGCAATATTACTAATAGAAAACATTAATATAAAAACAATCTTACCAACAGTATCATCTAACTGTTTTGATTGCATGATAATGTAAGAGGAATCTTCAAATTCAAAGTAATTACGGAGTTAAGTCATTTTTGTGTTAGGCAAGAGAATTTGATATGGAATGTATGGGTTTTGTATAAATGTTTGCCTGAGTGGGAAATCAATCTAATTATGCAAACCATACCATGAACCTCTTTAGCTTACTGAACTGTTGCTTCTTGAATCAAAGTGCCCTACAAATGTTAAAAGAGAATTTGTTAGAAAGAAAACATTAAGATTGAAAACCATGTAAACAAATAAATATATGTGAATCTATATGCTTACAGATCCATCGACGAGAATCATCTCCATGGTCTAACGTCAACAAGACTTGTGAAACCAAGATTTGCAGACATCTTTGAAAATAAGAACGATAAAGCTAAGCAATAGAAAGGAAAAGAAGAGATGAATAGTGGGTGATAAACTTGCAAACAAACCCTATATTTATAGTATCAAGAAAGTCGGCTAATATATTTTAGGGTTAATGCATTTAAGGAAAAAAAATAATTGATAGAAGATTTTTTGAAAAAAATGCTTCATTTTTAAGGATAGCAATCTGTAGGTAAGATTTTTTTGAATGATTTATGATTTATTTCGATAGAATATATTATGGAACACTATCGTAAAAACTTGTAGATTACATAAACTAATTTGTAAAGTCAATATTCGTAAATTTATATAAATTTATAAGAAAATTAAACGTCGATGCTAATATTCGAAACAACCAATAAAAAACGTAGATTACATAAACTAATTAATGATTTGATTTTTTTTCCTAAAAATTTCAAAATTTAAACTTTTGTAATCGTTTCAAGGATCTTACTTTAAATGATTTTATTCGAAACAACCCATCAAATGTGGAAAGTACGTAAACTAATTAATTTTATAATTAGTTTATTTCCTCGAGTTTGAACTTTAAAAATGGAAATTGGTTTAATTCCGACTTAATGGATCGCTACCAAAATCCTCTCAATGACCCGAATAGTCCAGCCCACGATCCTCTTGTATTAGGCTGAAGAAGTTGAAGTTCATATGATCATCATGAGACTTGGTTTAAATATTTTTGATGTTATGTTGTTTTTAATAAGGAACTAATATCCAAAATTTGTGATTGCAATTTTAACAATCATGAAGGAAAGATTTTATTTCAATACCAGTTTTTTAATCCTATACTAACTATCGATATGGTTTTTTTGTTTAACTGGAAAGTTGTTTGTATTTTAGGATTTATATACATAAAATACTCATTCTATTTTTTTTAATATTAAAATTAAAAAAAAATATCAGGTTGTAATGATGGGAAAAGGGCCTTTTGCCCTTGTAATGATTCACGTGTTACGAACGGATCAAAACACCACACTTTATATTGTATGGGCTTCGTAATGTATTCGGCCCAATATAAATCGAATCAGATAGGCATAGTGGTCTTATATTAATATCTTTGGTCCATTTATTATTGGTAGTGTCAGGTGTACTGACAGGTAAAAAAAACGCCTTGCAACGGGTCATGAAGATCCGCACGTTTTTAATCGGATCAACAAAAACAATTTGACCGTTTTACCCTTGCGCGATTTTTATTTTTCTTTCTTCAAATTCAATATTTCCAATGGCATTCCCTTGTAATTTTTTACACTTTTTAAGGTTATTTTTCAGGGAATGCTTCCCAATTAATAGTATAGATATATAATTTTAAATAAGAAATTAGTATGGAAATCGACATTTTTATCATTATTATTATTATTATTATTTTTAACACTTTTTATCATGATTATTATATTTATGCATATAGGCACTTTTGTGAAAACATAGGGAAGTTACTAATTGAGTCAATGTAGGTGACTCTATGTAATGGGTGTCCATTTCCTCTTTAGTTTCATTTTTTCACTTCTTGGGTATAGTGTACGTTATTTTGGGTAAGATATATTATGACGAAATGTTATTTGTATTCATGTAACGACATTCGAGAGTCAAAAGGAAAAATTATTTTGCATATTTCCTTTTAGAAACGACAGCTATAGTTGTTCTGCATTAGTAAAACGGTTGAGAAGTAAACAAATTTGGATGTAAAACATTTTTAAACTAAGAATTTGAACTCAAGGTACATAAAAACCTAAACAGACTTGAAGATACAAAATAGATTCCGAGCGACAAGCGAAAATCAATGCTTGGATCTCTTGGGAGTCTGTGCCTCGACAGCATCTAAAGAAGCAACATCCCCACCCTCCTTCTCCATCTTCTTTCTCGTAAGTATCTTATTGATCTGGTGAAGTTCGTTATTGAGCTTCTGGTCACGGTCACGGTTCTGCTTCCTCGTCTTTCGCCCATCTTGCATCTTTACCCCGAATTGGAACGCTGCTTTTGGCATTGCTTCCTTCTGTTCATTATATTTTTCCCATTCCTCTTCTGTCTCAAAGTCCCATCGATGTAAACCCCCCTTTGCCTGTTCCATGTTCATCAACATCCACAAACTGTAATTTTGATCTTTCACAATTAAAAAAAAAAAAAGATGTAACTGAGTAATGGCCTACCTTTCCACCCATGTCCATTTTAGACAAATCTGCTTCTTCATCGCTACCGACAATCTCATGGTTGTACTCTTGGTAACCCGGGTAACACTCTGAATAACTCTCGGATACAAAAGTTGGATCTTTCTCCCTTGCGTCACTCTCTCTCAACTGTTGAAGCCTTTCGTCATCACGCTTGAACACTGATCCCAAACCTCTATCTTTCTCTTCCTGAGACATGAGTTGAGGATCTAGTAAAACACCCGTTTCTGGTTGAACCTCATAACCCTCCATTCCAGGCTGAAGGTACTGCTCCTGATACCCAATTTGCTCTGCATATTGGTACTCTTGCCACTCTCCCGGGTACCCAGGAGCCATTGCACCATATGCACTCTGAAAAATACACAACCACCAAAAAATACCTAAATATGGGAATAAATGACATCTAATAACTGCATACCAAGACGCAAAATTTGCAGCCAAGAATCAAGATTTGAGAATAAATACAACCAATGATTAGTTAAGGTGAACTGACCATATCTTGCCATTCCTGACCAGCAGATGGCTGCACTGGACCATAAGCAGGCTCAGCGAAATAAGGTACTTTCTCCTTATCCCTGGGAGATTCTTCCATGTCCTCAGAAATAGGACTCTGCGTCACATCTTTACCAGGAACCGTGTAGTCGACACCTTCACCAACAAATATGTCATCATCGTCTGTCCTGGCAACAGGGGGTTCTTCTTGTTTTGTACTCAAATCCAGATGGTTGATCCCAGGGGGTAATGGCGGAGGAGGAGGCAAAACTTCCCTTTCACTCAGGTTCACAGAAGATCCATTCTCAACCTTAGATTGATTATTGTCTTCATCATACTCATTAGCAATAGTTGACATCTTTCCTGCATTTGAAGAGTTGCAGTGAATGTGATTGATAAGGCAAAAAATAAAATTGCATGAATGTAAAATAGAAGTATAGAACAGAAAATAACAACTGATATGCTAAAGAATCAGAAACCAACCAATTTCTTAACTTAAAATCGCATTCTATTCTGATGTGAAACAACATATACAAAATGTACTGGCAACACATTAGCATAATACAAAAAGAGGTAAGAAAACCATGCCTACATATATCCAGAGAACGCAGCAAAGTATTTACACTACAAATTTCTGCAAAACTGATAAGAAAGAAACCACTAAGCAAACACAACCAGACATCATTAGATACTACTAGTACTGTGGTTGACGACTAATGATACTCTTTACATTCTTGGCTAGAAATTGTTAAACCAGACAATTAACAAATTTGGGGAAGAGCAGAAAAACAACAATTTCAAGAAACTTATTCCATTGTAAGTGTGAATCAGGACTGCTAATACTTAAAATCATTGTTACAATGCAAGTGCAGGTAGAAAAATACCTTTCCCATCTTTTTCTTTCTTTTTCTTCTTGAGAACTTTCCCTGATGACCCAAGGCGAAGGTATGACATGATTTTAGCAATTCGATCTAGCACAGAACCATCAACATTGACTGTGACCAATTCCTGTAGGAGAGATAAGATAGAGAAACAGTGCCTGTTAATGAAACAATTCTCGTAAATTTGCAACAGTGATTTCAATTATAAATTTAAAATATGTAGCATACAAACACGATTTTGGTTCCAGATTAGTAGAAAAGAAAGATAAATTTAATCTCAAAAGATTCTTGTAATTACTTAAGAAAAATCTATGTTTCTACCAAAACCTATGACATATAATAATATTAGCTGTATTTACATCAACACTGTCAAAGAAGGGGAGGTTACAGAGACCAGCAAAGTGGGTTTATTTCGTTTGAATCACAACGATCATATTATATGTAACCATCATGCAGCCCTAATAAATTTCCAGGATCAAGAAGACTAATACAGCAAGGACTCTAAGTATACATACCTCGGGAACGGGGCAGTCAGCTTTACTCCTATATAGCGTGGTTGGTATGTCATGGGTATAGCCACCCTCCTGAAAAGCAACAAATAGAATTAATATATGACATCAACAGGGAGGCTTTCAAAGGGCAGACTAAAATCATACTATAAGGTTAGCTAGCTTAACTGAGCCTAAATAGTAAATATTTCAAAGGAAACTAAATTCATAACACCACCAAATATCGATAGTATATTCAACTGACTTTTTTTGTAGTATGGACTATAAAAACACCTTATAATTATAAAGTAACAAATAGATTAAATCATGATTATATCATTGACAGGGTAATGCAAAGCAGCTTAAGCTACCATCTTAAAAATTTCCTGAGACACATGGCTTTAAACTAAAAGAGAATATTTAACTAACTAAAACTCGAAGAAGAAGTTCAAGCAGAATACACATGTATGACTACTTCATAAGACTAACAACGACATAAGAACATGTAACAAGATTGAATCTGATGAAAATAAATAGGTAAAAAGCATTACCATATCATAGACAAATGTCATTCTACCAGGAAGAAACATCTCATTAGACTTGATGATAGTCTGAGGCTTAACAATCCACTGGTAAACTGACTGAAATATATCAAAGACATGAGAAAAAAAAACATCAAGCGTTAACTACATCCCAAACCTTGCTCCTTATCTGCAAAATTCAGAACAAAATGACATACCTTTGCAGCCATGGTTCGGAAAGTAACTCGTTGATCTTCCTTAGGTGCACTATCATCGGAAAAAAAAAATTGCACTTGAATCAAACAAGCCAAATGAGTCAATAAAACCAACAAGTATAATCAAAAACCTACCTAGTTTTGCCACCATCATCTTCACCATCAGGTTTCTTGACGATTTCACTTCGTACTTTATTCAACAAAGCATAATCCAACCCCTTAACCAAATGAGTATGTTCAACATCACCTACCCATATAATAAACAACAACATAAGCAACCAAATCAAAATAAATAATTGAATTTGAACAAATTTGTAAACCTAACACAAACCTCCAAGATACTTGCTGTTCTCAATAGATAGCTTAAGTGCATCAGCAGCACTACAAAAAAAAAAAAAAAAATTTAGAGAAACCCAATTTAGGATTTATAAAGATAATGGAGTAATAGGGAAAAAAAAGAGTGTTACCGGATATCGACAGCTCCGGGAGGAGCAACGGCGTGGAAAGAACCAAGCTCTGATGGATCATAATCAGGATTTTGATTCTCTCTTCGTTCTTTAGCACGGTCTCTGTACTTTGGATTATCGGATTCCTCTAATTTCTCTTCCCTGTAAAGAAAAAGGTGACGAATTTTGATGTTTTTGAGTACAAACCCTAGCTTTTGAAGAAAAAGGAAGAGGAAAGTGAAGATTTCTGACCTCCGACGAGCAATTTTCTCCTTGTAATGAGATTTCGAAGAAGTCATTGGATTCGATGACTCGATTTCTTGTCTTGAAACAGAGCAAATCCGATTTTGGGCGAAGTTACTGTTCTGATTTGTGTGTCGAGAAATTGTCTCGTGAGTCCCTTTTTGTCCAAGCATCGTCTCATATCTCCCCTAATAAAACACAATTTTATTTTTATTTAAAATTAAATCGAAAACTATGGATATTACTGATATACCCCAACCGAAACCTCAATATTACTGCTAAAACCTGGATCTATTCGAACCAGACCCGATCCATTCTCAACCCACCCATATTCTTTACGTTTTCTTTTGTTTTTGAAATCGAAAACTCATCCCCAATTCAAAGAGAAAACCCTAACCATTGAGATTCTCTTGCTCCGACTTCTCCGACTTCCTCTCCTCTTCAAATCTTCCCAGAAACTGTAATTGAGAGATTGCGAAATCATCTTCCAACTTTATTGATTCCTTTTCTCGTTTCTTGTATCCCGTTTTGAAACCTCTCCGATAATGCCTCCAAAGAAAGGGTTAAAGAGGAAGAGATTAGCAAAGGCAACGACGGTGGAGGAGCCAGGCTCGACGGAGGAGCCATCCCCGACGGTGGAGCCATCCACCACAACGACGGTGGAGCCAGGCTCGACGGAGGAGCCATCCCCGACGGCAATTGAGGGAGAACAACAAGTCCTGGAGACCTTAAGTCCGGTTTTAGAAGAGTCTGACAAGAATGAGGAAGAAAATTCTAAGAAGAATGAGGAAGAAGAGAGTGGCGAAGAAGAAGAAGACGACAAAGAAGAAGAGAAAGAAGAAGGGAATGAGGAAGAGAATGAGGAAGGAGAGGAGTCCTCCTCCGATGATGGTAGTAGATCTTTGGACAGAGAGTCCTCCTCCGATGAGAGTAAGGAGGATGAGATTGCGCCGGAAAATGCGACCGAAAATGCTATGGTAAGTATTTGAATGGTGTGAAACTGGTAGAACAGGGTAAAACTATGTGTATATTTGGGTACTACTGGTAGAACAGGATAAAACTATTATGTATTGGTATAACTGGTAGAACTGGGAATACTATGTGTTTGAATTCTGGGTATAACTGGTAATACTAGGGCATTACTATATGTTTGATTTCTGGGTAATACTGGTATTACTTGGATATAACTATGTGTTTGAATTCTTGGTGAAACTGGTATTACTGGGGTACAACTATGTGTATATTTTCAGGGTAATACTGGTAATACTATTCGCAGATTAATGATATATGGATGAATGTCTGTTCTGTTGCAGGAGATCGACGAGGAAACAGAAGCAATACCACCGCTGAGTATGTATTTCCCGCCTTCAGAATATGTGAAGAAAATCAAGCTATCAACTCGGTGCTATATTCACGAAGTGTTGACTACATTTGATGAGTTGAAGCCTCCGATGAGCAAGTCTGAGAGGGCATTTTTTGAGGATCATCCGAGTTTCCAACACGTCTTCCACATGCCAAGAGACCCAAACCACCGACTTATGGGGATGTGGATGCTCCTTCTTCGCACGGCGCGTATTGATAGGAAGAAAGAAGTGTGGTTCATCGTCAATGGCGTTCCAATCCGATATGGTATATCGGAACATGCATTGATATCTGAGTACGATTTGTAATACTGGTATAACTGAGTAATACTGGTATTACTGTGATATAACTTTGTTCAATGGCAGGATCAAGAAGAGAAGAATCAAGAGAATGATGGTGACCCGAAAGAGACAACCCAAGAGAAGGATGGTGACCCAAAAGATACAACCCAAGAGAAGGATGGTGACCCACAAGTCACCAAGATGACGACTCGGAGCAAGAGACAGCTTGGTTGACTGATTTGTCTCTTTGATGTTTGGATTTGAACTTGGATTTGTTATGTTAATTGTTTTGGATTTGTTATGTTAGGATTTGAATTTGGATTTATTATGTTAGGATTTGAATTTGGATTTGTCTTGTTAGGATTTGAATTTGGATTTGTTAAGTTAGTTTTATAAATTTAATTAAGGAATACGGGTAAAACTGGTATTACTAAATAAGGAATACGGGTAAAACTAGTAATACTGATAATGGTAATACTGGTAATACTAGTAAAACTGGTATTACTAATTAAGGAATACGGGTAAAACTAGTAATACTGCTAATGGTAATAAGCTTACAAAGCATAAGAAAGTCTCACAATTCATAGAAAAGTCTTACAAAGCATAGACAAGTTTTACAAAGCAAAAAATAAGCTTACACATTAGTGAGCGACTAACTCCGAACGCATTTCTCCGCTAGATGAGCGACTAACTCCTTCAGTTTTTGGGTCTCCTTACCATTACCTTTCAACTCCGAACACATTTCTTCTTGATAGTACTCCAAGCTTTGAATCTTTTTGTGATGGGTATCAACCTCCTCCCTTAAGTTAGTCACCTCTTCTTCCATAGCTTTATCCCAAAGTTTCCGAATGTGTAAACCATCATTCTACAATACAAGAATTCTATATCGAGATCAATTATTCAACATACATCTGGGTAATACTAGTGTAACTAGTAATACTACATACATCTGGGTAATACTAGTGTAACTAGTAATACTACATACATCTGGGTTCTCAGAGATCTACCAGTTCTACCAGTTTTACTTTCGCGTCAATAATGATACTATCTATTTACCTTATACACGTTGCATTGATAGTATCTCTTCCCTTTGTCACCATCGTTCTCAGAGATCTTGTCGAGGATGCGTCCACCACAAGGACATCTCTTCGGAATTCCTTCCATCATTCCGACTTCTTCTAATTGATCATAAATCCTCTTAGCGTTCTTCATCTCATCATACCATGGGTCTCTCTCACATAATCGATCCATAATTGAAAAAGAGAGAAAGATTGAAGAGAAGGAACAAAGTTGGATCTCGTTTTCTTGAGCCTGGAGAGAGAGAGAGAGTGAATTTCGAGATAGAGAGAGAGAGGAGAAGTCTCGATTGTGAATTAGAAGTGGAGAAAAAAAAAAATTTTAGTTATTTGTTTTTGTTGATTTTGGGTTTAATTGATTTTGGGTTTAATTGATTTTGGGGAATATTGATTTTGGGGGGAAAAATTGGAGGGAAAAAATATTTGGGGGGGAGAAATTGGAATTATATGCCCACGTGTGCGCAGTCAAACCCACGTGTGCGCAGTCAAATCCACGTGTGCGCAGTCTTTGTGACATGTGCGCCGTTTTTTTTAACGTAGTTGTACCCTAGTTTTCAGTTGTACAAATTGTCCACATAGTTTTACTTTTGGTGTTTTCAAATTTAACCAGTATTACACATCCTTAAAAATGATTTATCTAGTTGTACACTTGAGGAAACTCTATTATTATTGAATTCTAAAGGTTTAATGTAATCAAATGTTAAAAATATATAAAATTGTAAAATATCAATCCTAAATTGGAGTTTATATCAAAAGTGAGCTTAAAAGTATAAGGAATATGTTGGATGTAGTCTCATAAAACAATCTTACATGAATTTTTTTTTTCCCTATCTTACTTCGTTTTAAATCATTTGTAAGAGTTCATTATCATTTAATAGTCTATGTAATAGTTGGTGTTGAAAAAATTAGAAATATCAAATTTCATAATTTTCTTCAGTAGTTATACTAGTTATACCAGTATTACATAATTTCTTCAATAGTTATACTAGTTATACCAGTGTTACCTAATTTTTTCATTAGTAATACCTGTTATACTAGTATTACCCTTACGCCAGTGAATTAAAACATAGTATTACAGGAGGCAAATCTAGTGTTACATAGTTGTACAACGCAAATATGGTTTACAAATCATAAAGTTCAGATAAAATCAAATACTATGGTTGCCAAATAACAACCATTGCAGCGATTGCCTCGGCCTTCTTTTGTTTTGAGTCCTTTGACGTTTTGGACGCCTTTCCCCGGTGGATGGAAGCCTCAACACTTTTGTTCTACCCTTCTTCTTTTTCCGAGGCAGAGGTAATACCTTCAACGCTTTGATCTCATCTGGGATATCCCACTGTGACTTATCCGGGACTAAATAAATAGTCCTATAATACGCCAATGCCCACATCTCCGCCCAATAATACTTTGAAACCAATTCATGTATTTCCATACTTCGAGTTCTTGTTGTATCGCTCTCGAAGGCAATGAAACCGGCTAGTGCATGCACACAAGGATACTTTTGGATATCGAACACCTTGCAACTGCAAGTTTTCAAGAGCAAGTCTTCCCATTCTTTTTTAAACTGACCAGCTTCTACAACAGGCGGTGGCTCAACGTATTCATCACCCCTATCATCATGTATATCCATAGATTCATCCTGTGATCCAATCTCAGCATCTTGAGTATCATCAACCTCCACTATTGCCTCTTTTGGTTCTGTTCCTTGTTCCTCACATTCGCACAAAACGATGGCAGCATTATCTCTCATTTCATCCTCATAGTTCTTACCAGCAGAACTTTTATTGATGACCTCCACTCTCGACAGTTGCTCGGGCAATTCTGGTGGAGTGATGACCTCCACATACAAAACATATCTACGGTTATTTTCACCTGAAGATATATAGACACTGACATCCTCATCATCACAAATGTAAATCTCTTCAGTTGATCCCAACAACACTGCATTATACCTCAGTTGCAATTTAACCTTACTTTCATCTAACCCAAGCTTCGTGCATATCCTACCTACTAACATGGAGAGAGTTATATTCTCCCCTGATGTCTTCATCATCAAGGTATACATGCGACCTTTGCATTTAAAATATATGTTCACGTTCTCACTCATTGTATCCTGCAAAAACAATACAAAAACTCTGTCAGTTATACTAGTTTTACTAGTTGTACTACAATTCTGGGTAATACTAGTATAACTAGTCATACTATATACATCTGGGTAATAGTAGTGTAACTAGTAATACTACATATATATTTTTCAATAGATTCAGGTACATTTCTACCCAGTTATACCAGTTGTACTTTCGCGACAACAACTCAAATCGAATGGTTTCGGGTTCAAAACTACAATTCACTATGATTCAGTTGCTATAATCCATTTCTTACCCATTTACAGACCTATTCCACCCAGAAACTATGCATAAACTTCCAATGTGCATACCTAAACACAATAACCCAAATCTAATTGAATTGAATCTCCTTGTCTAAATCCTAAACTTCTATTTCATGCTCTATGCAGCTAAAGGAACTAACCTGTCTCACCGCAGCTCGCCGGAAGCTCGCCAGAACGGAAGAAACGGCAACAATGCAGCTCGCCGGAGGTGGAGCTCGAGATAGAGAAGAGAGTCGGAGAGGAAGCTCCCGTCGTTTTTTTTTTTTTTCTTTTTCTGGGTTCGATTTTTTTTTTTTTTTGTTTAATTAAATTTCAAATAAATCAATAATAATACTAATAAATAAACAGAGGGTAAAATCGTCAGATCACATTTCATTAATTGAGAAGGGGATATGTAGACAAAAAAGGGATATAAGAGGTTTATGGTTTACAAAAGGGGAGTTGTGAGACATTCTCTCTTTGTGTGTCTCTGTTCTTTCGATTTCAAAGCGTTGTTGGTTCAGGTCAGGGTAGATTAGAATCCGAATTAACTCAGAAACCGGATTTAAATTAAACCGGGAGAAATTGTCTCGTGAGTCCCTTTTTGTCCAAGCATCGTCTCATATCTCCCCTAATAAAACACAATTTTATTTTTATTTAAAATTAAATCGAAAACTATGGATATTACTGATATACCCCAACCGAAACCTCAATATTACTGCTAAAACCTGGATCTATTCGAACCAGACCCGATCCATTCTCAACCCACCCATATTCTTTACGTTTTCTTTTGTTTTTGAAATCGAAAACTCATCCCCAATTCAAAGAGAAAACCCTAACCATTGAGATTCTCTTGCTCCGACTTCTCCGACTTCCTCTCCTCTTCAAATCTTCCCAGAAACTGTAATTGAGAGATTGCGAAATCATCTTCCAACTTTATTGATTCCTTTTCTCGTTTCTTGTATCCCGTTTTGAAACCTCTCCGATAATGCCTCCAAAGAAAGGGTTAAAGAGGAAGAGATTAGCAAAGGCAACGACGGTGGAGGAGCCAGGCTCGACGGAGGAGCCATCCCCGACGGTGGAGCCATCCACCACAACGACGGTGGAGCCAGGCTCGACGGAGGAGCCATCCCCGACGGCAATTGAGGGAGAACAACAAGTCCTGGAGACCTTAAGTCCGGTTTTAGAAGAGTCTGACAAGAATGAGGAAGAAAATTCTAAGAAGAATGAGGAAGAAGAGAGTGGCGAAGAAGAAGAAGACGACAAAGAAGAAGAGAAAGAAGAAGGGAATGAGGAAGAGAATGAGGAAGGAGAGGAGTCCTCCTCCGATGATGGTAGTAGATCTTTGGACAGAGAGTCCTCCTCCGATGAGAGTAAGGAGGATGAGATTGCGCCGGAAAATGCGACCGAAAATGCTATGGTAAGTATTTGAATGGTGTGAAACTGGTAGAACAGGGTAAAACTATGTGTATATTTGGGTACTACTGGTAGAACAGGATAAAACTATTATGTATTGGTATAACTGGTAGAACTGGGAATACTATGTGTTTGAATTCTGGGTATAACTGGTAATACTAGGGCATTACTATATGTTTGATTTCTGGGTAATACTGGTATTACTTGGATATAACTATGTGTTTGAATTCTTGGTGAAACTGGTATTACTGGGGTACAACTATGTGTATATTTTCAGGGTAATACTGGTAATACTATTCGCAGATTAATGATATATGGATGAATGTCTGTTCTGTTGCAGGAGATCGACGAGGAAACAGAAGCAATACCACCGCTGAGTATGTATTTCCCGCCTTCAGAATATGTGAAGAAAATCAAGCTATCAACTCGGTGCTATATTCACGAAGTGTTGACTACATTTGATGAGTTGAAGCCTCCGATGAGCAAGTCTGAGAGGGCATTTTTTGAGGATCATCCGAGTTTCCAACACGTCTTCCACATGCCAAGAGACCCAAACCACCGACTTATGGGGATGTGGATGCTCCTTCTTCGCACGGCGCGTATTGATAGGAAGAAAGAAGTGTGGTTCATCGTCAATGGCGTTCCAATCCGATATGGTATATCGGAACATGCATTGATATCTGAGTACGATTTGTAATACTGGTATAACTGAGTAATACTGGTATTACTGTGATATAACTTTGTTCAATGGCAGGATCAAGAAGAGAAGAATCAAGAGAATGATGGTGACCCGAAAGAGACAACCCAAGAGAAGGATGGTGACCCAAAAGATACAACCCAAGAGAAGGATGGTGACCCACAAGTCACCAAGATGACGACTCGGAGCAAGAGACAGCTTGGTTGACTGATTTGTCTCTTTGATGTTTGGATTTGAACTTGGATTTGTTATGTTAATTGTTTTGGATTTGTTATGTTAGGATTTGAATTTGGATTTATTATGTTAGGATTTGAATTTGGATTTGTCTTGTTAGGATTTGAATTTGGATTTGTTAAGTTAGTTTTATAAATTTAATTAAGGAATACGGGTAAAACTGGTATTACTAAATAAGGAATACGGGTAAAACTAGTAATACTGATAATGGTAATACTGGTAATACTAGTAAAACTGGTATTACTAATTAAGGAATACGGGTAAAACTAGTAATACTGCTAATGGTAATAAGCTTACAAAGCATAAGAAAGTCTCACAATTCATAGAAAAGTCTTACAAAGCATAGACAAGTTTTACAAAGCAAAAAATAAGCTTACACATTAGTGAGCGACTAACTCCGAACGCATTTCTCCGCTAGATGAGCGACTAACTCCTTCAGTTTTTGGGTCTCCTTACCATTACCTTTCAACTCCGAACACATTTCTTCTTGATAGTACTCCAAGCTTTGAATCTTTTTGTGATGGGTATCAACCTCCTCCCTTAAGTTAGTCACCTCTTCTTCCATAGCTTTATCCCAAAGTTTCCGAATGTGTAAACCATCATTCTACAATACAAGAATTCTATATCGAGATCAATTATTCAACATACATCTGGGTAATACTAGTGTAACTAGTAATACTACATACATCTGGGTAATACTAGTGTAACTAGTAATACTACATACATCTGGGTTCTCAGAGATCTACCAGTTCTACCAGTTTTACTTTCGCGTCAATAATGATACTATCTATTTACCTTATACACGTTGCATTGATAGTATCTCTTCCCTTTGTCACCATCGTTCTCAGAGATCTTGTCGAGGATGCGTCCACCACAAGGACATCTCTTCGGAATTCCTTCCATCATTCCGACTTCTTCTAATTGATCATAAATCCTCTTAGCGTTCTTCATCTCATCATACCATGGGTCTCTCTCACATAATCGATCCATAATTGAAAAAGAGAGAAAGATTGAAGAGAAGGAACAAAGTTGGATCTCGTTTTCTTGAGCCTGGAGAGAGAGAGAGAGTGAATTTCGAGATAGAGAGAGAGAGGAGAAGTCTCGATTGTGAATTAGAAGTGGAGAAAAAAAAAAATTTTAGTTATTTGTTTTTGTTGATTTTGGGTTTAATTGATTTTGGGTTTAATTGATTTTGGGGAATATTGATTTTGGGGGGAAAAATTGGAGGGAAAAAATATTTGGGGGGGAGAAATTGGAATTATATGCCCACGTGTGCGCAGTCAAACCCACGTGTGCGCAGTCAAATCCACGTGTGCGCAGTCTTTGTGACATGTGCGCCGTTTTTTTTAACGTAGTTGTACCCTAGTTTTCAGTTGTACAAATTGTCCACATAGTTTTACTTTTGGTGTTTTCAAATTTAACCAGTATTACACATCCTTAAAAATGATTTATCTAGTTGTACACTTGAGGAAACTCTATTATTATTGAATTCTAAAGGTTTAATGTAATCAAATGTTAAAAATATATAAAATTGTAAAATATCAATCCTAAATTGGAGTTTATATCAAAAGTGAGCTTAAAAGTATAAGGAATATGTTGGATGTAGTCTCATAAAACAATCTTACATGAATTTTTTTTTTCCCTATCTTACTTCGTTTTAAATCATTTGTAAGAGTTCATTATCATTTAATAGTCTATGTAATAGTTGGTGTTGAAAAAATTAGAAATATCAAATTTCATAATTTTCTTCAGTAGTTATACTAGTTATACCAGTATTACATAATTTCTTCAATAGTTATACTAGTTATACCAGTGTTACCTAATTTTTTCATTAGTAATACCTGTTATACTAGTATTACCCTTACGCCAGTGAATTAAAACATAGTATTACAGGAGGCAAATCTAGTGTTACATAGTTGTACAACGCAAATATGGTTTACAAATCATAAAGTTCAGATAAAATCAAATACTATGGTTGCCAAATAACAACCATTGCAGCGATTGCCTCGGCCTTCTTTTGTTTTGAGTCCTTTGACGTTTTGGACGCCTTTCCCCGGTGGATGGAAGCCTCAACACTTTTGTTCTACCCTTCTTCTTTTTCCGAGGCAGAGGTAATACCTTCAACGCTTTGATCTCATCTGGGATATCCCACTGTGACTTATCCGGGACTAAATAAATAGTCCTATAATACGCCAATGCCCACATCTCCGCCCAATAATACTTTGAAACCAATTCATGTATTTCCATACTTCGAGTTCTTGTTGTATCGCTCTCGAAGGCAATGAAACCGGCTAGTGCATGCACACAAGGATACTTTTGGATATCGAACACCTTGCAACTGCAAGTTTTCAAGAGCAAGTCTTCCCATTCTTTTTTAAACTGACCAGCTTCTACAACAGGCGGTGGCTCAACGTATTCATCACCCCTATCATCATGTATATCCATAGATTCATCCTGTGATCCAATCTCAGCATCTTGAGTATCATCAACCTCCACTATTGCCTCTTTTGGTTCTGTTCCTTGTTCCTCACATTCGCACAAAACGATGGCAGCATTATCTCTCATTTCATCCTCATAGTTCTTACCAGCAGAACTTTTATTGATGACCTCCACTCTCGACAGTTGCTCGGGCAATTCTGGTGGAGTGATGACCTCCACATACAAAACATATCTACGGTTATTTTCACCTGAAGATATATAGACACTGACATCCTCATCATCACAAATGTAAATCTCTTCAGTTGATCCCAACAACACTGCATTATACCTCAGTTGCAATTTAACCTTACTTTCATCTAACCCAAGCTTCGTGCATATCCTACCTACTAACATGGAGAGAGTTATATTCTCCCCTGATGTCTTCATCATCAAGGTATACATGCGACCTTTGCATTTAAAATATATGTTCACGTTCTCACTCATTGTATCCTGCAAAAACAATACAAAAACTCTGTCAGTTATACTAGTTTTACTAGTTGTACTACAATTCTGGGTAATACTAGTATAACTAGTCATACTATATACATCTGGGTAATAGTAGTGTAACTAGTAATACTACATATATATTTTTCAATAGATTCAGGTACATTTCTACCCAGTTATACCAGTTGTACTTTCGCGACAACAACTCAAATCGAATGGTTTCGGGTTCAAAACTACAATTCACTATGATTCAGTTGCTATAATCCATTTCTTACCCATTTACAGACCTATTCCACCCAGAAACTATGCATAAACTTCCAATGTGCATACCTAAACACAATAACCCAAATCTAATTGAATTGAATCTCCTTGTCTAAATCCTAAACTTCTATTTCATGCTCTATGCAGCTAAAGGAACTAACCTGTCTCACCGCAGCTCGCCGGAAGCTCGCCAGAACGGAAGAAACGGCAACAATGCAGCTCGCCGGAGGTGGAGCTCGAGATAGAGAAGAGAGTCGGAGAGGAAGCTCCCGTCGTTTTTTTTTTTTTTCTTTTTCTGGGTTCGATTTTTTTTTTTTTTTGTTTAATTAAATTTCAAATAAATCAATAATAATACTAATAAATAAACAGAGGGTAAAATCGTCAGATCACATTTCATTAATTGAGAAGGGGATATGTAGACAAAAAAGGGATATAAGAGGTTTATGGTTTACAAAAGGGGAGTTGTGAGACATTCTCTCTTTGTGTGTCTCTGTTCTTTCGATTTCAAAGCGTTGTTGGTTCAGGTCAGGGTAGATTAGAATCCGAATTAACTCAGAAACCGGATTTAAATTAAACCGGTAAAATCGGTCGCCAAATAAATGCTATTTGTTAATTTAAGAATTAAATAAATGTAATTAATTTAAATTATGTGTAATTACTTATAACTCTTTTTTTTTAAAAAAAAAATAAACGTGGTTGGGGCTGTTTTTGATGTTAGTCCATTGATGAATGTTGCTAACAATTCTCATGATGTTAGTGGTTTCAGAATATCATTCAAGATAAAAGACAAAGAGTTAGTATTTTTTTGTTTTACACCTAATTATGGTATTCACATAAATGAATTTAATTTTTTTCTTTTTTCAACATTGTTTATAATTTTTAACAGTGAACATACATTGGAGTGTATGGCTATGGAAAAGGAGGCTTTAGATTTTGATCGTAACTACCGTTTATTTGGTGGAGGTGTTCTTGTGGCAGTTCTAAGATGGTGGGAGATCGATCGCTACTTTGATGGTCCAAAGAATGTAAGGATTTGCACTCATAGATCAATTTCTAAGGTTATTCCAAATCCAAACATCATTGAAGTGGCTGAAATTCGTGCAATGTAAGTATATCTTGCATCAAACCAATTTTAAGTTTCTTAGTCTTATTCAAACAATCTATACTCAATGTTTTCTATTTTATTTTTATTAGGCTTGAGAGGACAGAGCAAGAAAATGGTGTTTGACATCTCTACAGACCCACAACTTTAATTTGTTTTTCTATTTATATCTATGTATTTCTTTTTCTGAAAAACATATTAAATTATGTTCTTTGTTTGGATACATTTACCTTATTTGTTTCGGTTACTTGGTATAGGCAAATTTTATAATATTATTTGCTTTTGTCTTAATATTGACAATTAATTCGTAATTAATGTAGATTATAATAAAGTCTATATTAGAAAATAAGTAAACATTATATGATATTTAAATTAATAGACGGCAGTATCTATTAATACTGCTGTATGTTCAGAGTAAAAGATTGAATTTTCAAAGATCTCATTCTCTTTCTATGCATATGAACAAAAAAAATGATTCAACTTTTTACTTAAACCGAAAAAGCTGATTAAATCAATATCAATCAATCATTGTTCTCTTGCATGTTGCCATTAAAAACCGCAAAACAGCTAGCTATGAATACACGTTACCATACCTAGAGAAATAAATATTACACTATTAATTTGTTTTGAGAAATTGATTTAAATTTTTTAATAGTTTGTTTCGAACAAAATTTAAAAATATTATAATAATATAATTTCATTAAATATAAAGTAAAAAATTTGTATTATCTACAAATATCATAATTATATATACAGAACACATATATATATAGATTATATATCTATATAATCTAGTAACAAAGCGCAACCAAAATATTAAATTCTATAAATATATACATCTAAGGAAAAATGTTAATCTATACATAAGATGACTTACCATTATAACATATGTATTACCAAATTCTTACGGAAAGTTATTATATCTATTATATTAAGGCCCTGAATGTTTGTTAGTTTTTTATTAGTTTTTAGATTCTAGTTTTTAGATTTTGGTTTTTGGTTTTTGATTTTTGTGGTTTTTGATTTTTGGTGTAGATTTTAGTTTTTGCAAAATCTTGAATGGTAATTTGTTTAGTTTTTAACTTTTCTACATAGAATAGGGTTTTAGTTTTAAATGAATTGGTAAATGGTAAAAAAAACATATTTAAAATAATACAAAAGAATTAAAAAATTTTTTGAGTGAACTGTTTGGAAAAACCCACAAAACTTGGTTTTTGGATTCTATGAAGAAAATCCAAAACTCCTAAAATCTGGTTTCCCTATTTTTTAGGAAATCTACTTTTTGTAGAATCATGAAAGTGTAATTATTGGATTTTTGCACAATCATAATCCAAAAACTACTCCAAAAACTGCAGCCATTCAAGGCCTAAATGGAAATATAAATATTAACTTATGCAATGTTTTTTTTTACTATATTTATAATTAACCGAACAAAAATTAATAGATATTTTAATGGTAATATGTATTAAAGACTATCACTGAAAAAATCAGTATCCATATTCGAAAAACTATTTCTCTTTCTTTAAGCCTCTTTGTCTTCTTCTTCCCTTTCGATCTTTTCAGAAATTTCAATATTACTTGCAAAAAAAAAAAAAAAAATCAAACTATGGCATCTCCAACAACAATTGATCAACTTAATGATACTTCGACTAATTGGATTATACATGCCAAAGTAGTCGCTTTTTGGTTAAGCAATTTAACTACCTATGGCTTCATCAAGAAGGAGATGATTCTTTGTGATGAAGAGGTATGCTATATTGTGTATGCTTTAAGTTTTTTACATAATTCTTAACCTAATAACTTTGTAAATATTATTTAATCTACTAGGTTTAACGATTTGTTTTTTTATCAGGGAAACAAAATTGAAGCAACTATCCCGCCTTTTACGTTTGGACTTCACATACCACACGAGATTTTGGAGGGTGCCTGGTACAGATTATGAAATTTTAAGGTGATTCGTCAAAATCGTGAGTTCCGAAACACAAATCATAGCTTCCGGATCAAATTTTGGGAACAAACTCGCATGCTTCCAATGCCAACTCCTACCTTTCACAATTTCTTTGTCTTTAAAAATTTCTCTGATATCAAAAACAACCGTGTAAGCAAGGAATTTCCTGTAGGTAATCTTTGATTTTTACATACACATATATCCACTAATATTTTTGTAATTTTTATTTCCATAATTTCATTATAACTATGGATAATAAACTTTAAAAATATTTATAGATGTGTATGGAGTACTCATTGATTTTTCAGAAATCAAACTTGATCATGGACTTCCGCTTTTAACATTCACTCTTCTTGATCCAAAGTAAGTTTTAAAGTATTGTATAATTCTATACAATTAGAATGTGTTAAGTGTTTAATTTATATGAATTTCTTTTACCATTACAAAATTAATTTTAGAAACGAGACATTGAGTTGTCGTTCGTACGGAGAGGATGCTAATGATATTAGAGAATATTGGATAGAGAATGGTTATGATAAAATGATTAAGGAAGATCCGGTATTCGTTGTTTTGAGTTTCTGGAGGATAGCTGAATGTGAAGGTACTTATGTATTTGTTAAAACAATTATTGTCAATAATATTGATGTTATCTTTTTCTACTTATATTAAAAATATTCGTATTAAGTTTAATGCAGGTGATATATGTTTAACAAATAACTATGGATGTGCTAAAATTTCAATGAATCCACTTTACTCAAGTCTTGCAAATCACAAAACATTGTGAGTTTCTTATAGTTAAAGAATTTCTTTTCGTTATACAATAATTCTTATGTATAACTTTACTTCGTTTGGTAGTACTAATAATTTTTTTTATCATCTTAGATGCGAGTTTGCTGGTCGTCAATATCTCGACAATGTTGTGAAGAAAGATGATTCAAGTGAAGCATCCACACAGAAGTCTCAAGGGAAGAATGTGTGAGAATCCATTCTACTTACCAATGGATTTAACTTGCATTTTCATTTGAAAACATTATATTATTTGTTCTTATCTTTCTATTAAACTTCTTGAACTTATTTCGTTTATGTAATATTAAATTTCTATTATAGTAAATATATTTAGTTTGCTAACTTTTTAACATATAAACAACTTACCGATATAATAGATAGGTTTGTATTTGTGCTTAAATGTTTCTATCATTTTAACACTATATGGGCTAATTAAACTTTAAGCCCAACAAAAAACTATTATTTAAATAAATATATCGGCCCAACTTTTATTTATTGCTTATTGGATCTTTATAATGTAGACATGTTTGTAGCTAAACATATTATCACTTCTTACCATCCAAACTTCAACTATCTTTTCATACATACACTACAAACACTACATGTTACTTATGTTTACTATTTTTTATTTTCAATTATACCATCTCTCTAATACAATCAAAATTACATAATCATGCGAAGTTTTTCTTTCACACAACACACACAATTTAAATACATTAATGTTTTAATTCATAAAATTCTAAGTTCACATAACCCCGGACGTACGTCCAGGTCCGATCCTAGGATCATTACATAATCATGTGAAGTTTTTCTTTCACACAACACACACAATTTAAATACATTAGTGTTTTAATTCATTAAATTCTAAGTTCACATAACCCCGGACGTACGTAGTGAAAAATCTGAATCATAAGTTAAAAAAGTATTGACTATAACAATACATAGTCAAACAATACATAGTCAATAAAAATATATTCTTTCTGCATATATTGTGATTCGAATTTTTAAAAACGGAAATATAAGATTCAATCATTGTAAAAAGTGTGTTTTCAATGTTCCACATCGCTAAGATATTTTGACAATGGATCAAAGTCATCTATATAAATACGAAATGATTTGAGATTAGAATGAATATGAAACTTGAGCGTACAAACTTTTAAAAAAATATCCGGGTTCTTGAGGCTGCAATAAAAAGACCCAAGATTTTGTAATTACCGTAACTACCCAACAATTAAATAAATAATTGAAATTTGAATTTGTTATGGAATACCATGATAAAGGATCGTATACGAGTAACGGATATAATTGTCAAACCTTAAATGTTGTATACAAAAATATAAAATATTGTATACGAAAGAATATTATGTTTTCTTATAATATCTTTTAATCTGTTGAACATATGTTATACATGTCCAATACGAAACGTATTATCACATCTTACTCTCTTTTTTTACCATCCAAACTTCAACTATATTTTAATACATACACTGCAAACATACATTCTTAGATACATGATACTTATGTTTACCATACATTATTTTCCAATTATTACATCTCTCTAATATGTTCACAATTACGTAATTATGTCAAGTTTGTTTCCCCAACAAACACACACAACCTATATATTAATATTTTAATTCATAAAATTCTATGTTAACATAACCCCGGACGTACGTCCGGGTCCGATCCTAGTATGTTTTTAAGGATATTTGTCTATCTCACCATTATTAATTTGCTTGATATTTGTGACGTTAAATCTCGTGAAATTAATTAGATTGAACTTTTAGTAAATAAAATGGTGATTGATGGGAAAATCTTGTTTTAAGCTTCGTACAAACACTGCACCCTCTTTCATTCACCAAAACACTTGAGAGATATTGATGCTTTGTTTTCATCTCTATATTGAGTTGAAATATTCTTTTTGTTTACCAAAGTATAAATTGAAAAAGATTAAAGAAAGCAATGGAAATTTATTAAGCAAGGGTATCAAAACCAAAGGGAAATAAGAACAAGCTGGTGAAGGATAGGATATTCTCTGAGGACCAAGTCTTAGTAATACTTCGAGAGATAATTACATTTTACTCGGTCAAAGGGAAAACCTATAAAGACGATCTGTCTGGCTTTTGTGACCACTTGAAGCCAAATATCATTTCCTGCCAACCTACGGAAGCCCAAGTAAAAGAAAAGATTATGAACTTGAGGAAGAAATATAAAAAAGTTACAAGTTTTGTGACTAGAGGAGAGAATGGAGAAGACGAGTCTGTATATCGTCAAGACTTTCAACTGTGGGAACGAATTTGGGGAGATGATGGTATTCTTGCATACAAGAGGAGAGGCTAGAGAAGCATAACTCACCACTGAACAAACTGGACACAGAATTGGAATTGATGTCTGGTTTGATGTAGTAGAGAGGTACTCGAATTGGCAACAAAATGACGTTAATTGTTGTTTTCTATCGACAGATCATATCTGCCATCAAAGTTATTATGGGATAGGATGGTTCATACCGAGGTACTCTAATGCGTTGAACGTATATCTTTTATAAGGAAACTATTAAGTGTCTTTTATTTGACATTCGATTAATATGTTTGTTATTGACTTAGTTATAATTGGAAGTTGTGTAACTTTTCTAATGTTGAATGTAGTAGTCTTTAGACCTTTCACCGTTAGTCTACCAAATATTACAAGATTTTTTTTATAGTTTTTGGTAAATTTTTAAAATTTCAAAATTTGGTGGTACGTTTAGAAAGTAAAACATAACATTAGTAATATTGATATTCTTGTTCATACAAAAAACAAGAACTGATATATTCTTAATACAATATTTGATACTTCCTTGTAGTGTTACAAAGGAGGATCGTTTCAATTCGTATTTGGCGATGGCTACAAGAGAAGATTGAGGCAGACCTCTGGTTAAGTGGTTGAAGCTTTCCTTTTCACCCTTTGTTCTATGCGTTTCTTTGTCATCGGCGTAGTCTTCAATATTCTTCAATATTCTTTTGGTTTTGATATCCTCTTTCATTCACCAGCTTTTTGTTTAATAAATTTTCATTGCTTTCTTTAATCTTTTGACAAATCTAGTATATGGCACTCCGTCTTCAATAGGTATTTTCAGATTCTCTCACTCATTTTTTTTAATAAACAATGCACATGTAATATAGAAATTTATATTTACATTTTCGGAGTACATTTAGTAAAAAAATCCTGGAGTTGGGATGTATTTACAAGTTATGCCACTGGTGGATTGGGTTTTTTTTCAATCGATTGACCCGTTTTGCTGGCAATTGGATATCTCCGAAATTTCCTGATAAAACAATAAAACAAAATCAACATCAATTAGTTAGACAATATAAACAAACAGATTTAGAAAATAAAGACCAACACATTAACACGTTTTCGTAGCCTAATTAATATGACGATATCTCTTTTACTTTCTTATAATTCACCAGATTTAATTCAAATTATTTACCCTTCAATCAATCCACTAATATTCCCGCATATATCTCTGAAGTTTATCGCCATATTTAATACTAGGTTATTTAGCCGCGATACTCGCGGCTTATTGCATACTATGTTATATGCAATAATTAAAGAGTTAAAGAGTTATTTAAGTAACACTTTTAGATTTTATGCTATTGCATATAGTCATATAAGAGAAATGAATTTGTCTTGAATTTTGTGGTATGTCTAACGTCTCAAAATTCTATTACTTGAAAACTTTTGCATGTCAATGTTACGAATTTATCATAAGATACAAAAATTGAAAGAGAGAATGTCAATGATAAGATATAAACCATAACGTAATAATATAAGAATTTTCAAGGTAAAATTACTAAACTAATAAGATATTAGGTAGCAAACAACTAAACTACAACACAAATAATTATTTAGTCATTATCGAGTGATGACTATTGACAATTAAATTAAAAAAAAATTAGAAAAATAATAAAGTAAAATGAAAGTAGTAATTAATTTATTAAAATAATTTTATAATTTTATTTTTATTTTGAAAAAATCATTTAAGAAATGGATTAATGGAGGATTTAACACAATACTTTTGATTTTCTCTCAATTAATTTTGCTGTTACACCATTATAAATAATCAAGAAACATTAACTAAGCAAGAAACATTAACTAAACATTATTAATTTTGCTCTCACGAATTACATATTATATTTTTGTTAACGCTTCAAAGTTTACTCATGCATGGAAGAAACAAGCGCAATGAAAGATGTTCGCCGGAACCGCAACCGCAACCACCGTCGGAGAATCCTTCTTCTTCTTCTTTGGCAGCTGATAACATGCCTCCTCCATCGACGCTAACTTACTTTTTACCGCGAGGTTATCAATTTGTACCAAGCGATCAACAACTGATCTTTTTTTACTTGACACCCTACTTGGACGGCTACAAGAACGTATTGCTCAATGTTCCTATTCATATATATGAAAGTTGGCCAACTCTCTCTATATATGAGTGACATATCATCACACAAGAAAATGACATGTGTCATTTTGCATTAATTAAATAGAAAAATTAACAAAATTAAGTGAAGAAAAAATCAGAAGTCCTCAATTGTATGAAACCTTCCATCAATTGGAGGAGGCGGAGGTGGTCGGACAGAGGAGAGAAACATGGACTAGTAGATACCCATTCACAAAATTGTTAAGAAAAAATTATGTTGGTTGTTCTTGTTGCTAATTTATGTTTACTTTTTATTTCTTATTGTGTAGTTAATAAATTAAATCCATCTTATGTAGTTACAACTTTTTATGATTAAATTTATTTTTGACTTGTAATATCAATTTATACATTTTCATGTATAAATTTTTTTATTTTTATTTCTAAGATCCTAATATATTTTCATTTTTCACCATCATGAATACATACAACAACAATATAGGAAAATTTTAGATAATTATATGCATATAATTATGTTTTCTGTGTGGTTTGAAACTCGCCTAACTTGATTATAAATACAATTTTTTGTTTTGTCTACTCTCCTGATGAAGTACTCCAACCATATCGTGACAGACTCATTATTAAGTTCTGTACATCTTCTACCATTGCATATCGCCATATAAGAGAAATAGTCGTGTCTTAAATTTTTTGCTATATCTAATATCTCAAAGGCCCATCACATTTGAAAAACTTACATGTCAATGTTACCAATTTACCATAAGATACAAAAGTAAAAAGAGAGAAAACCATATGATAAGTCATATATGAACAAAACGTAAAATAAGAGGTTAAGTGACAAACAACTAAATTACAACAAAAATGAAGTTTCAGTCATTATTGAGTAGTGACCATTTAGTAAAATAAGAAGAGTATAATGAAGTATTGGTTTTATTTTAATATAATTTTGTTTTTTATTTTATTTTTAACAAATCACTTAAGAGTAGAATTGATGGAGGATTTAATGCAATAAAGAAGTTTTAATATTTTATCATTTAGTTTAGTTAATTTTTTATTTAAATAATATTTAATGACACATGTCATTTTCTTATGTGATGATGTGACACTCATATGGAGAGAGTTGACCAACTTTCATATATTACTAAATGAATACCCACGCTACGCGTGGGTCTGTTTTAAAATTTGTTAATAACAAATTATTTTGATTGTTCTTGTTGCTAGTTGATCACCCGCTTTACGCCGCGGGTTTTTTCCGTTTTTTTTTTAATTTTGATTTACTTGATGTTATATTTTGATAAATGTAATTTTTAATTATCTAATCATTTACTCATGCAATGAACAACTACTCTTAATATTAAAATACATTTTCCACCAACATACTCAACAATGCATCACTCACACAATCCGTAAACAATCTTTGTCTTAAACCAATTTTATAGATGGTAATGTTGGGATTATAGAACCTCAAAAATTTGATGACCTTACGTACTCTTCACCCTCAGTGTCATATATAGATCAAAAATTTATGAGAAAAACTTACTCAAACCATTAGCTAATCCACTATACTATTTCCACTCATATTTTGAGTTAAGATTACAAAAATTAGCGAAAAAAAATTTGGAGTATATAAAACCAATAAAATAATTTCATTGAAAAAAACATAAAATAACCAAATAAGTTGGTATTAGTAGAAATAAATATGTAAAATTAAATAATATATATAATTAACTAATAAATATATTATTAACTTGTGAAATAGATTTTCAAATCCATATGGCCCATCCGTCATGGCCTATTATGTTTTCCCCATTTGACAATTCTAATTAAAAGATGATAATGTGTAAAAAATAAAAGCTGAATCTTATTAATGAAATGTTTTGATTGGAAGAATAGAAAGCTGATGTGTCAGCTCTACAATAGCCTAAAATGCTGACGTGGCGGAAAGATGGAGAGAGATAGCCTCCTTTCATATATATGATGTGATGTTATGATTGAGATTTATGTTAATGTTCGATGGTAATGTTTGGTCATGTTATGACAAGTATGTAGGTATTAAATATGAGGATTTATGACCAACAGAATATATGAAAAATATGAAAGTTATATATGAAAGTTGACCAACTCTCTTCATATGAGTGCCACATCATCACATCAGAAAATGACATGTGTCAGTTTGTATTAATTTAATAAAAAAATTAACAAAATTAAGTGAAGAAAAATCAAAAGTCCTCAATTGTATGAAATCCTCCATCAATACCACTTTTAATTGATTATCTCAAATCAAAATAAAAAAAGTAAATTTTTTTGCTAATGTATCAACTATTATTTTTATTATACGCTTCTTATTTTACTAATCTTAATTTATCAATGATCATTATTCGATAATGACAAAATTTACAGTTTAGATGTTTGCTACCTTACTGATATATATCACGGATTTTACCGATTTTAGCCATGACGGTGGTGGTGGCGGAGGAGGCGGAGGTGGTCGGACAGAGGAGAGGAACGTGGACCAGTAGATACCCATTTTCTCTCGATTTGTTTTTTTTTTTGTGTTTGTTTAGATTCTTTTTTTTTCTCAACGCACGAACGTTTCATCTTCCTGTTTTATAGAAAAAGAGTGAGAAATCTAATGCCTACATTTGAGACTAATAGAAAGATAAGGCCCACGAAATAAAGCTCTCCTTTGGCCCATCAGACTTTTTTTCAACAAAAAACAAAAAGGTCTAGTGTGTGAATCCATATCTAGATCCTTGTTATAGTTATATCATAAGATTTGTTGATATAATTAAATGAAATTTCTAATGGTCTTTATAAATGGACATAGAAGGCATAGAAATGCATATGAAGGTTTTTATTGGACTTATTATTCTTTGTTTTTATGTTCTCAAACACTCAAGAGAAATTGTGGAATTTGTTGTTTAGATGTAACCCCAACAAGGAATTTATACTTACAACTCTACGCTTGAGTTTGTTTTAAAAATTATTACGAACAAATTATGTTGATTGTTCTTGTTTCTATTTTTTTTTTACTTTTTTATTTGTTACTGTGTAATTGATTAAATTAAATTTATCTTATGTAGTTACAATTTGTATGCTTAGATTTATTTTAATGTATAAATTTTATTATTTATATTTCTAAGATCCTAATATTTTTTCAGCATCATGAACATACAACAATAATATAGGATATTTTTATACAATTATATGTGATTATTTTATTTGTGTGATGTGAAACTCGCCTAACTTGATTATAAATACAATTTCTTGTTCTGTGTACTCTCCTGATCTAGTACTCCAACCACATCGTGATAGACTCATTAGTAGATACTAGATAGACATAGATTGAACAAGATCTCAAGAGTTTTCACATGAAAATAAGAAAAAGAAAGCAAAAACTAAAATGTTATTTATGTCAACATTTTTAGATCTTCTACCATTGCATATACCCATTTAAGAGAAAAGTCGTGTCTTGAAATTTTGGTACGTAACGTCTCAAAGGCCCATCACTTGAAATTTTTTTTATGTCAATGTTACTAATTACCATAAGACACAAAAATAAAAAGAGAGAAAGTCATATGATAAGATATATATGAAAAACAAAATGTAATAGTGAGCAAGACTGAAGGTAAAATTACTAAACTATTAAGAGTTTAGGTAGCAAACAACTAAATTACAACAAAAAATAAAAGTTTCAGTCATTATCGAATAGTGACCATTCATAAAAGATTTTTTTTAATAAAATAAGAGTATAATGAAAGTAGTATTTTTTATTAACATATTTTGTATTTTTAAAATTTTTTTGAATAAATCACTTAAGAGTAGGATTGATGGAGGATTTAATGCAATGAAGATCTTTTGATTTTTTTTCTCATTTAACTTGGCTAATTTTTTAATTTAAATAGTATAGAATGACACATGTCATTTTCTTCGTGAAGATGTAGCACTCATATGGAGAGAATTGGCCAACTTTCATATATATGATTGGGTTTGGGCTGAGTATTGAATTGAGTCTACCGTTATATTTTGATACAACTTGATTCGAAGTTGTTTATCTACTTAATGGAAATATTTAAAATCACATAAATGACGTAACAAATGTTAAACAATATTTTATTAGTTTATTCTCCGTTAATAAAATAACAATTTTATGCTACTTGTAAAAGCAAATTTTTTTTGAGAAATGTATAACAAATTAAATAATTTATTCTGTAAATTCTTTTACTGTTTAAGAAATAGATGTAGGAATGGAGATGAATTATATTGTAAGAGATAAGTGAAGACAGATGAATTATTCTTTTATACAATTTAAGCGTATGCTTCCACTACCACTTAACACTTATGCTGTTTCGAAGCATACTTAATTGCATTTTCCTTCTACTCATCATTATTCTTCTTGATTTTCTTCTTAATCTCACTTCAAAAATATCAAATTTATTTTGAGGCAATCAAAATTTAGGTTTATATAAATTATTATTTTGGACAAAGAAAATCAACCTTAATATATCTTGTTGCATAACAAACTTCGAGTTTCTCTACTCGCTCTTTTTAAAAGACCTCTGAAATAGCACATACGATTGATTGTGAGTATGGTTTTTTGGTTATATGTCATCTCCTTTTCACAGTCTCTTACAAAATTGACAAAAAAGTAATATTGAAACACCATTAGTCGGATTATAATAGAAACTTTTATAAAATTTATCAATATTATGAAATTTGGAATATGATGGTTAATGATATGTGTATATTATTATTTATAGAAGACAACATATTTACGTTTAAAAACTATTCAACTTTAACAATTATGTTTAAATGTCATTTATGAGTAAGTTAATTGTATCTATATCATAAAAGTTATGTTACATTTCAAAGAATTCATTGTGTAGAATTCATTTTGTATTAATTGTATTTAAAGTATTGTTGCAATTTAGTGTGAGCATTAACAAAAACATTATGGGAGTTGGTGATGAGAAGTGATGAGAATGGAGATAAGTTACAATTATTAAAAACAATTATGGGAGTTACAATTCTAATTTATTGTGTATTGAATAAAATTGAGTGGAAAATATAGTTAATGTATAATTTTAATGATTTCAGTTTTTATATTAAAGTGTGATTTATTGAGTTGGAGATAACGCTTCTATCTTCTTTTATTGGTTGGAGGTGGCAACTGAGTAGGCCTTTTTTTTCGAGCTTCAATTCCTTGTTGGGGTTACATCTAAACAACAAATTCCACAAATTCTCTTGAGTGCTTGAGAACATAAAAACTCTATGCTTGAGTTTGTTTTAAAAATTATTACGAACAAATTATGTTGATTGTTCTTGTTTCTATTTTTTTTTTACTTTTTTATTTGTTATTGTGTAATTAATTAAATTAAATTCATCTTATGTAGTTACAATTTGTATGCTTAGATTTATTTTCATGTATAAATTTTATTATTTCTATTTCTAAGATCCTAATATTTTTTCAGCATCATGAACATACAACAATATTATAGGATATTTTTATACAATTATTTCTAGATCATGACCCGCACATACGTGCGGGGTTTCATATTTTAAAAAATTTCTAACAAATTTTAATTCAGTATAGATTGTTTTGTTGTTTTTAACTTTTTATGATATATATTTTAGTGTATTAGATCTGGATCCACATACGTGTAGAGATATTTTTATACAAATTTTTATATAGATTTTAAAAATATAAAATATTTTGTTGTGTTAGTGAACTTCGTAATAGTATAAATATTATAAAGTTAGAGTAATGAACAAAATTCAGTTGCGTTAATGCATAATTAAATTTTAAGATCCGGACTAATTTAGTTGCAAAAGTAAAATGGTGTTACATATTTATTTTCTTAACTAATAAAAATAGTTGTAACAGTTTGATTACATATGTTAAATATGATATGAATTCGGTTTTAGTTTGGGTTATTTCATGTATATTAGCTAGGCGTAACTATTTTGTAACATGAAAATATCCCGTCCGGTATCTGTCATAAATTCTTTGTCTCATAATCTGTCACGTATACATAAAATAAAAATATTATGGTCTCATATCTTTCATAAATAGAGTATGTGTAACTGAAAACGTATGTACAGGGTTACGTGTGTAAACAAATTTCTTTTATATAGTGCTCATAACCCAAACTCATGCCAGTTGGATATTTAGTTTGATTTTTAATATATGTTCCCCTCCCATCTCGTCTCGTAATTTCTATTTCCATTTTATTCTATTAAAATCATATTCCAAATTCTTGTTTGCTTACTTTTAAATACCATACAATATTACAATATATATTGTGAGTTTTGCAGATTAATATGTATACTGTTAAAGTTACAAATATATTTAAACAAATTTATTAATGTTTCTAGCTAAATTTTGCATATTTTTCTTTTTATTGTTTAATCATAATTAATTCGATTTTTGGGACTAAAATTAAAATTTGAGATACATCTATAAAAGGGATATGCTATTGCTGCATAATTTGTTTTGAATGTAATATATATAATTAGTTCACATTATTTCGAAAACTGTGTGCAATATATTATGGATTTGTTTAAGGAAGAGATCCGGTTGAGAAGAAAAAAAAAACACAAAATATTTTGAAATTAATATGTACAATCTTTTGTTTAGATATTTCTGAAACTTGCTCTACACGAAGGCCATAACGATAATTACTTTAAATTTATCATTATTTGAGTTTATTTAATAGTAAATATAAATATTTGTTAATATCTAATATCATTTTTTAGAAATTGTGAAATAAAATTTTGTTTTATATTTCAAAATTTGTGAAAATATTATAACAAAACTGAGTCTTAAATAATTATATTTAATTTTTTTTACAAAATTTCAAATCCAATATTAAAATCCTCCATTAATAAAACTTTTTAAACGATAGTGTTTTTTATTTTGAATTAAAATGGTATTAATTTTCTTTTTATTTTTGATATAGAATAGTTTATTAAGATTGGTTTAGATAAAATTTTAGTTGGATATCAAATCTTATTTTTTCAATTCTTATTGGTTAACAACTTTTTAGAAAAAAAAATTAAATTTTCGTCAATATGAGAGAGAAAGTGAGTTTAATTTTTTGGAAACTAATAATTACTTTAAAGAATTTTACTATTTTTTATTAAAATATATTATTTTGTGATTAATATTGTATCTTTAATGAATTTATTTTAAAATAAAAAATAATGGCATTTTTGTAATACTTTACACTTTATAAGGTTATTTATGTTTGAGTGCTTCCCAATTAATAGTATAGATTACTACAATTAAAAGTCGGATTTCTAGGTATATTCCTAAAAATCCGATAAGATATATTTGAATCCCATTTAGATTTAGTTAAGGTTGCAATTAAATTTTCCTTGACCACCAAGAAATTATTAACCTAATTGTCTTGCGCCTATATATACTCTTTAGCTTTACCTCTCATCAGACCATGCCCTACATATTTTCTATATCATGATAACACACCTTTGTCTTCAAACTTTATTTGTATTCCGTGTTGATGTACACTTTTCTCTATTTCCACAGCCTCCCCAACCCGGTGATTCCAGAAACCACCGTGCTGGAACCCCGTGCAGCGACGGATGTGGGAGTGATGAAGCTGATGGAGAGGTGTAAGTTTTGATTACAACAGTTTGAGATGAGCTTTAGTGTGTAGACAACGTTAGAGACGGAGACGAGAAGGAGCGGCCTGACCATTAGTTTGGATACGGGTCGGATCGGTGAACCGGATCCGGATAAATTATGTGCCCACATTAGCTTCTCTGATGTATCTTTCTGGTTATTCAACTTCATCTCAAGAACTAAAGAAAGAAAATCAAAATTTTGGAATTATTGATTTTGGAGGAATAATTGATAACAAATATTTCGATCGGAACAAATTTTATGGATTTAAGAAGAAAGTGAGATTGAAGAGAAGAAGATGCAGTGGCTCTGTTCAGATTTTCTAAAAGAAAAAACAAAAGGGTCTTATCGTGAAAGAGACTCATAATATTTTAAAGTATATTTTAAAATATTAATATATAAACTAAGTAATATGAGATTTTATGTATAACAAAACGTGTATAATATTAATAATATTTAAACTCTATAACAATAAAAATATATATATTATGGAAACCATTTAAAGCAAACTTTTAAATGAACCTGAATTATATATCTTTTAAATAAAAAATATTATTAAAAATAAAAATAAGAAAATGATGTTTAATTTCACAAGACGGGGTTATATGGTGAGACGGGTTTGAGTTGATATTCATACGGGATGGTATACCACGGTGGAATCTTAGAATTGACAATCAAAATACAATTATACAATTATATAATAATTGTGTGGTTATTTTTTAATTAATGTGTGGTTGACAAAAACAAATACACTAATACAATTCATAAACACTAAACAAAACAAAAAATATTAACAAAACAAATACAACTTAAAATTTAAAATTTTTAGTGTAAAAATCAATACGCGGTATAATATATACATATATAAGTACATTTAAATCAAACAAAACAATAGATTATATGTATAGATAATATTCAACAAAAAAATCTTTGATTTTCTAAAAAAAATATAGCTCCGAGGTGTACCGCGGGTTAAACTCTATTACTCACTTACAAATGGAAATTAGATGATACTAAATGTTAATTTAGATGTTAGATTTAGAATTTTTTTAGGTTTTCGTTTGTAGATGTAGGAAATCGGCGGAAAAAACGAAAGGTTGTAGTAGGTTTAAAATATAAAAGCTTTAGTGTTTGCAAAAATTGACTATCATAAAAGCCAATGAACGTTTTTAATAGTCGAGAAAATGACAGCCAAAAGCGCACAGTCTGTATAGCCTTGGCAAGTCCAATTGATGTTCAGCAGTCGTGGCCTGGGAGAAATATGTAGTACTAGTTTTTAGGTCTTGTAGATTTCTAAGAACGGATGAAAAAAAGTTGGGAATAACATATTGTAAGGGGTTTTTAGGTTTTCGATTGTAAATTTAGAAGAAAAAAAAACATTAGGGTTTATAAATAAAACAATCTTTAGGGTTTATAAAAATAGGCTGTCATAAAAGCCCATTATTTTTTTTTTGTTGAAAGTCTTTTTTTCAATGAGATTTGTTTTTCATTTTTAAGATAAAAGTGATGAAAGTGTGAAAGTGTGAGATTTAAGACAAAAGAGACGCAACCATTTGAGACTCGAGTTCGAGGCCTTCTTTAATTGAATGCAAAAATTATATTGAACCAAAAACCTTTTGTACACTTATGCTTCTGTTTGTTTGAAAAAATTTGAAACACAACAAAAATTCAATAATAACCATCCACCAAGGACATTAAAAACCCAATTCATTCATAATACTATTACCTTAGATCAAAGATCAAACACTACATATACAATATAAGCAACCGACGGTACCTATCTAACATTATCTACAACCAAAGTAGCCCAAAATGGTTCTCATAGATGTTACGTAGACTCGAACTATTTCTCATCGAAAAAGAAATGTAACGTAGACTGCGTCTCCTTAGGTTTTTTGATGTTAGATTTCCCCTTTCCTTGGTTCCTTCCGTGTTTCCCACTACTTATAACATTTTGCAACCTCTCAGAGTGTTTCCGTGGCTTTTCTTGAGCTGAGAATACCTCATAGTCTCGCTTTGTCCCACTCTTTTCTGGAGACTTCTCATTAAACTTTAAGCCACCTTCCAGCGTTGTCGGGCAAGTTAAAACTGTCTTTAGGTTTTCATTTCCTGGTTCATCTTCAACAGCCTCATGCGGGTGATTCAATTCATCATCTGTAGTAAAGAGATGATGGCCTTGGGTTTCGGGTTCTTCTTTTGAGATTCTTTGGAGATCAAGGTTGTAGGACTCAGCCGGTATACTGGCATTGCTCTCACCTGTTTCGTTAGTAAGACCAGTCTTTAGGGATTTGCCTTCTTCATTTGTACCCTTCTCAAATTCATTCTTTACAGGTTCGGGATGGGATGCAACTGCCGAGTTATCTTCAGTAAATGGTTCTGCTTTCACAATCTCTTGAAAACCTATATTTTTGGCTTCATTCGATATATCTTTCTCCCCGTCTAGTTCTTCAATTTTCTTTACGCTGTTAGAAAATGTGGCCTCTTCATAACCTTCAACCATAGGTTCCTCTTTCAAATCAACTGAGATATTTGCGACTGTCGATTTGGTCTCTCTGTCTCCTTCGTCTGTTTTGGGCGGCTTTGTTGAGAAAAACTTCGAGATCAAACTATTTTGTGCAGTCTTTAGCGGTATCTGCAGTTGGCATAATCCTTATTTCTAAATGATGATAAGTGAACAGAGTATAAAAAAACATAGCTTGCTATATGAGTACTAAGAGAGTTCCAAGACATGATCCTAAGAATATGTTTAACGCAACTTGAGACCTTCAGTTGTACACTAACAAAAGGAACCTGGTTAACCGTACCTGTTGAATACACTCTGGTCCATCAAACGTCGGTTTACCAATTGCAGAGGTTACTGGATACCATACCTGAAAGTTCAAGTTCAATCTCAAGTATGTGAAAAAGGAAAGACCACTATTACATAGGAAGAGAGGAACTAAGTAAGCTTACCAAATCCGATTTTTCATAAGGTGAGAGTAATGGCTGCAGCTTCGTCGTTGAGGGATCATCTAACCAAGTGTCGATTGAATCCTTGACACCCAGAATTACTGGCATTCTGTCTTACGTGAAAAATAAACAAACTAACGTGTTAGCGCAAAATTCAGGACTGCGGCAAATCAATAAAACTTTCACCAACAGCAGCTAATAGTGTAAGCATTGTTGTATAAGAAACGCTACTGTCATAATTCAACTAACACCAAGGTTTTGGGACTGGTCCATTTACTAACAATACATTGCATATTTGCATAAACAGCCTTTCCTTGTTCATTTCTGAATCCATAAACAGCCTTTCCTTGTTCATTTCTGAATCCAGTCCCATTAGCAATGTAAGATTCTCATGCTGCAGACTCGCAAATACAAATGTATCTTTCTCTAAAGGAGCTTATTCAAATTAAATGTAACAAGACAATAGAAACAACTCAATACTAATATAATACTCGAAGTTGATTTCTCTGTTAATGTTTTGATAAATAAGATACTGAGAAATACTATTACTCACCATGGAGCCAATGGAGGGCTGTTGAGGAAGTGGTTGTCAAAATCGTGAAGGTGAAAAGTGTCTCACCTGCAAGGAAAGAAGTATTTTTTTATTAAGCGGGCGAGAGATTCAAGCTACCAAAGAGGACCTAAAACCACAGAACGAATTCATCAATTTTATTAAATTAGTCCAACAGGACTTTCGTGTTTTCCTTCATATTTCCAATCCACAGACCTTAAATTTCCTAGCTCATGCACTAGATAGGAAGAGATTGAGTATATACAATTGCAAAAGATAAACTTTTCACACATCTGCGAAAAGGTTACAAGAACATGGCATAACATAAACAGATAAATAGTTCACCTCCTGAGTTCTGCCAAGAATCGAAAAGAGCAGCAAATACCAAAGGCCTCCCATCCTCAAAATGGATGTAGTAGGGCTGCTTTTTTGAACCTTCCTTTTTCCACTCATAAAACCTTCAAACCGAATCTCACTGTAAGTTCTTTTTCAAGACTTTTATGATATAGATACAAACATGAGTATGGATCAAGAAAAAAAGTACACATCTAACTACCGTAACATCTCATCAAAAACTAGCTGAATCAAAAACATTTACATAACAAAAAAATCGTTTTCAAAGAATATTCACAGAAACAGAAGGCAATAACAAGACTTTAGCCTTGAGATTATTTACATAGAGCCAAAAGATTAAAATATGAAATGACTGGAAAGAGTAACATACTGATCAGAACTTAAAACATTTATTCCACTACACTATGATTCACACACAGGTTGAACATAAATTAAAATTCTAAGAAAGAGGAGATAATAGGTACCCATCAACTGCAACAAGGCACCTATTCTTGGGAAGCAATCGACGGAAAGACGCTTTTTCAGCCACTGATTCCGACCGAGCATTAAACTACAAAATATACAAAACAAAAACATCTTCACTATATCATAGGCTCACGTCAACAATCAGAGAAACAAAACAGATTCAGTAAAGTCCTTTCACAATGGAATTATAACCTTACAAGGCAAACCAAAAACCAACAAAAGAACTTGGAAACAGTAAATTTTACCATTTTAAAGAAATCTGGCTTATCAGTTTTCTTAGTGAAACTTGGGACTAATCCCCACTTCATACAATGAACAACAACACCGTCACCAACTACTTCATTGTCTCTACGCAGAACAGGTATATAGGATCCAGGGGCAACATTGTAAGATGGACGATAACTGATTAACAACAAAAAGGAACAGTTTTTAGAATTCGTAGAGGTTAAAGATTGAAAATTGAAATTGAGAACAGAGAAAAGACCGGTCCAGGTGAAGGAAACGGGTAGGAACGGTGTGGCGGTGAGAAGCTCTTGGGACATCGTCAGGTCTCAATGTGCAGCGAGTCCTACCACACATTTTTACTGATTTTGGTCTGGAGAAGTAAAACCCTAATAAGACCGCTCAAGTGAAATTGGAAGGATTTGGCTTTGTACGGTAGCAATGTGAATGGTCGCCACTGCCAGAGAGAAGACGAAGTTCTCTTCCACTGCGGTTCTGCACATATGTCTTCACAAAATGGTTAACCGAACGTATAGTCGGTTTCGCTTTTTTCAATGATTGGGAAAAAAAAAAAAAAAACCCATCGAATTATACACTTTTGGGGTGTTATTGGATTAAGTTTTTTCATGGATTTAAATTACCAGATCACATTAGTGAATTTTTAAGTCCATGGGTTTTGTATACAATGGTTTTTTTTTCCTTTTTGGTTTTTATTATTTAAGGTTTGTTTTAGGACAGTAGTAAAGTTCAAATATTAATTTAACAGATTTTTGTTGTAGAAGTGTTGAAAAACCAATTTTTTGCACAAACTAACACATCCACGTTGGTGGATACGTAGAAGATTCTTGTTGTGGAAGTATTGAAAAGCTAATTTTTGCACAAACTAACACATCCACGAAGCTAATTTAAGAGACAAAACCACAGCTGGGCCATCCAAAGCCTAACCAGAAAAGGAGTCCACGAAGCCCGTTTCTCTCTCACAGCAGATGGCGCAAAAAAACTCCAACACCCATTAAAAGTGTGCTCACAGCAGAACGAAAATTACTGTGTAATTTTCTATCCAATCAATTCAACATTCTTGGATCTGGCGTCTTGTTTAAGCTGAGGACACTTGTCGTTTAAGCTGAGGACACATGTCGTTGAGACTTAAGGGTTTAGGGTTTTACTCTTTTCTTTATATACCAAAGACTGCAATTGTAAAGAGTTGAGTTGAAAATATCCAAAAAATAAAGTTCTTTCACTCCAAGTTTTCTTAAGCTTTGTTTAAGCTTTCATGGTATCAGAGCCGTGGAAGGCTCTTCTGAAACCTTTTCCGCTCCACAGTTACTATCTCACAATGTGTTACCTTGAAACTCAACGAGACAAACTATTTACTCTGGAAACTCCAGTTTGAGCAATTTCTGTCTAGTCAGATGCTTCTTGGTTTTGTTAATGGAGGAATCCCGCGACCTCCGCCAACTCTTAACGTCCGAAATGGAGATCTGGTCACGGAGACGAGCAACCCTGCATTTGTGAAGTGGATGCAGTCAGACCAACTTGTTATGGCCTGGTTGTTTGGATCTCTCTCGGAGGGTGCTCTCAAAACTGCTTACGGTCTCAGATCTTCTCATGAGGTATGGCAGGCTCTTGCTAAGAAATATAATTGTGTGTCTGCTACTCAAAAACTAGATCTACAAAGGAAGATCCAGAGCACAACTAAACTAGGAAAAACCATGTCTTTGTATCTAGTTGAAATCAAATCTCTATGCGATCAGTTAGATTCTATTGGTTCTCCTATTATTGAACATGAGAAAATATCTGGTGCTTTAAGTGGTTTAGGCAAAGAATATGAGTCTATAACTACTGTTATTGAAGAATCCATGGAAACCTACCCTAGACCATGTTTTGAAGATGTGGTGTTTAAGCTTATAAATTTTGAAGACAAGATTATGGGATATGAATCATCTGTTTGGGTCACTCTTCATCTCGCTTTTAACTCTTAGACAGCTGACTACTCTCAGTCTTATGACAACAACTACAACAACAACAGAGGAGGCTACAACAACAGAGGTGGTTACTCCAACAGAGGCCGTGGTCAGAATCGGGGTGGATACAGAGGTCGTGGTTCTTATTCCACATGTGGCAGAGGTTTCCAACAACAGTTCAGCTCTGGATCTCAGTCTACCAATCGCCCTACTTGTCAAATATGTGGGAAATTTGGTCATTCTGCGTTTAAGTGCTATCATCGGTTTGAGGAAGACTCCTGCAACAGTGAACTTGCTCAAACTTTAACTGCTATGCGTCTCTCTGATGAAGGACAAGTTCCAGGACATCCGTGGGTCACCGACTCTGGTGCTACTGCACATATCACCAATTTTGTAGCTTCTCTCCAGACTGCTCAACCATATGCAGGAGAAGAGACTGTTATAGTTGGCAATGGGGACTTCTTGCCAATAACTCATGTTGGTTCTACTGTTCTGCAAGGTAAGTTACCATTAAAGGATGTTTTGGTTTGTCCTGATATAACTAAATTTCTCTTGTCTGTTTCCAAGTTAACAGCTGATTACCCATACTCTGTCAAATTTGATGCTAATACTGTTCGTATAAAGGACCTCCGGACAAAACAGCTCCTCACGCAAGGCAGCAGACACAGTGATCTCTATGTGCTTCCGGATTCCAACATTCATGCTTACTACTCCAAAATGCAACAAGTTACAAGTGAGAAAATTTGGCATAGATGACTTGGACATCCACACAAGGAGATTCTGCAACTTCTATCAAGAACTAAGGCTATAGTATTGAATAAGTCAAGCTCTCATCTCGGTGAAGCTTGTCAACTAGGGAAAATCAGTAAACTTCCTTTTGCTCTTCAGACTATGTATCTACTAAGCCCTTAGAGCGCATTCATTGCGACTTGTGGGGTCCTTCTCCAGTTGTTTCAACTCAAGGATTTCAATATTATGTTATTTTTATTGATCATCATTCAAGGTTCACCTGGTTATATCCATTAAAGTTGAAATCTGACTTCTATTCAGTCTTTTTGCTGTTTCAACAAATGGTTGAGAACCAACTTCAACAAAAGATTCAAATATTTCAATGTGATGGAGGGGGTGAGATTCTCAGTACAAGGTTTCTTACACATCTTGCAGTCTCGGAAATCAAACAGCTCATTTCATGTCTATATACCCCGCAGCAAAATGGTCTTGCTGAACGCAAACATAGACATATAACAGAACTTGGGTTGTCAATGCTTTTTCAGAGTCATGTTCCTCCAGTTTTATGGGTTGAAGCCTTTGTGACTGCTAATTTTCTCGGTAATCTCTTACCTTCTTCTGTTCATCCGGGTAATGCAAGTCCGTATGAAGTTCTTTATAAGAAACCACCAGTCTACACAGCCCTCCAAGTATTTGGATGTTCATGCTATCCTTATCTCCGTCAATATGCCAAGATCAAATTTGATCTTAAATCTCTCAAGTGTGTTTTCTTAGGCTACAATGAAAAATACAAAGGGTATCGTTGTTTGCATCCACCTACTGGTCAGGTCTATATAAGTAGACATGTTCTTTTTGATGAAGCAGAGTTTCCCTATTCAACAATCTACAGCAGTTTCATTCCTCAGGGTAAGACTCCTCTGCTCTCTGCTTGGCAGTCTAGTTTCACTCCTCCTGAGCAAGCTTCTTCATCCACTGTGCCAGTGACTAGAGAGCCTGAGAATTCTGAGTGTACGATAGGCAATGATCCTACTTCTATAGGCAACAGTTCTCAGGCTTTGCCTAGTCCACTGCCCACACCGGATTCTCCTCCTACTCCAGCTTCTGACACATCATCATCCTCCTCCTCTACTGAAAATGATTCTCCTGGATTATTTACTGATGATGACTTTCCACCATTGATTCAGAGCAACAATGGTGTTTCTAATAGCAGCACAACAACTGAAACCGCATCTAATCATCCAATGGTGACCAGAGGCATGTCAGGAATTGTTAAACCCAATCCAAAGTATGCTCTCTTTACTGTCAAGGAGAATTACCCAGAACCTAAGACTGTTAAATCAGCTTTAAAAGATCCAGGATGGAACAGTGCCATGGGAGAAGAGATGACAACAATGTATGAAGTTGATGTTTGGGACTTGGTTCCACCAGATTAGGCCGAGAATGTGTTGGGATGTCGTTGGATGTTTAAGACTAAAATGCATTCTGATGGAAGTCTAGACAAATTGAAGGCTCGTTTAGTAGCAAAGGGTATGATCAAGAAGCAGGTATTGATTTTGTGGAAACTTTTAGCCCTGTTGTGAGAACTGCGACTGTCAGATCTGTTCTCCATGTTGCAGTCACCAAGAAATGGAACATCAAGCAGTTAGATGTTAAGAATGCATTCTTGCATGGAGATTTAAAGGAAACAGTGTACATGGTTCAGCCTCCTGGTTTTGAAGATGCCAGTAGACCAGATTATATTTGCAAGCTCAAAAAGGTAATTTATGGACTTAAACAGGCTCCTCGAGCATAGTTTGACAAATTTAGCAATTATCTATTGGAATTTGGTTTCTTATGCAGTCTTCCAGACCTTTCTCTGTTTGTCTATGTCAAAGGTAAAGACTTGATGTATTTGTTGTTGTATGTTGACGATATGGTCCTTACTGGGAATAATGATCAGTTGATTCAGAGGTTGTTTTTGGACTGCCTCAACAAAGAATTCAGAATGAAAGACATGGGTCCTCTACATTATTTTCTTGGTGTTCAGGCTTATTTTCACAAAGATGGATTATTTCTTAACCAAGAGAAATATGCAAAAGATCTTCTTGTCAATGCTGGTATGGCTGATTGTGCTCCAATGCCTACTCCTCTTCCATTACAGCTTGATAAAGTTCCAGGTCAAGACGATATCTTTCATGATCCTACATATTTTCGAAGCCTTGCGGGTAAATTGCAGTATTTGACTCTAACAAGACCAGACATTCAATTCTCAGTCAACTATGTGTGTCAGAAGATGCACTCTCCTACAGTGGCTGATTTTAATCTTCTTAAGCGCATCCTCAGATATTTGAAAGGTACAACTCAGTTGGGAGTCAACATTAATACAGACACAGATTCAGCTCTTCGTGCCTACAGTGATAGTGATTGGGCATGTTGTTGTAAGGAAACACGACGTTCTACAGGAGGTTTTTGTACCTTCTTAGGCACGAACATCATCTCCTGGTCAGCTAAACGCCATCCAACAGTCTCCAAGTCGTCAACAGAGGCAGAGTACAGAACTCTGTCATTCGCAGCTTCAGAGCTTAAGTGGATTACTGCTCTGCTTCACTCTCTGCATATTCCTCTGTCCGAGATGCCAGAAATGTACTGCGATAACTTGTCTGCAGTCTATCTAACCGTAAATCCTGCTCTGCATTCTCGGTCTAAACACTTTTATGTGGATTTTCACTATGTTCGGGAACGAGTGGCACTAGGAACTTTGGAAGTCAAGCATATTCCTACAGATTACCAACTGGCAGACATTTTTACTAAATCGCTGGCACATGCTCCATTTTTTTATCTCAGGTACAAACTTGGTGTCTCCGATCCTCCGACAACAAGTTTGAGGGGGTGTATTGAAGTGAAGAAGAATCCTCTTCTTGATTCAGAGGTTTTGGCTTCAAGAGAGAAAACCACAGCTGGGCCATCCAAAGCCCAACCAGAAAAGCAGCCCACGAAGCCCGTTTCTCTCTCACAGCAGATGGCGCCAAAAACTACAACACACACTAAAAGTGTGCTCACAACAAAACAGAAATTACTGTGTAATTTTCTATCCAATCAATTCAACATTCTTGGATCTGGCGTCATGTGCAGCTAAGGACACCTGTCGTTTAAGCTGAGGAAACCTGTCGTTGAGACTTAAGGGTTTAGGGTTTTACTCTTTTCTTTATATATCAAAGACTTGCGATGGTAAAGAGTTGAGTTGAAAATATCCAAAAAGTAAAGTTCTTTCTCTCCAAGTTTTCTTAAGCTTTGTTTAAGCTTTCACCACGTAAGTGGACACGTAGATTCTACGTAATCGAAATTTAAGACATGTGCATAATCTTGCAGAAAACATAAAGTACTGTATGAATTTCAAATATTTCATGTTTTGGGATATGTTCTAGCACAACAATATACTTTCGATATAAATTTAGCATAATGCAATAATGAAACAATTAGAGTATGAAAAAAAATTTCCCTACCGCGTTGACATCACTACATTTGTTTTATATTCTGATATTTTGTTAATGGTAATAGGAAGATTAATATTGTTGATTGTACTTTCATGCCCATGTGGTAGTGGTTTTATGGTCTGTTTAGTGTCGTAGACTATTTTGCTATACGATCTCGTTATCTGCCAGCATTGTTACTAAATTTATTAATTTTATATTATGTTAGTATCTAGTTTGGCTCAACCAATTTTGGATACCATTTTCTTTCAGTTCTTGCATTTATTTTGCTTTGCTAATATTCTATATCTTGTTTAAATTTACTCTATGGTGATTTTATTTAAGATTAAGCGAATCTAAATATTTGTTTGTCGGTACTATAACGTAAACATTTTATGTGCGGGATCAAATTGTGTTATTACATGTTTGTTGGTTTTGTAGTCATATTGAGCTATTTTTTGTTTAGATAAATTCTGATTTTCATGTAGTTAGTTTCAAGAATTTGTTGGCCGAGTGATCAACTTCCGTAGTTTGGGGTTAAGAGCATGACCGGTGATTTGTTTTTGGTTTTGTTATTGTTTTCTTTGGTTTTCTTCTAATTTTGAATTTTTAGAGATTTATGAATTTTTGTGTTATGAAAATATCACTTGGTATGTATCCTTAGAAATCACGTTTTAAAAATGTGAAACATGAAAAAGTCACATATCATTAGTTTCTCTTTTTATTCAAGATAAATTTTTTTAAAAATAAATCAGAAACAAAAATGGACGAAAACATAAAAATCATTAGGTATGGACATGTAGGTCAGATGCATGGTGTTATATTGTCTAGAAACCTATATATGTAACCATTCTAAATCTGAAAACTATTACGTCATATGCTATTCAATAAAAATCACCAATCTAGTAAGTGAAAAGAAGAAGCTGGAGATAGCTTGATTGATCACCATCAACGGAATAAACAAACTCAAGAAATGACAGATCAAATATCTTTTTTTTTCTTAAAATAATGACAGATCAAATATCGCAACATGATACGAATATTTTCAAAATCAGATGATATATTGAGATCCAAAATAGATGATTTCATCGTAATCGATCATATTGTAAAACACACAATCAAATCCAATTGCATACTACTTTTACAATTTCCTTTTCACCAATAAATTGAATAATCAACTTTATATATTGAAAAAAAAAACAAAGTTCTGTTTCCACGAAGGTTACTCTATCTATTTAATTAATAAACAAATAATCAATCGTCTTCATGATGAAACAATCAAAATCCTAGATTTAGTCTTCATAAACAAACTATCAAACTCGAGAAAAAGGTAGACAAAAAAGAGAAATATCATGGCAGAGACTCGCCAGATAAGAGTGTTGATGGTCCCAGCACCGTTCCAAGGCCATTTACCTTCGATGATGAACTTAGCCTCCTGCCTTTCTTCCCAAGGCTTTTCAATCACAATCGTTCGAACCGAATTCAATTTCAAAGATATCTCCACTAACTTCCCTGATCTCAAATTCTTCACCATCAACGACGGCTTGTCAGAATCCGATGTGCAATCTCTTGGACTCCTTGAATTTGTCCTCAAGCTCAACTCTGTCTGTGAACCCCTGTTGAAACAGTTTTTAACCAACCGTGATGATGTTGACTTTATCATCTACGATGAATTCGTGTACTTCCCTCGACGTGTTGCGGAAGATCTGAATCTGCCCAAGATGGTCTTTAGTCCTTCTTCCGCCGCTACTTCTATCAGCCGGTGTGTGCTTATGGAGAATCAAGCAAATGGGTTGCTTCCTCCACAAGGTACCATCCTTACTTTATTTACCTTGCTCTTTTCAACTCGCGTAGTTTGACTTTTAATGTATTAATAGTTTAAATATTTAAATCAAATACTATGTTAGTATATCAATTTAAAAAGATATCTCACCTAGAATTTACTATGATAAAAGAATTTAGGATAACATTTTGGAAATATACATATTGAAGAAACATTATTCTCGTGAAATAATGTTTTGGATTAAAAAAAATGTTTTGGATCAATTGTGTAGTATTGGCAAAAGACTCGATTTTGTTTTTCATCACAAAATTAAAAGTCGTTCAGGAGATGTGGTATAAATGAAATTTCGATAATTCCCCTTGTGAAAACAAATTTTATAAATTTAAATTTAAGATTACTGATCTAAACTATTATCATAAGTTAAATATTAATAGCATATGTATTAATTTATTAAAAATTAACTTAAAAGTTTTGACTATATGTTGATGATTTGGGTCAATTTCTACTATAGAAGCAAGATCTCAACTTGAAGAAACGGTGCCAGAGTTTCATCCCTTTCGGTTTAAAGATCTGCCTTTTACAGCTTATGGATCTATGGAGAGATTAATGATACTTTACGAGAATGTAAGCAACAGATCAACATCTTCTGGCATAATACACAATTCCTCGAATTGCTTAGAGAACTCATTCATAACAACTGCACAAGAGAATTTTGGAGTTCCGGTATACCCGGTTGGTCCACTCCATATGACCAATTCCGCAACGTCATGTCCGAGTTTATTCGAAGAAGAAAGAAACTGTCTTGAATGGCTTGAGAAGCAAGAAACAAACTCGGTAATCTACATAAGCATGGGGAGCTTGGCGATGACACAAGAGATAGAGGCTGTGGAGATGGCCATGGGATTTGTCCAGAGTAATCAACCCTTCTTGTGGGTGATCCGACCAGGTTCTATAACCGGACAGGAATGTTTAGACTTCTTACCAGAACAATTCAAGCAAACGGTGACCGATGGAAGAGGTTTTGTAGTGAAATGGGCACCACAAAAAGAGGTGTTAAGGCATAGAGCAGTGGGAGGGTTTTGGAACCATTGTGGATGGAACTCGTGCTTGGAGAGCATAAGCAGTGGCGTACCAATGATTTGCAGGCCGTATTCTGGTGATCAGAGGGTGAATACTCGGCTTATGTCACATGTTTGGCAAACCGCGTTTGAGATTGAAGGTGAATTGGAAAGAGGAGCCGTTGAGATGGCCGTGAGGAAGCTCATTGTGGATCAGGAAGGTGAGGGGATGAGAGTGAGAGCCACTATATTAAAGGAGGAGGTTGAAGCTTCTGTCACAACCGAAGGCTCGTCTCACAGTTCTTTAAACGATTTGGTCCAGGCAATAATGATGCAAATTGACCAACAATGATTAGTGGAAAATTTAATGTGTATGAAATAATGTGTGTAATGTTTCATTTATGTGTGTAAATATAAATATGGATATGTGTAAGCATACCAAAATCCTCCAAAGATAATGCATTTCTTTCTTTTTTTTTAAAGAAAGAATATGAAATTTTTCTATTTTCTATTTTTCAATATTTGAATATATGACCAAGAATATTGGAAATTTTCCAAGAATATTGAATCTTAAAGGTTGTGCTCCTAAGTATGAATGCAGATCTCATTGAGCTTATTATACTTGATGAGTTCCCTAGATAATATCGTGCCAGCTGCGATGTTGTCAACGACTATAACACCATCATGAAAATCTTTAAAGAAAAAAAATATACATTTAGAAAAACAAACACAAATGATGAAAAGAAAGTTGAAAACAATTAAACAACATGATTTAAAAGTTGGTGATGTCTTTGATATCGCATATTTTTCTATGGCAGTAGTATTTTTAGATTGAGGCTTTTTAATTACTTTAGAATCTCTAAAACAATTTAAATAGTGGTAAACAGATCTTCGATTTCCTGAAAAAAACCAAATGTTAAGTTGTATATCCTCAAAATATTGACTTGCATTGCGAATTGACATGATATCACTCTACTGTGGTCTACAACGATCCAACTAATCTTGGTACTTATTATAATCAGAGCTGGCCTGATATTAAATGGGCCATGAGCTAAAAATGTCATTATTGTTGGTGTCGGATCCCGCATCAGTGGACCGGGACCAACCAAAGATTGCCACGTAATTAGAATGGAGGCCTGGAAAGGATAAGGCCCATTAAACCCAAGGTGTACAGGATATAGTCGAAGTGGGCATCATCATGAAGGGAGCTCGAAGTGGTCCCATTTCAGGATACGATCCGGAATCAAAGTCGGGATGGTTCAAAGTAATTTGGGCCAAAAGGCGAAGCCCATGAAGATAGGATTCAATTCAAATTCGAACGTTGAGCATTAAACTCGAAGACCAAAACGGACACATTTAAGAGAGAATAATTGTGTTTAATTGAGAGTTTAATGTCGTTGGTCAATATAAATAAGAGGGCTAATAGCCATGGAGGGATATACGCAATTTTTCTAGCAAATACACTATAATCATTTTCCATTTCAATTCATAGCTTTTTGTATCGTATTTTTGTCCTCAAGAATAATCATTCCCACTAAATAAACAAATATTCAAGTGTGTGAATCCGACTTCCACATTTTGGCGCCGTCTGTGGGGACCTAGAAGATTCTTGAGTTGTCAGATTTCTCTCACTACATTTCCGAGATAAGCAGCAATGTCTGGAGCAAGCATCCCTGACTCGTCAGTAGCTGAAACTCTCAAGGCCATGCAGCAAGCCATATCAGAAATGTCGCAGAAGTTCTCGGATGTGGAAAAAGCTGTGGACACGCTTAAAACAACCCAGGTATCTCTTGGTCAAAGCATCAATACTATTCAATCTCGTGTTCGTTCTCTAGGTGCAGGAAGTACTGTGGGAGTTCGAAGAAGTATGTTCAGTACGCCAAACTCCCGTGTGCGAAGTGAAACCAACGAACAAACAACTCCTAACCCAACAATTCAACCGGATGTGGAAGAAGAGACGCAGCTCGGAGATGGAGACCAGCTTGTAGATCAGTATGATCAAGAAAGCTTCGACCAACTCGAAACCATGAGAAAGGTTAGCCAGGAACTAAAAGAAATGAAGTCAAAGTTCCACCAGGCCACCAGTTCGGAGCCGGACATCAACCGAGTCATCGAGGAAGCTAGGCGAACTCCTTTCATTCCGCGAATTGCAAATTTGAGAATCAAGGATTCTCGGAAACTCAAACTGGATCCGTACAGTGGATTAGAAGACCCAAAGAGCTATCTCGCAGCTTTTCTGATTGCCGCTGGAAGAGTCGAATTGGATGAAGCTGATGAGGACGCAGGATACTGCAAACTCTTTTCGGAAAATCTTTGCGGTCAAGCACTAATGTGGTTCACTCAGCTGGAACCAGGCTCAATCAATAACTTCGACGAGTTGTCGGCTGTATTCCTGAAACAATATTCTATCCTCATGGATAAAAGCGTTTCGGATGCTGACCTTTGGAATCTAACACAAGGGCCAAATGAGTCACTTAGAACTTTCATTACCAAATTCAAGGGGGTGCTGTCAAAACTCCCAAGAATCTCGCAGCAGTCAGCTCTATCTGCCTTACGAAAAGGTTTGTGGCATGACTCAAGGTTCAAAGAGGACCTAATACTTCACAAGCCAGACACGATTCAAGACGCACTTTTCCGTGCAAATAACTGGATGGAAGTAGAAGACGAGAAAGAAAGTTTTGCGAAAAGGAACAAACAAGCAAAACCAGCAGTCACCTTCCTTACCAAGAAGTTTGAGCCTAGGGAGAGCCAAGGACCAAAAAAGTTCGGATCGCAACCCCTCAACAATATCGTCGGGAAGCAATTTCAAGGAAAAGGAAGGTCGAACACTTGGATCCGTGACGAAAGTTTGTATTGTGACATCCATAAGGTAACCGGACACTTAACCAAAGACTGTAGTGTCCTCAAAAAGCACCTCGCAGAGCTGTGGGCCAGTGGAGATCTTTCTAAATTCAAGATAGAAGATTTCGTGAAAGAATATCATGAGGCAAAAGATATCCCTAAAGATCAGAATTTAAAAAGACCTAGGCAATCCAACGAAGAAGAACCTAGAAGTTCGAAGGGAAAAATCAATGTGATCCTTGGAGGTTCCAAGCTTTGTCGAGATACGATCAGTGCCATAAAGAAGCATAGGCGAAATGTTTTGTTTAAAGCGAATCTAGGCGAAGAAATTGACTTTCCAGGCGTGTCAATATCATTTGACGAAGAAGAAACACGTCACCTCGAGAGGCCTCATGATGACGCCCTAGTCATTACCCTAGACGTTGCCAACTTCGAAGTATCCAGAATTCTCATTGATACGGGCAGTTCGGTCGATTTAATCTTTTTAGGAACTTTGGAAAGGATGGGAATCAGTCGGGCAGACATAGTGGGACCTCCGTCTCCTTTGGTGGCATTCACAAGTGAGTCGGCCATGTCTCTCGGGACGATCAAGCTGCCAGTCCTTGCCAAAAATGTGTCAAAGATAGTAGATTTTGTTGTTTTTGATAAACCGGCAGCCTATAACATCATCCTTGGGACTCCGTGGATTTATCAAATGAAGGCAGTCCCCTCGACATATCATCAATGTATCAAGTTTCCAACTCCTAGTGGAGTGGAAACAATTCGAGGAAGTCAAGAAGCTTCAAGAACGTGTTATCTGACCAGTCATCGACTGAAGATCCAATAGCAATTAACGAAACCTGCGAAAAAGGAAATAATTCCAAGATTTCCTAGTGGGCAAAAAGAAGATGAGGTAGTAATCGAAGTAGTATTGGAAGAAGACAAACCAGATCGGAAAGTCCGAATTGGAGTCACTTTGACTGGCGAAATAAAAGAAGCTTTGATTGAACTTCTAAGGAAAAACAAGACGTCATTTGCATGGTCAGCGGCTGATATGCCCGGCATAGATCCAAGCATAATTTGCCACAAATTGAACGTGGATCCAAGTTTTAAGCCTGTGAAACAAAAGAGAAGAAAACTCGGAGTAGAGCGAGCAAAGGCAGTAAATGATGAAGTGGACAAACTATTAAAAATAGGATCTATAAGGGAAGTACAATACCCGGAGTGGGTAGCAAACACTGTCGTGGTCAAAAAGAAAAATGGAAAAGACAGGGTGTGTATCGGTTTCACCGATCTCAATAAAGCATGTCCGAAAGATAGTTTTCCGCTCCCGCATATAGACCGGCTCGTGGAATCTACCGCTGGGAATGAATTATTAACTTTCATGGATGCCTTCTCGGGTTATAATCAAATAATGATGGATCCCGACGACCAGGAAAAGACATCATTCATCACGGACAGAGGTACTTATTGTTATAAAGTAATGCCTTTTGGTTTAAAAAACGCAGGTGCAACTTATCAACGGTTGGTCAATAAAATGTTCCATGAGCATCTCGGGAAGACAATGGAAGTCTACATAGATGATATGTTGGTTAAGTCTTTGAAAAAAGAGGATCACATTAAGCATTTGGAAGAGTGTTTCGAAATTCTCAACCAATATCAAATGAAGCTGAACCCGGCGAAGTGCACTTTCGGAGTTCCATCCGGAGAATTCCTTGGTTATATCGTAACAAAAAGAGGAATTGAAGCTAATCCGAATCAAATTAATGCCTTTCTAAACATGCCATCCCCGAAGAACTTCAAAGAAGTACAACGTTTGACTGGTCGAATTGCAGCCCTAAATCGATTTATTTCAAGATCAACGGACAAATCTCTACCTTTTTATCAAATTCTTAAGGGAAATAAAGGGTTCCTTTGGGATGAGAAGTGTGAAGAAGCTTTCGGACAACTTAAAGCATACCTCACCACTCCACCAGTGTTGTCTAAACCCGAAGTGGACGAGAAGCTCTATTTGTACGTTTCAGTGTCAAAACATGCAGTTAGTGGAGTCTTGGTCCGGGAGGACCGTAGAGAGCAAAAGCCGATTTACTACATAAGTAAGTCAATGACAGATCCAGAAACAAGATACACAATGATGGAAAAACTCGCACTTGCAGTAGTAACTTCAGCCCGGAAGCTACGCCCATACTTCCAATCACATCCAATCGAAGTATTAACCAACCAGCCACTCCGAACAATACTTCATAGTCCAAATCAATCCGGACGATTGGCAAAGTGGGCAGTGGAACTGAGTGAATATGATATAGAATATAAAAGCCGGGTCAGCATGAAGGCTCAGGTTTTGGCAGATTTCCTAACCGAACTACCAGTGCTGGGCACACCGGAGCAACCAGAGAATCAGACTTGGAAACTGTATGTAGACGGATCTTCATCAAAACAAGGATCTGGGGTAGGAATCAAGTTGGAATCTCCAACATCGGAAATTCTCGAACAATCATTCCGTTTGTTGTTTAATGCTTCTAACAATGAGGCAGAATATGAGGCACTAATTGCTGGACTTCGACTGGCACAAGGGGTTGGAGCTGAAGAAGTGGTTGCTTATTGTGATTCACAATTAGTAGTTAATCAGTTCAATGGCGATTATGAAGCGAAAGACCTAAGAATGGAAGCATACCTCGAAGTAGTGAAGGGTCTTTCCAAAGACTTCAAGAAATTCGAACTAATTCGCATACCTCGAGGAGAAAATACAACCGCAGACGCACTTGCTGCATTAGCGTCAACATCAGATCCTGAACTAAAAAGAATCATTCCGGTTGAATGTATCGCGGAGCGAAGCATTAAAACTGACAAAGAAGTCCTCGTTGTTACAAGGTCTCGAGCAGCAGCACGTGAACGTGGCGAGCCCGAAGTCGAATTGCCACCTGCTAAACGGAAGAAGTCGAAAAAGCACAGCAAGGAGCCAGATATACTTCCAGAAACTATTATAGAGACAGAACCGTTAGTCGAAGACGACCATCCCGAACCAGACCTTGAACCAAATGAACATCCCGAACCGGAACCACGAGTATTTCATGAGGTTGACCAAATTCCGGCTAAAGATTGGGGGGCTGATTGGAGGGAGCCAATAAAGCACTACATCATGACAGGTGAGCTCCCGAAAAATAAGTGGCAAGCCAGGAAAATGAGAATCGTTAGTGCGAAATTTTGTCTATCAAAGGATGCATTGTATAAGCGAGGTGTCAGCGACCCCTACCTATTGTGCATCTTTGGGCCCGAAGTCGAAATCGTTGTGAGAGAGGTACACGAAGGTCTGTGTGGGAGTCATGCGTCTGGAAGGGCCATGGCTTTTAAAATAAAAAGGATGGGCTATTATTGGCCCACTATGATCACGGATTGTGTCAAGTTCGCTCAAAGGTGTAAACATTGTCAACTCCATGCACCGTTGATCCATCAACCATCGGAGTTATTCTCTTCCATTTCTGCCCCGTACCCATTTATGCGGTGGTCGATGGATATCATTGGACCATTGCACAGATCAACTCGAGGAGCACAATACCTGTTGGTCCTAACGGATTATTTTTCAAAGTGGATTGAAGCTGAAGCATACGCTAGCATCAAAGATTCGGCGGTGAATACTTTCATTTGGAAGAATATCATATGCCGACATGGGGTTCCATACGAGATAGTTACTGATAATGGGCCACAGTTCATTTCGCACGAATTCGAAGCTTTTTGCTCGGAATGGGGAATCAAGGTCAGTTATTCCACTCCACGGTATCCACAAGGAAATGGCCAAGCTGAAGCTGCGAACAAAACAATTTTGAGCAATCTCAAAAAACGCTTGAGTCACTTAAAAGGAGGATGGTATGATGAACTCCAACCCGTCCTATGGGCTTATCGAACAACCCCTAGGCGACCTACCGGAGAAACTCCGTTTTCCCTAGTTTATGGCATGGAAGCAGTAGTACCGGCTGAACTCAATGTGCCTGGTCTTCGCCGAACAGAAGCACCATTGAACGAAGAGGAGAATTCAGCAATGCTCGATGACTCGCTGGATACCATTAATGAAAGACGAGATCAAGCCTTAATTCGGATACAAAATTACCAGCAAGCAGCAGCTCGATACTACAATTCCAAAGTCAAAAGTAGACCTTTCTTTGTAGGTGATTATGTGCTAAGGCGAGTTTTTGATAATAAGAAAGAAGAAGGCGCAGGCAAACTCGGCATTAATTGGGAAGGACCTTATATTATTACCGAAGTGATTCGAAACGGTGTTTATAGGTTGAAAGACTTAGAAGGCAGTCCAGTCCAGCGACCTTGGAACGTGATCAATCTAAAGAAGTTTTATGTTTAATACGCATTTTATTATGTACATGAACTACGGTGTGGCTTGATCCCGAAATGGGTACGTAGGCAGCTCGAAAACGAGTTCAGCTATTAATGAAAATTTGTTTTATTTCTTAAAGAGAAAAAAGCTCGACTATGCGAACGTACAAGGCGAATAAGATTCGACTAGGCGAATGCAGAAAAATTGGAAGCAAAACATTTATTCAAACAAACAAGACAAAGTATCGATCTTCGCACACTTCGAGTTAGGAAAACCCTCCCGGAGAGCAGAACACATGAACCCCTTGACCTGCGAGGTCCAGAACTGGCATCATACAATCCGGGATACGAGCAAAATCGGAGATTCCGAGCTCAATCCACTCTCTGGGGTGGGAGCCAAGGATGTGAAGATCTCTTGACACCGTAGTAAGCCTGCGTTGCATTCGGTTAATCCTTTTCCGAAGTCTCTTCTTTTCCAACGTAAGCTTCCGGTGTTGAAGCGCAAGCGCCTCTATGAATGCCATCGCTGTTCCTTGGTCCCTGATTGGGAGGTCCCTGATCAAAGCGCATGGAGCTCGGATCTGAGATCTAAAGAAGCCGCGAGGTGGAGGAGATTGCCTGTTGGGCTCATTTGGAACATCTTCGTTTATCATTCCGATTCTGGAAAAGTCGGGCATAGATTCCGAACATCGAAGGTTGAACTCCATACCTGCTAAAATGAAAAAGGGTGGTGAGGAGTAAAGGGAAATTGAGACTACAATTTATAGGAACGTCATATCCCTGTTAAGCTGCGGACTCTATCCTAGGAATAGAGTGATTCGCGGAGAGATTTATGCTCTCAACCCGATCCTGCATTAAAAGACGTATCTCCAAGAATGATATAAGAATTAAAGTGTTTCCATAAATAAAAGGGGCCGAGGCCCATTACGAGTTCAAAATAAAAAAAAAAAAAAAAAAAAAAGAAAGAAAAACAGAGTTAAGGAACATTTATGGAAGGGGCTCAGGAACAGGCTCCTTCATCGCCGGTTTAGTGTCCGAAGTGGACGCCTTGTTTTTGGAGTTGACTTCGGGTTCATTCCGGACACGTTTCCAAGGATTGTCGTCATTTTCCTCGTCTTCCTCTTCGCTGTCAATAGGAGCAACTTCGGTAGGGGCATTCACTGGTCCCTGAACTTGACCCTTAGCACGGAGATACATCCGGAGCATTCTCGGGATCTCCGCGATAGAATCGAAGTTCCTCCACTCCCATTGAAAGGGGTCACTTTCCAAGGCCCTCACTTTCCTCTCCACTCGAGCAATACGAGCCTCGAGCGTTTGCCTCTTGAGTCCCAGCCGCTGCCTCTCGTCACACAAACGGCGATGTTTGTCGACAACCTGTCACCAAAAAGAATAAGTTAAAGTGAAAGGCATAAGGTTTTGGTCAAGAGAGTTGAATTTTGACCTTGTCCATGAAGTCGTAAGCCTCTTTCTTTTCCCTCGAAGGGAAGTGGAACACAGCATGAGGAAAGAGAACGCCGGCCGGCTCGAAGCCATCGCCGGATAAGAACAGAGGACTGCCAGGATCGATGGGGACCACATTTTCGTTCTCCATTGTTATAAAAATTATCGAGAGAATTTTGGAGTTCTTTGGAAAAAGTTAGAGGCGAACTTGCCTCTATTTATAATAGGTCTAGGGTTTATCTCGAAACCGTAAATTTAATGATGATAGTGTGCCCGAGTGGTTAAAACTGTTTTTGGAAATAGAGAAAGGCAGTTATTGCCTTAAAGGCGTGCGACTTTCCCTATTTCCCAAGGAAGGGAAAGAGCAACCGTCGCATTTAAGGCAAGAAGCTCATTAAGCACAAAAGTTTTCGAGGCCCAAGCCCAACAAATTCACCGAGTCGACTAAACCCGAGGTGGGGAACTCGCGTTAAGCCGAGCTCAGTTCTCGCATTCCAAGAGAAGGGCCTGATCAGCCTAAAAATCTCGAAAAACATAGCCACAAGGCCAAGAAGTGTTAAAAAGCGGACTTTGCAAACCCGCATATAATTTTTAACCAAAACCCCCTCGGGATCATAACCTTAAAGAAAAAAGGTTTAAAAGCCTCCTCAGGCAAATATCTTGTTCAAAAGAAAATAACAGCAAAAAAAAAAAAAAAAATGAGTTTCTAATGGGACAGGCCCCAATTTAAAAAGTGGACTCAGCCACTACGGGTCAGCAATCACTTCGGATTCCATTTCGGTTGTCAGGTTTTCACCGGCCTCCTTGGCTGGGGCTTGATCAGAGAAAGTTCCTTGTTCATTCCCCGCGGTACAATCATCTCCCGGGGTGACTTCCGGAGCAGCAGGGACTTCAGACGGGACGACGCTTTCCGTCTCACTTGAACCTATAAAAGACAGTTCGGGTCAAACAAAAGGGGAAGAAGAAGGTAGTAAGCATCAAGAACCAGTGTTTACCTGCCCAGTCTAGACCTGATTCACTTAGGGGAGGAGATTCAGTGAAAAACTCCGCGAAATCCTGAGGGTTGAAGGACGAAGCGGGAAGAGCTGCCAGACGATTTTTCTTTTCGGATAAGCTAGACGACAGCTCGGATCTCTCTTTCACTTCGGAGAAATCTTCGTCGTGGATTTGATCCAGCAAGATTAGGTTGCTCTCGTGCTCTTTGATGTCTGACTCCAGATCCGACTTAACCTTCTCAGTTTGAATAAAGCGGATGGCTCCTTGAATCAACTCCATCCCTCGTCCCTTTACCTCTTTTCTGGCCTTCGACGCCGACCTTGCCAATTCGGAATCACGCAACTTGGTAATCGCGTTGTACTTCGCGTGAAGTTCAATGAGTTGGTTATTCAGGGTGTCGGCGGATGATTCGGACTCATGAAGTCTATCCTGAACACCAGAAAGCTCGTTCTGTAGTTGGTAATTCTGGTCGTACTGGTCCTTCAGCTCCCCCTTTATCTTATCAAGCTCGGATTTTAGGCCGCCTACTTGATCTTCCAGCTGTTGCTTAGAGCCCGAAGATGAGTGAAAATCGGTCTCAAGGGTAGTAAACTTGCTTCTCCACGATTCAATCTCCTGTTGCTGGCTAAGTAACAGTCCTTCATAGTGTTCAACCATGTCGTTGAGTTCGCTGTTCGCTTGGCATTTTGTATAAACTCGAGATGATGAATTAGTTGGAAGGCTAACACAAAAGATGAATGAAGTAAAACTAACCCGAGATGAGTGATGCGCATGAAGCAAATAGCGTTCGCGAATTGCAGGACGCCACTTGTCGAATTCCGGCAGAATTAGACCCGACCGGGTCTTAAAGCATCGAAAAACGCTACCTTCTTTCTCCATAGCTGTGAAGGAAGAAGAAGGGAAGTTGTAATGTTTTAAGTCAGGATGGAATGAAAACCCTTAAGGGTGCCTAAATCGTTACCTGTAAGCGACTTGATCTGTGGGACAAGAGCAGGTTTTGACTTCAGGGAAGCATCTTGAGATTCAGAACTTTCCTTCTGGGGAGATACGTTCTGAGCAGTCTTCTCGCCATCATGTTTGGGAAAGGAAGACATGTCAACAGGGGCAGGAGGACCCATTGATTTAGATGGAGGGGATGATCGGGGTGAACGATCAGTCCGGGCCCTTGATTTCTCCCTATGCGGAGAAGAATCACTGCGAGATGACTTGTCTCTTTTCTTACGAATCAAATCCTTAAGCGGTGCGCTGCTAAAGTCATCTCGGGGAGGACGAGGAGAGTCACGACGAGGAGATCGGTCTCTCCGAGGAGAACGATCATTTTGACGTTCACGACGAGGTGTTAATCTATAAGCAACAACAGATCTAGTCCCTTCGGTGCTGTTGTCGTAAACCAGTAAGGTCCTGCTGTAGTCCTTCTTGTCAATGGCGGCCGCAAGGAATGCCTTGTTTTCATCACAAGCCTCTGCTATCGGCTTGGAGAGCTTCTTACGCTGGGCAGCAAGGGCCCGAGCTGACAATCCCTAAGTTGAAGGAGGAGACGGAAGACGATGAAGGTGATTGGGCGGACTCATCCTGAGTTTTCGATTGGCTTCAATGAACCGATCAAGAGTAAAGGAATTCCAAAGGGTTTCCCCTCTAAGGATTGTCTTGAAGAAATTGACGAATTCCTCAGTTGGGAGAATTGGAGCAATGAAGGCTGCAAAAATGAAACGACAAATTTGATTAGCAAAATAATAGGGTGATTGCGAAAGTGTCTATGACCTATTTTCTACCAGGCTTTGCAGACCACTTCGATGGAAGTACATCGGAAAGACTTCCAATCGAAGCAGGAGTTTTCTTAATCAGAAACCAAGGATGGTGCCAGTTTTCATCCTTGTTCGGGAGATGCGAGATGATGTTCCTATTAGCGTTCGGGTACGCCGAAAAGTACCCTGCCTTCTTTGACGAACTTCTCACACTTAGAAGTTCATTCAGCTCGGGAACCCCAATAATGTAGCCAGCTTCCGCCGCAACGGTTATGATTCCAAGGATGGTTCGGAGGAGATTGGGGGTTAGCTGAGGCAAAGCGATCTCAAGGGCCGCCAGGTACCGAACTAAGGCTTCGGGAAGAGGGAAGGTCAATCCACAGCCCTTGAAGTAGATTTCATAAACGCAAAAGTAGCCGTCGCGGTGGTTTTCCGGAGACTCCGTAGGGTCGGCTATTTGAGCTTCTGATATAATTCCAGGGGGAATCTGGCAAAGCCCCTTTAATCTTTCTAGGGATTGAAGAGTACAGGTGGATCTATAGTGCGGACCAGCAATATCGTTAGGACGAGTGCATTCGTCGTTACTAGAACGTCTCTCGTCGTAAGACGGAGACTCGGGTCTGTCGGAATCAGAAGTCATCGGGAAGAATTGAAAATTCGAGTTTTAGGAAAAAGAAAATTCGGCGAAGGAGACAGAGAAACTTAGCAAGAAAAGCAAAGAAATTTTTTATCAAAAGATAAGAGTGAAAAGGAGGTTACCTCACGCAAAGCTAAGTGGTAATGATGGAACCGCCTCGGAAGACGTGGAGGAAGTGGAAAGGTTTTCCCCGTTTTAATAGTAAATAATTAAGATACGGTCGTGATGGTGACAGATGTCACGCGATCAAATATGGGTAATGACGAAATTAAAGGACTGACGAGATCTTGGCGGGAAAATCAGAAGATCCCTCAAGCGCAATCTTTGGTCATTAAAACATTAAAGTCCTCCGAACTGGAATAAGCACTTCGAAAGACTTGGGGGGCTAATTGTTGGTGTCGGATCCCGCATCAGTGGACCGGGACCAACCAAAGATTGCCACGTAATTAGAATGGAGGCCTGGAAAGGATAAGGCCCATTAAACCCAAGGTGTACAGGATATAGTCGAAGTGGGCATCATCATGAAGGGAGCTCGAAGTGGTCCCATTTCAGGATACGATCCGGAATCAAAGTCGGGATGGTTCAAAGTAATTTGGGCCAAAAGGCGAAGCCCATGAAGATAGGATTCAATTCAAATTCGAACGTTGAGCATTAAACTCGAAGACCAAAACGGACACATTTAAGAGAGAATAATTGTGTTTAATTGAGAGTTAAATGTCGTTGGTCAATATAAATAAGAGGGCTAATAGCCATGGAGGGATATACGCAATTTTTCTAGCAAATACACTATAATCATTTTCCATTTCAATTCATAGCTTTTTGTATCGTATTTTTGTCCTCAAGAATAATCATTCCCACTAAATAAACAAATATTCAAGTGTGTGAATCCGACTTCCACAATTATGGACCGCGAAGTGTGAATTAAAAAAATCTAGTGTCGTGTATCGAACCAATCACCCCACAGTCTAAAGCATAAGTGTTGAAACGCCGTATTCCGGCGACCAGAACACTAGAATTAGATAGTTATGGTGTTTGCAACATAACTTATGTTAGTTTGGAGATGTCTGTATATGATGGCAATACTTCATGTAGCTAACAGGACATTTTTTAAAGTTTGAATGTGTGACTATGTAATGACGTCTCTTTCGTGTAGGTTTCTAACATTTTTCCTATAATATTTAGTCTAATGAGGACGAGAAATAAATGCTTGATTAGCTTCCTCTCAAGGTCGGCTTTGCTTTGGGTTTATGTTGTCAAAGCAATCCAACGTGATGGTTATTGGTTAGTGGCAGATTAACAACAAAAGCATCAATGAAATTAGAAAGTGCACGACCGCTAAGAAAAAGGCGAATTTGAAGGCTTTACGTCAAGTATTGCATGGATGTAAACTTAGTGTTGCCTTCCATGTTGACGATGTAGGGTAATGTATGTGGAACAACTGGATATGAGAGAATCATTGAGGTGCCAACAGAAGTCAGAGACATGATTGGCGCGATCTAGGCGGTTCTGATTACGTTTATTGAAATTGATTTTGTTTGGGGTAAACTTCGGGCACAGAATAAGAAATTGAATGCCATCAATGAATCAGCCCCAAGGTTCAAGGCCCAAGGCATGCTCTTCTCTGAAAAAGACAAAACTAGGTAAGATCTTTTGGGAATGTAGAGTTATTATTGCGAAACTTAGAAGCCACTGACTAGTCCAATTTCCAAAGGACATATCAGTGGCTTCTAAGTTTGCACGACATGTCGAAAGTAAGTCACCAATCCTGTCAAACCATGATGATATCGCCTGTCTCGTCCGACGTGGCTAGGGCTGGTCGACCCATATCTAGATCCAACAAAGGCTTAAATTAGGTATTTCTATAAATAAGTCGCCTAGAAGGGTTCATAGAATTATTAAATTTAACAAATCTTAGTTTATCATTCAAATAGATTAAGCTCATAAAAATACACCGGGACGCATTCCCTTCCATTTCGAAAAGATTTCTTTATACATAACCGAAGCGTACAAGTATGTGTTGATATAAGTTTATAGATATTAAAATAAATCAAACACTTACACTACGAATATAGCCGTATATATATTAAAATCATATCATTGAGTTCAAGAAATATGGTTTATTAGTTTTATTAATAATAGCTATTTGAGTTCTTAAAATATGGTTTATAAACCCCATTAGTCGTTTGACATAGGATACGACTTAAGACTACTATTTATTAATTCTCCTATTTCTGCTAACACCTATTTTGATAGGAAATCTCTCATTTATCTATTTTTAGGGAAGAAACAAATAGTAAAAGATTGCTAGGAGTTAGAACATTCAGATGTTAGATGAAATAACAAAAGTTTTCCTAATATAGATTTAGTTAACGGACACGGTGGTGAACCAATGAATTTTAACATCAATAATTAAAAAAGGTTTAACCAATCATTCCTCTATTGCTTCCTACCACATCTATATTTGCATCACACGATCGTTCTTAAGCTAAAACCAAACCCCTTTCAATCTCAATCTAATTTTTCAATCATCCTCTTTTTTTTCCCCACCTCTCAAATTACTCAATTTAAAGTTGTAATTTTTTTTTGAGGAGAACAAGAAGGTGGTAGTACCATTTTCACAATGTTCGCGGAAGCGGATAGTATTCCTAGGGCAAAATATGCCAATATGATGCATTCTGATCCGAATCTTTCCTCCACGATGACCAACCAAACAGAGGAAGAGTACGGTATACGGAATAGCAGTGCATCTGCGGTTGGCACGGGAATGTATGATAGAATGAGTTGTGAAGGTTCTCCAATGATGATGTCTCCTTGGAACCAAGCAACTCCATTTACTCAAACACAATGGTCTAGTGTAGAAGAAAATCTACCCCAAAATGGCCTTATTGGCTCACTTGTCCGTGAAGAAGGTCACATCTATTCATTAGCCGCGACAAAAGATCTTCTTTATACTGGTTCCGATAGCAAAAACATACGTGTGTGGAAAAATCTAAAGGAGTTCAGTGCATTCAAATGTAATAGTGGATTGGTCAAGGCCATTGTTATTTCAGGGGAGAAGATTTTCACAGGTCACCAAGATGGAAAGATTCGTGTTTGGAAAGTCTCTCCTAAGAACCAGAGCTTGCACAAACGTTCTGGAACGTTACCAACTTTGAAAGATATATTCAAGGCTTCTCTTAAACCAAGAAATTATGTTGAGGTGAAGAAACACCGCACCGCTCTTTGGATCAAACACGCCGATGCTGTTTCATGTTTAAGCCTAAATGATGAACAAGGGTTGTTGTATTCTGCTTCATGGGACCGGACCATTAAGGTGTGGAGGATTGCTGATTCAAAATGTCTAGAATCAATCCCAGCTCATGATGATGCTGTAAACTCGGTGGTATCAACAACTGAAGCAATTGTTTTTTCTGGATCAGCTGATGGGACAGTCAAGGCATGGAAGAGAGACAACCAAGGAAAATACACAAAGCATACACTACTGCAAACATTAACAAAGCAAGAGAGTGCAGTCACAGCTTTGGCTGTAAGCAAGAATGGCGCAGCAGTGTACTTCGGTTCGAGTGATGGTTTGGTCAATTTTTGGGAGAGGGAGAAACAGTTGAACTACGGTGGCATTCTCAAGGGCCACAAGCTTGCTGTTCTTTGTCTAGAAGTGGCAGGGAGTCTTGTGTTTAGCGGATCTGCTGATAAGACAATATGTGTGTGGAAGAGAGATGGAAATATTCATACATGCCTCTCTGTACTAACAGGTCACACAGGTCCTGTAAAATGTTTGGCAGTAGAAGCAGATCGTGAAGCCTCAGAACGTCGAGACAAAAAATGGATTGTATATAGTGGAAGCTTGGATAAGTCAGTGAAAGTATGGGGAGTTTCAGAATCTTTCATTGACATGAACCAGATGAGTATGATGCAACAGCAACAACAACATGTTATATCACATTCTGAACCTTTCATGTCTGATGGCAGTTTCTCTTCATCAGCTGGTGGAGCTAGCAGTCATCGAAGACACTAATCATGGTTTGTTATTTGCCTTTCAAAATACCAACTCTGTCTAAATTATTCATTTGTTTTATTGTTAAATTTGAATTTAAAAAAAGAAAAGAAACTTCTAGTTTTATGATGCAGTATTGTACAATATGGAATTGAGTTTGAACTACTTCTTTTTTTTGTTTATTATAAAGGTTTGTTGTAATTTTCTTGTATTTTGTGATGGAAACCTGTAACTCTTTCAAACTTGATAATAATTATTACTGTTGTAAACTCGGATAAGAGTTCATGCATATCGTAAGCGTTTTCTTGCATTTTTTTAGTGTGGCTAATTCAATAACAAACAATCACTCAAGTTATATTTAAAACTAAGAAAATAGAATAATATTTAACAAAAAATTTAGTTTACATGTCTTTTATTATATTATTGTACTAAGATTTAATCCGCGATATACAGAGGAACAACTTTTGTTTCATTCAATTTTTATTAAATTAGCCTAATTTGACATGTCTAATTAAATGAGGATTTAACCCGTATCGAAGCGTCGGATTAATAATATTTTAATTTTGTTAATATCGATTCAAACTCATCACGCCATATATCTTGTCCCGTAATATAACGTCCCATGTTATTTTACACTTTTTATATATTGAAATATTCATAATAATTTAAACTTAATAAATATATCATTTCTACTATTTAAAACTTTTTAAAAGTTTAAAATTTACTATATCCGATTAGTATCCGATAAAACAAAATAGGTTTTCTTGGGTCAAAAAATTGTTCAACTAAGAAACTGAAATACAAACTTGTAAATTTAGATGCTTGTTCAGTTAAGCTTCTTCCTCATTCTGATTATTCATTATTATCTTATTTATAATATGGTTCTCAATCATTCTTTAAACACTTTAGCCGATGTGGAATGTTGAACACACACACTTTTATTAACTAATTAATCTATATCCATTTTTTAAAATTCGAATAACAATATATGGAGAAAAAAGTTAGACTTTTATTAACTTTATGTATTATACTAGGATATGACCCGCGGTATACCGCGGGTTTAATTATTTGATTTTTTTATTTTATAAATTGATGAATTTGTTGTGTATAATATTTTTTGTTGTACACTGCGGATCGAGTTTTTGTAACTAAAATTTCGTTTTGTGTTTTAAGATTATATAATTGTATTTTGATTGTTAATTCTAAGAATTGCCCGTAGTAAACCGTCCAATATTAATATCGACTCAAACTCGTCCCACCATGTAACCTTGTCCCGTGAAATTAAACATAATTTTGTTATTTTTCTTTTCAGTAATACTTTTATTTAAAAGGATTTATATTTTATAGGTTACGGTAAGTATGATGTAGGCTTCATTTATAAACAATTAGATAAAAAATACATATTTTATTAAGTCACGGTGTACCGCGGGTATAAATTTATATATGTATAATTTGTCAGTATAAAATAATATTCTTTTAATTATATAGTTTATTATTTGTTGGTTACAGATTTTGTTTCTGTTTCCTATATAATAGGTCAATTAATTATAAAAATTAACAATTCACAGTTGATATAAACTGATTTATTGGAAAAAAAAAGAAGATTAACACTTATTTTGATATTATATAATGTTGATTTTTAAAAGACCTAAAAAAAAGTTGTGTTTTTTGTAACAAAAAATTTTAAATTGTGTATTTGTTTTGTTAATGTTGTTTGTTTTGTTTAGTGTTTAAGATTATATAATTATATTTTGATTGTTAATTCTAGGATTTCACCCATGGTATATTGTCCCATATTAATATCGATCCAACCCCTCCCGCCATATAAGCCTGTCCCGTGATAAGTAAACATCATTTTTCTTTTTAATAATACTTTTATTTAAAATATATATAATTTGAGTCAATTTAAAAGTTTCAATCTAACTAATTAAAACTTAGTGAAAGACAAATAAGATATTACACTTTGGGCTTTTTTTGGACTATCATTAATTTATGGTAAGTATCTTTGTTTGGTATATTAATATATAGATTATTAAGCAAAAAAAATTTTAATTATGAATTGTATAAAACCAAAAAAAAATTGTCCCATAGTAAAATGCAAATTGAATCATAGTTTGTATACAACCCAATTTACATTTTTTTTTCATTTAGTATAAGAATAGACAAATATATGCGATTAGTGTAAATAATAATAAATACATATTGTAAAAATGGAATTTGTTTGAATAAATTGTTGTATAATTGGATAATTATTAAATGGTGATTACAATTTAGGTAATATTTTTAAGATTCGGAATCTTAACTTAATGATTGACATTTAAACGAATATCAGTCACCATTTAATAACTATCCTAGGATATGACATGCGGTACACCGCGGCTTAAATATTTTTGTTATTTATAATTTTTAATAAATAAACAATTGGTTGTGTATAGTTTTAGTTGTTGTTTGTGTTGATAGATAATTCTTTAGAGAGGTTAAGTCCCGTTTAAAAATCGCTTTAAGTTTACGATATTATTTTGTCTTTTATTTATATGGTTTACATAATGATTATTTTCTTTTATGCTAACAGTATAATAAGTTTTATATGGTAATAATTTTTATCATGAAATTGTAATCTAGTTTACAAAAAATTAATCTACGAAGCCCAATAAATAAAACTGAAGCCCAAACATTATAAGCCCAAAAGAAGTATTTATGTTTTGGAAAAAAACAAAAAAAAAACAATTGATGAAACCAAATTACGGATCTAAAAAAACTAAACATTTCTCGTCAAAAAAAAAATTAAAGATGAGGAAAAAAAAAAATCTTCATAACCTGACGAACTATGAACTTGTTTCATCTTCAAGCTCTCACCGATTATACCATCAAACCGTGATTCTTTTTCTGTCTGAACTACATGATCCGATTATAATCGGTTATACATGTTCATAGCTTCGCCAGTTGCTCGGATTTGAATCTAATTTCGGGTCAAACCATTTGTAAGTAATTTATCACTCTTCAATTGTAATTTGTTTAGTGATTGAGTAGCTTCTGAACCATGAATTGATGGCTGTAATTTTGGTTTGTTTACAAAAACGAATTGATTTTGGAATTGATTAGTAGTAGTGGTCATTCGGATTTTTACAAAACTTTTGTGACAGCAATTTCCATTGATAACCTGTTTTCTTATAATTATATCTTTTGTCATTCGGAATAACTAAGTTAAGCTGGATTACCAATACATCTTATCTTTATAGACATGTTGTTTCTTGTGACAGGAGCTTTAGTCTATAGCAGATCCTATGAGGAAGGAAGTTTCTGTGGTTCGTAAGAAGATTGATATTGTTAACAAAGAACTCAAACCTTTAGGTTCCACTGTTCAAAAGAAGGTAACATTTGATTTCAGTTCTGTCCACCATGAATACAAATCTATATGTCTTAAGTAAGCGTTTTGAAAGGATGTACACACACACACACCAATGATTTGATCTTTATGGTAACCAATAAAATCCACTCATTCACCGCCAAATGGTTCACGTACTTGTTTACTAAGTCCTTCTTGATTGATGCATGAATCTTGACACCCTGTGAATGAAAGAAATGACAATAATGTAAGGAACATTATAATTACAGATCTGATATAGATAATGGGGAATGATGTTGCATGAAAGAAATCTACTTAAATAATTACATGTGCATCAGCCACTACTAACTCTAATGTTTTACCTGTTGCTTAGTATACTGGCGCCACGAGTGAAGCACCTTCACTTGCACACGCCCAGAAAGTAAATGATGCAGCCATTTCCTATTGGTAAGTGTTTCTGTTTTGAAGCTGTAGATTGACTCGATATTGTTGTAAAGCGTGGAGAGATGCAATGGAAATGAGTCAGTATATATAGTGGTTTGACAGGTATTAGGGTTTTAAGATAGATTACATAGGAAATCTTGATTAGCACGATTTTGATATCTAAGAATATATTTAATTCGGCATATACTGAATTGATATTCTTACCCTTTTTTAGGAAAACTAAATGATTTATACTTAATTCGTTTGCATATTTAGAGGAAACGAATTGGATTGTGTAAATATGTATGTTAGACAAAAATCTACTTAATAATAATTGTTGTTATATACAAAATCAATCATAGCAATTGTTAGGATTTTGTTGTTTTGGAAAGTCTGATTAGTAGTATCCGATAATATTAATCCGAAATTCTTGTCTATTTGTTTGGAAAGTATCATTATTAGGATCCGAAACTCTATATTACGGGTCATATTTAGTCGAATTATTTGATTTTTTTTTTGGAAAGTCTTATTTAAAAGGATCCGAGAGATGTGATTGGCCAGTGAGTTGGGTCAAAAAATCTAATCGGGTCAAAATCTCACTAAATACCCGACCCGATTGGCTTTGAGCAAATTTGTACTTCAAAAATGTTAAGTAGATGATGATTCAAAAAAAAAATTAAACAAAGAAAATAGGAGAATTATAATTTTAAATCTTAATAAAATCTTTTAAATATCTGTATTATTTATTGTGGAACATTATGCAATCTTTTAATTTTGTTGGGTTATATTGATAGTAGAGAATTAATTGTTAAGTTGTTAAGATACATAAATAAAAAGTAATAGAATTTTTTGTAAATATTTACCAAAGCAAAGGTTACTCTCTAAAATGTACATCAAAAATACTAGTATACTGTATATATGTAAAAATATAATAAAATATAATAATAAATTTAAGCGGCATCAATGTACACAAATTAAATTCGATTTTTAATATTTACTTCTTAATTAATATATAGAGGATTATGATAGTCTATAATATTGGAAAACGATTTGAGAAATTCTATAATTTTGTATACTGATGCGGACATCGACCTTACTCCCCAAACTGCTGAACTACATCATGTACTACATCTTGTACCAGAAGGCCGAAAAGGTCCCATGACGCGTTCAAAGTTTAAACAACTCAAAAGGTTCAACTTAGCTATGCAAGACACTCTAAGCTCCCTAAAGCTAGAGGAATTAAACTAGTCCATAGCACCCCATACCGGATATGATCTAATAGCCAAGGAAAAGCTAGATGAAGCCTTCGCCCAAATGAGTCTTGATCAAACTACTCTCCAAGGTATGAAATCTTATTTGACAAGTCCAGAAGCCCCTAGAAGCCAAGAGATGACTTTAGAGCTGCAAGAGACGTACGAGACAAGCTTCACTTCCGAGAGTGACCAAGATAGTCAAGATCAAGACCAAGACACCAAGGACGTGGAAGAACTAGAAGACACCGATCAAAATTTACAGAGTAATAACAATTTCTTTTTTTTTTGTTAATTTGTTGCATTCAATAAAATGGTGGCATTACGGCCATAAGAGTGTACAATGCATAAATAATAAACCCATTATAGAATATAATTGTACCCTTATGTTACAAAGCCCAATAGCCCATTCCTTTGAGAAGATGAAACGATTAAATCGAATATAAATCAGCCGAGAGAGATCCATAGATGCATGATGTTGCTTGCCGTTACTGGGTTCTCAGATCGAAAAGTTGGGATTTTGTTCTTGATGGTGACATGTATAGTGCGAATGATCGAATCCAGAGATTTGTTGTCGTTGCTTTGGATTGCCTGTGAAGTTTAGAAGCTCATCAAGGAGATTAACCCAGTTGAACGAAGTAGGATGACTAAGGATCTTCACATGTAAGCTTGCAAGCAACGGAATGACTCGATTCGTGCAAAAACACCGTAATGAGTTTAAATGGAGTCAATAGAAATGTCCTTCATAGCTGTCAAACCAAAACCCACAACAAATCTCTCAGTAAAGATCATAAAAATAAAAACTTTGATACTTCAATCAATATTATGTTAACCTAGAAACATAAAATACCAAAAGTAACAACCTTTCTTTGAATTTACAAATTACAAGTCAATCGAAAAGCATACGAATAGATTTTACAAAAACCTCTTCAAAAAAAAAACAGTTATAGACTGACCAGAAGAATAACTACGGTAAAGAATCTGATGGTGATGAGGAATGTATTTTGATTCCGATTACAAGAACCCCGAAGTTCCCAGTTCGGCGAAATTCATCATCTACGGCTAACAAAGATTGAATCTTTCTTTTTCTCATTTCTTCTTTCTTTTTTCTTTCCCGGATTAAGAAGAGAGTTGGGACCAAATCGATTAGGAGATGGTACAAGAGAATAAGTGACTGTTAGTTATCGTAAAAAAAAAGGAGTAGAGAAGATGGAGGAGAAGTTTTAATAAATAAAATAAAAAAAATAAAAGAAGGAGAAGATTTCATCCATTGGATTTAATCAATCAACGGTAGGGAATAAGCCAAAGCTTAATCCTTGTCTCTATAGACTAGCAAATAAAAAGCTTTGGTTTACTTTGTTTTTTATTTGGTTTTGTAGTTTTGATTTAATTTTAATGTATGAGTATAAAATTTAAGGTTTAGACTTTATAATATATGGGGTTTGGAATTTTGAATTGGGATTATAGTTTTGAATATATATATATATATATATATATATATATATATATATATATATATATATATATATATATATAAATTGAAATATATAGTATTTTTGGTTTAAATTTATAAGTACATGGTATTTTTAAAAGATTGATTTTATGTAAAGTAAATAGATATGTATATGGTTTACAATATTGGTTTTATGTATATATGATGGGTTTTTTTTGGATTGATGGTTTTAGATTTAATTTTTAAAGAAACTTTCACATAAAGCAATATTTTGAGTTTTGTTCTCCTATTTTGGCAAAGTGAGATGGACCTCTCAAAGAATAGCCAATTGGGCTATTTCAGACCAGAATGCATTTGGAAAACAATTGCTCTTGTTTAGTTACGTTTTTAACTCTTCTACAACCAAACTACATGAAAGAAAAAATGATTATATTTTCATTTCTTACTTAAATATATATAAAAAAAATTAGAAAATCAGAATTTAATGAGAAAGAAATGGAATAATTCGAGAACGAAGGCGACATGCTATTTATCCTAAAATCGAAGGAAATTTTTTTTTTTAATCTAAAATTTCGTGGTGAAATAATTGATTTTGCTTCATCATTAAGTAGAGAGAATATAGTTAAATAGATTAAGCGATTATCGGCGAATTTGAGGAAAGGATAGAAAATGGTGAGGAAACAAGTGTTTTTCCGACGTAATCGACTTAACTACCAGACAATTAAACAAAACTCAAACTCTTTAGCTTTCCGAACTTAAAATATGCTAGATATATAATATTTACATGTAAAAAGCATTCAAAACGTAAAGAAAGCAAGATTTTGAGATAACTGTTAACGACAACGGGGTTAATTTGACTAACAGTTCACAATATATTGTTGATACTGGATCCTGCATAATGGATCATTTTAGTGCATTGGAGACCCATCGATTTGCAAACCCAAGAAGGTCCATGTTGCACAGAAGAGATAGTCAAATCTTGACATTAACATTGAATGTCTTCTTCAATGTACTAATTTCTACTTCTGTTTCATCAGTAGAGCAACATCATTATCGAGTATCTCTGCCTCACCATTTAGCAAAGTCAAAAAGGTATTATACACTTCATAAGACTCATTCAATGTCACTAAAGCGTACTCGAATTCAGGTAAAATCCTCCTTAATGATCCTCCAATACCAAACCTCGGTCCACACCATTACCACTACCAATCACTTCACCTCTACCATGTCCAACATTCCTGACATGTCTTATCATATATTCCTCAACAGCAAATTCTTTTGTAATTGTGAGAATGGGGAGATAGAATGTGATGTTATGTTCCTCACGTACATAGTAACTCGTGTATGTATCCTAATATTTGTCATTATTTGATTTACATTTCTAATTGGCCACACACAAGGTTGAATTTTAAATTAAAGGTCAGAGAAACTCACAAAAATAAAGATTTATTTTCTTACTATCTATATTTTCAGTTAGCATATTATGTTTAAAAATAACTTATTTTTGTTTTATGTTTTTTTTTTTATATTTGTTTTATGCTTTTTTTTTTAATTTGTTTTCCTATCAATTTTATTAAAGGGTTATTTGCAAAACTAGCCATATTTGATGAACTATTTAAGTATATATCACTATATATATGTATGAATTAAAAAACTAACACAAGGAAAAAATATAATGACCAAATGTGGTGGTGGTGGTGATCAAAGGTAATGGTGGTAGTGACCAAAGGTGGTGATGGTGGTGGTTATGGTCATGATGCTAGTGGGAGTGACAAAAGATGGGGATGCTGGTGGGAGTGATCAAAGGTGGTGGTGATGGTGATTGAAGGTGTTGGTGATGACGGAAGGTGGTGTGGTGGTGACGGCGGTGGTGGTGGTAATGACGGCGGCAGTGGTGGTGATGAGTAGGATGGCTATGGTATTGGTGGCGGTGGTCGCGGCAGCGGCGATGGTAGCCGTGGCCGTGGTGATGATGGCGATGATAGTTGTTGTGGTGGTGGTTAATGATGATGGTGATGAGGAAAAAATTGTAATAATATACATTACACACAAAACATAATATAAGTTTTTTTAGGTTAGTTTCTTAATTTATAAAATTTTGTTGTTTATACATTCATATTTCTCTTTTGTTAAATAATTAAATATTTACAACTAGAAAAATCAACTTCTGACTAATTTATTTTGGAAAGTTAAAGAAAAATTGTTTTTATACATTAATTATTTTCAATAAATTTATATAAATTATTATAGGAAAAATATATTATATACTTTAAAATTGCTTCATGCCTCCGAATCGTAAGGACTGGTCATGGTTGTTAGTTTAATATTGTTGTGAACGTATATAACTTAGTGATAGACATACACAAAATATATTCAACACAAAGAATGATTTGTAAACGTATATATTTTGCATGTTTGGTTGTATATTTGTAACATAAATGATGTAATATTTTATATGTACTGTATAAGAATTATATAAATGTGCACATAAACACAAAAATGAAATAAAATAAAATAAATCTTAAAACATAGAAAATAATAATAATTGTGTCTATTGTATTAAATAGCATGCAAATATAATATGCATTTAACTATCATTTTCATATATTAATACTCTAATTATGTTGCACTATACTAGGATATGACCCGCGGTACACCGCATGTTAAAATATTTAATTAATTTTATAATTTTATTTTAAGCTAATAACTTTATTGTATTTATTTTGTATGTTTTTGTTGGTCTTTTTTATATTTAAAATTTTCAGGATTTAACCGGGACAATATTTTATTTATATATATAGTAATATTAGATTTTGTTATTTAGTATTAAAGTTATATGAATTAAACTTTTTGTATTTTTAGATTTAACATCTATAACATATGTAATTGAGTAACTTAGTATTGCAATTACAAATTTAGACGGAGATTAAAACTTATAAAAACTTAAAATGTTGGATTTTTACAATTAATTTTATCTAGTATTAAAGTTATATGATTATACTTTTTGGTTTTTAAGATTTAACCCATAAAACAGATGTAATTTAGTAACTCAATTACACATTTAGCAATTGACCCATGTGACATTAGTGAAATCAGAATTTAGATATATAATTTACATTTTCAGAATTTAGTAAATTGACCCGTGTAACATTAATAAAATCAGAATTTAGACCCGTGGGACATTATAAATTTACAAAATATCAGAATTTAGATCTAAAATTAGTGAAAACCAAAACATACATAAAAACAAAATAAAAAAGAGAAAACATTAAACATGAATTACAAAATAAAAAAAAAATATGGTGTGATTTAGTAACTAATTTCCTTATCTATAAAACATCTTACCAACGAATTATTAGAATTCAGTTTTAATGCAATCAATAACGTCGTGATTTTGTTTGTAGAGAATCTTATCCAAAACAACTACAACATTTTTAAAATATAGGAAAGATCCGAATCAAAGATTTTCGGATCAGAATCAAAAATCCGACCCGATTACCTTGAGCAAATATGTACTTAAAAAATGTTAAGTAGATTTTACATATACCTTTTTTTCTTCATCGATTGAGTAATATATGTCCGCTTTTTAAAATTTGAATCATAGCATATGCAAAAAAAAATCTAAAATTTTATTAACTTTATATATTTTATATTAATTCAAAATAATATAAATATAAGATCAAATAAAAGTGAAATGAGAATCATATATTTATGTTTAAATTTAGTAGAAAGTTTTTAGGAAATTAGCTCAAATTTGTTATATTAGCATTAAATCATCATATTTGATTTCCTTATCTATAAAAATCGTAAAACATATTCCATAAATAAAAAGTGTAGGTATAGTAATTAGTTGAGAGTATATATATTTTTAGATTTTATTAAATAATTTCGTTTTTAATTTTTGCCAACATTTAAGAAAAGATCCTACTGAAGATTTCTGGGTCAAAATTAAAAAAAAATCCGACCCGATTGAATTCCTTAAAATGTACTTCAAAAATATATAGTAGACTAGGATTCAACCCGCGGTACGCCGCGGGTATCGGTTTTGTTTGGTTTTCATATTATATATTTTATAATGTATAATTTATAATTTTCAAAAAGAGTTATTATATGTTTTTTGGTGGTTGTTAAATTTTTAGTTAGGAGAAGGTATATTTATTGGGTTAACTATGTGTATTATTTGTGGGTTTTGTACCAAAATTTTATATAGATAAAGTATTAAAGAAATGTGACAAATTAAAGCTGTATTTCTTGGTATTCTAATTTTTGTAATAGTGTGAAAAATTCTATATATTTTTTTTGTTTAACGTAACAAACAGTGTTATTAACTGTAAGTTAATAAAAATAATTAAGAAAATATGTTGTAAGTTGGAAAGAATTATTTGTATATTATAAACTAATAAGATTACATTATAAAGACAAAGTAAAGAAAGTAAAAGAAAATCAACCGCCGGTTCGTCCTTAGTTCCGATCCAGGAAGGATCCGTCCCCAATCTAGTTTCAACCCGATTTCTGAGTATAAAGGTAATGCTATAATCACAAACGCGTGCAGAGATGGAACCGCGCGTTGCTTCTATCTCTAGGGATGGCTTTAGCGGTGGATCTGCTCTTCTTCTACGCGCTCTCTATCGGCCAAACCACCGGACCGGCGTGTCTTTACATGGACGGTGCATTCGCGGCGGTGGTCACGGTGCTACGCACGTGTCTTGACGCAGTTCATCTTTGGCACCTGTAGCTTCAATTCAGATTGGCTTACGTCTCTCAAGATTCACTTGTCGTTAGTTGTGGAAAGCTCGTTTGGGATCCACGCGCCATCACGTCTCACTACGCACGCTCTCATCTTTTATGTCCCGCAGGTGACTTTTCAAAACAACCTTCAAACTATTACAATATTATGAAAATATCCCTAAACGTCTTATTAGTATCAAGAAAGCCCCCATGAAACATTTGAAAGTGTTATCTGTTGGTGAATCCTGATTTGAGATGCAGATCAGATGTGAACTTTGCAGGGTGACGATCATGATTTGTTGCAGATAGGCTTCAACCCGCGGTGGTTTTTGGCTCAGAATGGCTCAGAAAAAAAGAGGTATTAGTTGTTTGCTGTGAATTGCTGGATAGTAAGAAATGATAGAGACGTTTGATATTTATAGTGAAGTAGAATGATAGGGTTTTTGGCTCAGAAATTTTCGAAAATCTTGGAGCCGAAGCAAAAAATATAGGATATATTAACTTGAATATCTTCTTGATTGATATCAAAATTAATGATTCACGAATTTAGGGAAAATTAGGATATTGAGTAGTAGTTTATGGTTAGAATTAGATTAGATAATACTTTTTTGGAAATTTATTTAGTAACTAATCGAGATTTGGAGAATATATTTTATATTGCGATCGAATATGCCTTAAATTAGATACCAAATATGTTGAATGGTTAGGATTGCATCTCTGTTTTGTGAAGTTGTTAAAACCCGATTAGTGATTCGTTTAAAGATTTGGATATATTTGATTCATTTAAACCCGTTTAATAAACACGCGGACCCTAAAGCTTTAATGAAAATTTTAGACTAATTTACCCTTATCAATTTTGCTAAACACTCTACAAAATCCAAAATTGAAATTGAAATTAAGGTCAAATTAGACCATTTTTCAATTTGTACTTCCCTTTTAATAATAAGGGGATTGTTGGTAAAGAATATGTAATTTTCAAACTGAACCCGTAAATATACACGGCAATATTGATATACACGTACAAGTACATGACCGCATCCACCAGTTATATCCTAAAAATCCTAAATTTATTACCTTAAATCACATAAACCCTTCATAACATAGAATGTATTCCCTACTGTACTTATATCTACTTTGGTCTCATCAGTCAGACATTGGCTAAGGCATTGGAGACTGGAGCAGCATCATTATCGAGTATCACCGCCTCACCACTTACCAATGTAGAAAAACCACTATATACTTTGGAAGACTCATTCACGCGTTCAAGGTTACTAATCCTATTCAAGTTAAATCATCCTTCATGATCCTCCAAACCAAACTCCACACCATTACCATTCACTTCACTTTTACCATGTCCATTTGTATTCGTGTACGTCAAACATTCACCTTCACATACTTCTTCGTGCATACAATCAATAATGTACTTACATTCTTTCAAATCATGTCTTATCTCACGGTTAGGACTTAAAAAATAGTTGAATATCACTATTCTCTCCAATATCATCAATGCTTTTTCTATCACATACACATGTTAATATTTTAATACGTACATACCTACCTAAATATCTTTTCTCAGCTATCAAATTTTACTTTATATTATGTATATCTCCACTCACAAACAACAATAAATACATGCATCATTAATTCAAAAATTGTTTTACACGTATATAATTATTTAAATATGTACGTAAACATAAGCAAAATTATTTTCATATATATATATATACGTACATAATATTTCTAATATAGAAATATCTCTAACAACATTATTCAAAATAAATAAAGGAAAATTTTAAAGTTTAATTCATAAAAAAAAAAAAATTCAAAGTACAAAAATAAAAATATTTAGAAATGAAAAATATAAAAATGTGAAAACAAGAAAAAGATGGAAAATAATAATATTTATGTTTTTTAATATGTTTGTTTTACTATAGCTTTGACAAAAGCATGAACTGAATACTGTAGCCGATGATATTAGTTTTATGCTCTCTTAGAAGGGTGTTTTTGTCTTAAAAGAAACATACGGCTATCAGGTGAGAACTAAATCTCACTTTGCCAAAACTGGGTTGAAAAACATGATCAAAGGCTCTAACCTGAAATTTATCCTAATTTTTATGATAATGAATTTTAAAGTTTAGAGTTTATGATTGGTTTTGAGTTTGGTTAAGAGTATAGGGTATAAGATTTGGGGTACAAAACTAATATTATTAAACTAACCAAACATATACAAATTTTAAAGTTACTTTTTTAATTTTTTTGAAAATTGGATCCCCTTGCAATGTTAAAAACTTTGTGGAAGTAAATCTTAAGAGCATCTCCAAAGGGAGGTTCTCTTCAACTTTTTGATGAGTTCTCATCTATAATTGCCAAAAAAATAAATCAAAATTGATAAAACAACAGAGAATCGATTCTCTTAAGAGAGTTTTGAGAACTTGTGAGAGCCGGACACGTGTCACTAAGCGATTGGAGGATATGTTTTAACAAAACGAAAAAAAAACACTCCTTTGTTTTACTTTTTCTCTCAACAAAAAATAAACACACCGACTCCCTCTCTCTCTCTCTCTCGCGATGGCGATCAAACAAGGTGATGAGTCGACGCTGATTTCGTGGGTTCCCGATGAGTCGACGCCGATTTCGTGGGTTGCCAAATGATGATTGAAAATTTTGCGCAAGGGTTTTGAGTTTCGGATGATTGGAGGTTACTCTGATCTGAATGAACCGTGACAAAATCATTTTCTAATAATTCATTCCGATGGCTGCTGATCATTGCTAGGTAAATCAAATTTGATTTCGATTTTTGGGTACATGGTTTAATTCGGATAGTTAATTGTAGTTTGTTTGTTGAAAGAAGCTTGGTTTTGGGGGATCTTTACGACTTTTAGGATTGAGGTTTTCAATTCTTTTAGCCTTAATGTTTTGAATTGTTTTGTGTAATGAGTTTCTGAGGATCTGAGGAATTATGAGAAGTCATGTATTCAGGTTCTGCTATTAAGTTCCTGACGGCTGTGATCAAGTCGATTTTTTTTTCTTTCTATTTTGATTGTTTGGGTTGTAGTTTATTGTTCTATGAGCTACAGGACTATGCTAGATTCTGGTCTGGACATAAGTTGCTTTGGATGTGTGGAAATTATGCCTAGTGGATTGGGATTAGCATTTTGTTATCTGAAGGAATCATTGAGTTAGTGACCAGCTCCAAATATGCAAGAAATTGTAATTGGTGTACTTCTTCTCCTTCATTGGACTTGCTGCAACAGTTTAGTAATTCAAATATTCAAGGATTTTAGCAAAAATGAAACTCTATTTGCAAAACTCATCAACAAGGACCATAATTTTCAAGACGATCAAGTAAGTCCATTTCTCTGCAACTTAATCAACCATGTAAATTATCTTTGGCTGGTTTTCATATGTGCACTTGTTCTAGTCCCTTATGTTTGAACCTAAATCTCTTGCTAGTTTGAATACTAAATGTGCATTATGATATGATGTATACGTTTTATATTTAGGATAGGGGAAGCCAAAACCCCTAGCACTTGCCCACCTCCAAAGCTGCTGGAATAACCATGTCTCCTTACCGCCTCCTGCAAACGATCATGTCACTCTAAGGATTGCATCTGATGGCTGCAAGGAATCAATTGATAACACAAGACGACGGAACGAGCCTCTATCTGATCTATCTTAGCTTAAGGTAAACAAACCTTGTCTTCTTAATGGCAAAATTTTGTATAGGCCAAGTAGAAGTCAAGACACCAAATCTATGTCTTGAATGTGTTTATCAATACTAAAACACCAAATCTCTGTCTTGAATCTCTATTTTATAGTCACTCAAAAATCAAAATATGTGTAGATCATGAATCTATATTATAATTTTTATATAAAAAAAAAAAATTCTTAGAACCCTACTTGAAAGACTACCATTGGACTATAAATTTTTTTTTAAAAAAAGCACAAGCTCTCATCTAACCAATCTCAAGCTCTCAACCATTGGAGATGCTCTAATAAAGCTTTACTGTTTTTCAGAATTATTGTGAGAGAATTGCAAGGGACCATAGAAAGTTCTTCGCAAATGGTTTAGGGTATAGGGTTTAGGAATTCATAAGTGTGCCTACATTTGCAAAGAAATTGCTACAGTGCCTCTTAATTCCCTCGAAGGGTACGAAATTTTCTCGCATGGCATCATAATTTTATTTTGATTGAGAGTTTGCGAGAGATTTGAGAGATATTTGCGAGTGTTCTCGCAATTCTATCGCAAATCGAGGGTATCCATTTAAAATAAAAACTAACAAAACAGTGAAAAAACTTAGTTAAATTAATTTTTAAATATATTGAAATGTTCATTATTCTTATCATAGTCTTCTCCATCTCCGGACTCTTCGCAGTTTTCCAATTTTTGCGTCTTCCATAAATAATCTGAGATTGTATACTATTTCTCTAATAAGTGGATAAATATGTATAACATCTTCTATTCATTCTTTAAAACAAAGATATCTCCGACAATAAAGCCTCTTGGATTCACTTTTATAACCAATAACTATATTAATGGAATCAACAAAAGATGTTATTATACGTATTGATCCACTTTATAGAAAAGTAAGACATCTTCGATAAATCCAACAGATATGTGAAATTCAGTAAATTTAAAGAGCTCGATGATAGAAAAGACTCTGATGAACTTTATGAAAACTCAAATGTATTTGAAAACAAATTTGATTAAATTTTATAAGTAGTTTTTTGAATTTTGTTTTCACAATTTGCAATAAATTTTTGATGACTCTCACAATTCCATAGCATATCCCTCCAAATTTTGCTATGGATTATGTCTTTGCAAAACCATCGCAAATTTGCGATGGATGGGCGAAGAATGTTAATTTTCCTACGAATATCTCGTAAATCTCTCGCAAATTTTACGAGGCCACATTCCCTCACAAATTTGCGTGGAATTTTCTAAGGATATAACGTTTGTAGCAGGTGTCTCGCAATTCCATCACAAATTTGCGAGATATTATTTTTCTCGCAAAATTTCTAAGCAAATTGATTGTTTTCTTGTAGTGCGAAGGAGAGGGATCCAAATTGAGTGGGTTTGGGTGGGGATAAGTGTTTAGCCGGATTTTCTATTTTGAAAGTAAAATTAGATTTTCGGGAAAGATAAATTCGATTTGTTTTTCTGGTCAAAGGGCAGTGGAGATGATTCTCTATTTCTTTCATTGAAATAGTTTTTTCTTCTTTACTTTTACTATTTTTTTTGACTAGTAGAAAAATAGTTTAGAAAAATATTTAAAAAATATATATATCACCTTCGTATGTGTGGGACATAAGGGAAAAAATTTTCCCACTCGATTTTTCACAGGTAAAACTTTTATTCAAGTTTTCTTTCATTGATTTTTGTTCTTCTTCTTTACTTTTGTCTTGTTTTTTGTAGTGGAAAAATATAAAATCTTGGAAGTTTTATTTTTTCACTTTCCTTTTTTCTTATAATATACAACCAGTCACACTTTTATGAATTTAACTTTTGGCATTAAAAAAAATATACACACTAAAGAAAAATTTATCATTGACTTTTTAACTTGTTATTCTCTCTTTCTCCTTGCGAGATTCAAACCGTTGAATCTTTTCAACACAATTTAATCGACCTCCTTCTCAACATCTCATTAACTCCATTAAAAATTGATTCTCAACCCCTCCATTAACTAATCATAGATATTTTGAAGAAAATTTTCTTATTGATAAACAATATATATTTCAGACTTGTTTAAAAAGAAATTAGTAAACTTTTTATATATCTTTTTTTTTGTGTGCGACATAATAAAAGATTTTTACCAACTTATTTTTTCATAGATAAACTTTTTATTCTAGTTTTTTTTTCATTTGATAATTTTATTTTCTTTACTTTTGTACTATTTTTCGTGACTATTACAAAAATAGAAAATTTTAAAAAATTCTTTATTACTCACATCTTTTTTAACTTGTACTATGCAATCAGTCACCTCCTATATGTTAAATATTTGACATGAAAAAGGTACGCACAAAAAACTAATGAGAATTGACATAGTGTTATGAATAATATATATTATATGGATGCCCATTATGGGCCCATTAGACATGTTCTAGAAGTTTCTAGATTATAGGGTTCCCTAGCTTAATCCTAATTTGTATCCCCTGTATATACTCTCTTATTACTCATGAATAAGAAACAAGAGAAATTCCAAAACCCTATTTAACACGTTATCAGCACGAGTCCTAGCCGCCCGATCTAACAAAAACCTTCGCCGTCTTAGTCCGTTTCTGATCTCATAATCTCTCTTTCACATCGAGGTAAGTAACCTCGTGTTTTATAATAAGTGTCTCATGTTTATTATTATTGTCGATCTATTATTAAATCATACCTTGCGGCTTGTTTATTGATGCATGAGATCGATCTGTTTGTCATCATGTGTTGTCATGTATATAAACATAAGTAATTCATTATGTCGTTGGCACTGAGATCCTATATCTATTGCGTCATGTCTTTTACTCAAAGTTGTCAATTTAATATTTAATTGGTAAACTGCTTTATAGTTGAGTTTGCTGACTTTTTTGTTTTGGAAAACATTGAATCCATACTTCCACAAACATTTATTAATTATTTAATCTTTTTTTTTTGAGTTAGTTTGGTATATTAGTTATTTGTGTTACCTATATTGATTTGAGTTAGATCCTAACGTTGATTTGGTGTATTAATTATTTAATTTATGTTCTTCCACAAACGCTTATGAGTTAAATCTCATGTTGTCTTGAACTATAAAATATAGTTATTTATTTCACCTATATTGATTATTACTTTATATTAAGATTCACTTGTCAAACGTAATTGATTTTTGTTGTATAAGAACTATTTATGACCAGAGACTAATTATAATAGTTGCATGATTCGTATTTTGTTTTATTATACGTTTGAGTCATAAATTGATTGATACTTTTAAGTCTAGCATACTAAAAATATTATTTAATTCATCACTTATGTTTTATTGGTATAATATAGTTATCACTTTATAAATATATGTTTGCATGTTTGACTTTCAATTATTACTTTTATCTTTACCGAGTTTTATTTGTTATTACTAAATTATTTTTGAGTGATCATGATGCTCTTTGATATAATAGTTTGAATATTTCATATAGTTATAATTAATCGTCAATCATTGTTTTTATTTCTATTGAAATAGATTCGTTTGTCAAACGTTAGTGCTTAATATTTTTTTATGTCATAATTGACTTTATTATAATAATGAATAAATTGGTCAGACACTAATAATCACATGCTTTCTATGAACAAACAGTTTTCGAATATGGTAATTGAATAGTTTAGTCCTTTTGTTGCTTTATTATATTCATAAATAAACCGTTTCATCTAAGTAGCTAAACGTGAGTTGATGTTAATTGATAAGTATCGATTATTATTTTTGTTTAATAAGAATTATTAATGCATAATTTCTTGATTTAGTATTTGAGAAATCATGATTATTTAATCACACTTCTATATTTTCAGCAAAAGGTCAAACCTTACGAGTGTTGCGTTTGATGCCCTTGATATTTCTGGGAAAAATTATTTATCCTGGGTGTTGGATGTTGAAATGCACCTTGTTTCTAAAGAACTTGGGGATGCAATTACAATGGGAAGTGAAGCAAGCAGCAAAATCAAAGCAAAGGCTATGATTTTTCTTCGTCATCACCTTCATGAAGACCTTAAGAATGAATATCTGACCGTGAAAGACCCAGAAATTCTTTGGAAATGTCTAAAAGATATGTTTGACTACCAGAGAGCCGTGGTGTTACCAAAAGCCCAGTATGATTGGATGCATTTGAGACTACAAGACTTTAAGTCTGTAGCTGAATACAACTCAGCGATGTTTAAGATTACATCCAAGTTAAAGTTATGTGGAGAAAAAGTCACCGATGCAGATATGCTCGAAAAGACATACTCCACTTTTCACCTAAATAATGTTGCCTTACAGACACATTATCGTGAAAAAGGATACAAGATGTATTCCGAGCTCATATCCTCTCTTCTTGTGGCTGAGCAAAACAATGAGTTGTTAATGCAGAACCATGGATCGCGTCCAACTGGTTCCACTCCATTCCCTGAAACGAATGTGACATCCCACCATGAAAAAGGTGGTTACCAACGTGGTCGTGGTCGTGGATTTGGTCTTGGTCGAGGTCGAGGTCGAAGTGTTTCTTTTAAGAACATATCTTACCGAAAGTGAGAAAGGAAAGATGATAACAAACATGAGAAAACAAATTGGAAGTCGATGATTTCTCTACCCCTGATGAGAAAGATTAATTCTTAGATTTAATTATGATTTTTAGCATTCACGTTATTTAAGTTTTAGTTTGGTAATACTTTGGTTTTATGCTTTTATTTATTTTCTTAAAACATGGTTAAATTTTTATTTATTCTATTAGATTATTTATTGGATTATTGAGTTATTCTTTATTTATTTATTTGAAGATTATGAAACCTCCTCAAGTTCCATTCAAAATGATTGGTGAAGATTTATGCTTAGCTGATGACAAAAAAAAAAAAGATTTATGCTTAGCTGATTGTGCAACTACTCACACCATACTGAAAAGTAAGAGATATTTCTCTTATTTGACAATGATAGAAACTAGTGTAAGTACTATATCGGGTAGTACAAACATAATTGAAGGCTCCGGAAGAGCGAATATGTTATTGCCTATGGGAACGAAATTTGAAATCGCTGATGCGTTATATTCTCCCAAGTCTCAAAGAAATTTATTGAGTTTTAAAGATATCCGCCGAAATGGATATCATGTTGAGACAATAAGTGAAGGAGATGATGAATACCTCCAAATCACGAGTATTACTCAAGGCATTAAAACTGTTTTAGAGAAACTACCTGCATTTTCCACTGGATTGTACTACATGAAAATTAGTATAATGGAAACAAATGCTATAGAAAACCCGAAATTTTCTGAAAATCTCATTGTGTGGCATGACCGGTTAGGCCATCCCGGTTCAATAATGATGAAAAAAATAATAAGAAATTCATGTGGACATCCATTAAAGATTCAGAAGATTCTTCCTCATGATTTTTCATGTGTTGCTTGCTCCCAAGGCTAGCTCATAATACGGCCTTCATCAATCAAAGTAAATTTGGAATCTATTAATTTTCTGGAACGTATACAAGGTGATATATGTGGACCAATTCATCCTTAATGTGGAACATTCAGATATTTTATGGTCTTAATCGATGCATCGACAAGATGATCACATGTATCCTTGCTATCGACTTGCAATCTGGCGTTTGCGAGACTGCTTGCTCAATTGATTAGATTACGAGCACATTTTCCAGATTTTCCTCTAAAGACAATTCGTCTTGACAATGTTGGTGAATTCACATCTCACATCTCCAATTGATTGCTAGACCATTACTTATGAAATCTAGACTCCCAACCTCGGCGTGGTGACAAGCTATATTACATGCACCAGCATTGATTTGCATCAGACCAACGAGTAACAATGAGTTCTCTCCATTACAATTGGTTTTCGGTCAGGAACCAAATATTTCCCATCTGAAATTTTTTGGATGTGTTGTGTATGTTCATGTTGCTCCATCACATCGCTCTAAGATGGGACCTCAAAGGAGGTTAGGGATATATGTTGGATATGAATCGTCCTCAATAATTAAATACCTAGAACCGTCCACAGGGGACTTATTTAAGGCTCGATTTACAGATTGTCATTTCAATGAGTCTGTTTTCCAACATTAGAGGGAGATAACAAACAGCTGGGAAAAGAAATAAGTTGGAAAGAATTATCATTGCCTTATCTTGATCCTCGTACTAAGGAATGTGAACTAGAAGTTCAAAAGATAATACATTTGCAGAGCTTAGCCAATAAGTTGCCAGAATCATTTATTGACCCGAACAGAGTGACCAAATCACATATAGCAGCTGAAAATGATCCAATTAAAATTGATGTCCCAGAAGGACAATATCAAACTGCTAGTGAGTCTAGAGCACGCATGAAGCGTGGTAGACCTATATTGGTTCCAAAGACAAGAATCCTCGGAAAAGAAAAGGAGTAGAAATTAACAATGGCAAGACCGAGGAAGTAAAAAGTGTTGAAAGATCTCCAGAAGAGACATTAGAATGAATAATGAAGAGATTCAGGTACTTGATAATGAGAATGAGAATGAGAAAGATAATGAAGAGATCTCTATTAATTATACCATGTCTGGAATAAAATGGAACCGAAAGCAAATCGACGTCGATGATATTTTTGCATACAATGTAGCAGTTGATGTTATGAATGAAGAAGAGGATCAAGAACCGGGGTTTATTGAAGAGTGTACACAAAGAGATGATTGGTTAAAATGGAAAGAAGTCACAGAGGCAGACTTAAAATCTCTTGGAAAGAGAAAAGTATTTGGACCAGTAGTCCGTACACCTAAAGGTGTAAAACCAGTGGGACATAAATGGGTCTTTGTGCGAAAGAGAAATGAAAATGGTGAAACTGTGAGATACAAAGCACGTCTAGTAGCACAAAGATTCTCACAATGACCTGGAATTGATTATGAAGAGACATACTCTCCTGTGGTGGATGCAACTACTTTTAGATTCCTCATTAGTCTGGCAATAAGAAAAGGACTAGATTTATGCTAAATGGATGTAGTCACAACCTACTTATATGGACCACTGGACAATGACATTTACATGACAGTCCCGAAAGGATTTAAAATGCCTGCAGCAGCAAATACTAGTTCTCGAGAACAATACTGCATAAAGTTGAATTGATCTCTTTACGGATTGAAACAATCGGGGAGAATGTGGTATAATCGCCTTAGTGAGTATTTATTAAGAGAAGGCTATAAGAATGACCCGATTAGTCCATGTATTTTTATAAAGAGATTTGGATCGGGATTTGTTATCATTGCAGTGTATGTTGATGATTTAAACATTATTAGAACTCCTGTAGAGATTTCAAAGACAGTTGAGTATTTAAAGAAAGAATTCGAGATGAAAGATCTTGGAAAGACGAAATTTTATCTAGGATTACAGATTGAGAACCTGAAGAATGGAATCCTTGTGCATCAAACAACATACACTGAAAATGTGCTTAAGCGATTCTCTTTAGACGGAGCACATCCATTAAGTAGCCCAGTGGTTGTAAGAGCACTTGATGTGGATAAAGATCCATTCCATCCTCGAGAAGAGAATGAAGAAATTCTTGGTCCTGAAGTACCATACTTAAGTGTAATAGGAGCATTAATGTACCTTGCTAGTCATACAAGACCTGATATATCATTTTCAGTGAATTTGCTAGCAAGATTTAGCTCATGCCCAACTCGAAGGCACTGGAATGGGATCAAACATTTACTTCGTTACTTGCAGGGTACAAAAGATATGGGTTTATTCTTCTTTAACTCGTCCAAAGAAGACTTAATTGGTTTTGCAGATCCAGGATATCTATCCGATCCTCACAATGGTCGATCACAAACAGGATATGTGTTTACCTGCGGTGGTACTGCTATTTCTTGGCGTTCTATGAAGCAAACCATTGTAGCTACTTCCTCTAACCATGCAGAAATTTTGGCTATCCATGAAGCTAGTCGCGAATGTGTATGGTTAAGGTCGATTATTCATCATATACGAGAAATTTGTTGTATACTTACAAGAAAGGAAGTTCCTACGGTCATGCATGAGGATAATGCAGCATGTATCGTACAGCTCAAGGAAGGATACATCAAAGGTGACAGAACCAAGCATATTCTACCAAAATTCTTCTTCACCCATGACCTACAGAAGGACGGCGAGTTACGTGTCAAACAGATTCGTTCAACCAAAAATTTGTTTACCAAGGCGCTCCCAACTACTACTTTCAAGTAATTAGTTCAACAGATTGGATTGCGTCGTCTCAAAGATATGTGATGTATTCATGAGGGGGAGTAAATGCGCGCTGCACTCTTTTTCCCTTAACCATGGTTTTTCCCACTGGGTTTTCCTGGTAAGGTTTTTAATGAGGCAGCATTTCTCACATGCGCATTTAGGATTATATTATCATAATGGTCATCAGGGGGAGTGTTATAAATAATACGTATTATATGGATGCCCATTATGGGCCCATTAGACATGTTCTAGAAGTTTCTAGATTGTAGGGTTTCCTAGCTAAACCCTAATTTGTATCGCCTATATATATTCTCTTATTACTCATGAATAAGAAACAAGAGCAATTCCAAAACCCTATTATTTTCTAACACATAGTGAGTTGTTACTTCTTTTTTTTCTCTATCTCTTTTTCTCTCTCTTCTTGCAAGATTCAACATAGTTAATCAACTTCCTCTCAACATCTCATTAAATCAATTCAACAATTACTACAAAAAAAACATAGACTTTTTCTACCAAATTTCCTACAAATATTTTAGGAGGAGTTATTTCCTACCAAATTCTTACGAGATTGTTACGAAATCTCGTTGGAAAGTGGAATGAAAGTCATGGGAAAATATTGGTTGGAGATTGGTTTGATAGATTTCCCTCTAATTTAATTTCCTACGAATATACTCTCGTAGGAAATCTCGTAGGAAATTGGAAGGAAAATCATGGGAAAAGAACTGGTACGAAACATTTCCTACCAATTTCATAAGAACAAATTCTCTTACGAGTTTTGTAGGATTAGTGTAGGACTGTTTTCTACGTATTTAATCGAAGTAAATTCGTAGGAATTTTATTAACATGTACCAAACGCTTTAGTTTGGTAGGTGGTGGATATTTAAATAGGTAGATAACGTTTTAATTAGGCAAGTGTAAAAGTATACATTTTGGTTAAAAATATATAGAAAAATGTAGGAAATTAAAAAAATAAAATTTCTAGATAAAATCATTCACATTCACTAAAATTACAACAACAAACAAAACATCATCAATAAAAACCATAAAAATAATTATTTTCCAAAAAAAAAAAACCATAAATTATTCCAAAAAAAAACACACACAAAAATAATTCAAAAAAAAAAACAAAATATTTTATATATATTCTTGATTAAATAATATGCATCGTTTTCGGGTATGGATGGACAAGAAGAGATTTGCTTCTAACTCATTATTGACGATGGAATATGTGGCTTGCCTCACCGAATTCATGACCCTCGTAGAAAATAAGGAGTCTTGGTTAGAATGTGGTATGCTCTGTTTTTTCCTTGTCCAGTTTGTATTAATAATGCATTTATTGATATGGCTTTAGTGTGGTCTCACTTATATAGAGACATAATTTTGTCGAGTTACAACGTTTGGTATTATCACGGAGAAAGATATACATACCATGGAAGTGGTACTAGTGAAAATGTTTGAGATATGGTAGAAGAATCAACATTCCCAGAAGAGGCGGTATGTACGGTTCAAATGGTTCACGATGCATATAGGAAAAATATGCAGTCTTTTCCAGAAGAATAAAATAAAGGAGAGTAACCAAATTTAGAAGCAACAATATTATATGGAATGTTGGATACATCGAATACACCATTATATCAAGGTTATCGGGAAAAACATTCTCATTTATTCGTTGCAACAAGCATGATGAATATAAAGGCGGATAAAAATTTGTTTGAAGATTAATTAGATGTTTTGGCCGATTTTGTGAAAGAAATATTGCCTAAAGACACACTACAAGAAATGAGGGTATTAATAACAGTATAGTATACCGTTTTATCATTTCTGCAATAGTTGAGTTTTGGAAAACTTTACATAGCGTTTTCGAAAAAGCAAACTCTATGATAGAATGAGTGCGAAAATATTTCATAGTGGCGCTTAGTTTTTGGTTCAATAATAGCATAGATGGTATTGAAAATGTTATTGTAGGGGTAACCGGGAAACTGAAAAATTCAGTGGGTCAAAACAATTTCTATGTAAGAAAAAAGAAAAGGCGAAAAATGATATGACTTTTGGCTTTCTGTTCTCTCTTCTTTCTCTTTGAAAGTAGATAGTAAACCTTCACTGCCGATCACAATTTGTTCGTCTCTTCTTTCACTCCCACCCCTCTTAGTCTCAATTCTTTTCAGCCTCAATCTCTCTCGATCTCAATCGTCAGTTTCATCGATCTATAAAGCCCTCTTAATCGTCACACGCATCGATCAAAAATCGAATTTGGTAGTGTTATACTTTCATTTTCAGTTAATCTTCAGTAGACGCTTCTTTCCCGTTCATACCATGTTGTTTATTTGGTCTCGATTTTGGCTCAAATCTCAAATTTGGTGTTTGATTTTGTTTGTTGCTCGCTTTCGTAGACTCAGATTCATGAATATGTTGAGTTTAAGTAGCTATGGGTTCATAACTTCAATTTTGTTTTACCTCCATGTTCTTCCTTGGTGATGTGATAAAGAGTTTGTTAAATCTTTAGCGTTACAGTTTGTATTTTTTTGATGGGTTTCTATTGAATTCTCTATAACAGTTGTACGGTTTCTTTTGAGGCTCGTTGATGGTTTAAAGGATGAAGAAGATTGATAACAAAAATACCGGTTGACATAATGGCAATCTGATGATTATAGTGATGGTCTAGGCTTGCCATATCAGATGATCAATGTTTGTACCGACATTTATATGATTTACTGGCAATCAAATGCAGAGTACCTACATTGTCGATTTGGTGGAAAGCCGTGGTTTCAGAAAACTAGTGGATTTTGTTTTTAATTCAACACTCATATTGTAAGTGGTCTAACAATGATGAAGCAAATTTCAATTTATAAGCAATATATCTTCCCACTTGTTTAAAAAATATTAAAGAATTTGATATATCTCTTTTGTATGTGTGCCAAAAATAATGAAATATTTTTTTCAACCTGATTTTTCAAAGACGAACATTTTATTCATATATTCTTTCTCTTAAAATTTTTTTTCCTTTTTATAGTAATAATAGAACGCAATCGACTCCCCTACTTTACTCAGGTCTCTAAAAGGCCCTTCACTCCTTACTCGATAGCTCAAAGCTGACAAGAATCCTCGTTTATCGTGCGTGCACTATTTACTTTTATCACTCATATCACATTCTTATTTGTCAAAATTTTTTAATGAATCCAGGTACATAACTCGAACGATTCCTTACTCGACAGCTTCGTCATTTCTTAGATGAGGTAAAACCGAATCTAGTTCTCTGTAATTTCTCAAGAAAGATGGAAACTTTTCAGCTCACCATGTCAGTCCACTATGACGCATATAAAGTAAATGAACACTAGGAATAATTTTTTCTATCCACCACTACAAGAATATTGATTTTTAATAGCATTGAAAGATAACGTTTTATATAGTTATGCTATCGTTGACTTACCTCTAACTTTTCGATAGCGTTTTAAATTTACAAACGCTATGATATCTTCTCGTATAATTTTTTGAGTTTTTTAATTTTGTAAACATGGTCTGTAATAGCACATACCATATTGAAACGCTAAAGAAGAGTTAGCGGGAAATAAAATTATTCACTGCCGCCCTTAGTAAAAACTTGGGCTCCAACAAAAAAGACTAAAATCTGGGCTCCAATTAAAAGTTTATTTGACCTAATTTTTCCCCCTTTTGCTCTATAACCTTTGACATTCTTCCCCTTTGTTTGATTTTAGATATTTCTTTGCTTTCCCTTTTGTTTGCTCTCTAGTTCTTTCGTTCCTGTTTGCTATCTAGTTCTTTCGACGTTTGTTCTCCTCTCCTTCTCTCTTCTTTCACTGTATCTTAGTATCCTTCCTCCTAAAACCCTAACCTCTCGCATCCATCGCTTGTCACAAAACCTCGCCGCCGAGCAAAGATTTCCTATTTGAGTCTACAACCAAACCCTAGATCTTGCCTCTCAACAAGGACCACTCCAATCGATGTTCAATACTTTGCTAGCAATTTTGTTTTCTGGATCTAACAACCTAGATTTGTCATCATCCTTGTCAAAGCCAGAGCTCCCATTAACCAACCAGCTTCGCTCTCTCCGAATACATGGAGCAACACAACACAGAAAATGCCTTTCCCAAATGTTCAATTGATTACTCAGATGGCTCCTATTCCTTACCTCTCACCAACCGTGAAGTTCAGGTTTGCTATTTCTCTAATTCCAGATCTAAAATCCCTAACATTATCAGTAATTGAGAAGCTTTGTTTACAATGATTGAGAAGCGTTATTTATCCCTTTTACTCGCTTTTGATATAGGCTATCATCATCACCATATGACCCTTTACATTTCTCTGCGATTGGTTTCTTATGGGTCGGTTTCAGAGTTTTCGGCTTTTTCATTTCTTTTTATGGTCATATTGTTCTTTTTTTTTTTTATGGTCGTGTTGAGATTTTATCAAGGAATTAAGATATTAATTACCGTTTGGACTTCCACGTTTGCAGATGGCTAGCAATATCATCTTGTTCAAGGATATTTTTGTTGTCGATAAGCTGTTGATGGCAAAAAAATTGATAAAAGTATATACTTTCTTAACCTCTAATGTTTGTTCGTAGTTTTTTTGTTGGTTTAGTGCCTTGACCATGTGTAATGAATTGGTTTTACAGGGGCTTTTTGTTAAAGGGTGGTGTGCTGTGTTGTAGTCAACTAGAAAAATCAAGATTGTGAATACACCTTGGTGAATATATGTATCTTTAGACGTTTCCAGATAGAAAACAATTGTGATATGTATTGTTGTTCTTAATTAAATACAGATCTTTTTGGTTTCTTATTAAGAATTTTTATTATTACAATTATTGATTATTTTGGGTCTTTGTAAAAATGATATTAGAGCTCTTATTAATAAAATTCAAATCCATATATTATGAATAACTAGATATGGACCCGTGCGTTGCACGGGTTGTTGGTCAAAATTATCATTCTTAACTTTTAATTTTATTTTTTGTAAGCATAACTAAAATTATATATACATATATATTTTAAATAATGCAACATTTTAATTATTTTTATTAGATTTATAATGCATATTACGCAGTATAAAACACTATTTGTAGTTATGTTATACTAATTATTAAATCACCTAATAAAAATATTGGCTTATTTATAAAATTATATAATTTTTTGCTCATTATAAGTTATGAAGTCATAAATGTTCATAGGTTGTATTATTTACTTTTAACTAGATAAGGACCCGTTCTATACAGCACGGGATTTTATATTTTTATGAATTAAATTGTTCATTTTATATGAATTATGTAAGAAATAATATAGTGTAATAGTATAGTATAAAAAGGAATATATCATATTATTTTATGTTTATTACTATTTGGATATTATGTTGTGTATTATTTATTTGACGATAATTGTATATTTTGTTTGTAGAAGTAAATAATATTATATAATTAATTTTAGATCTATTTTCCTTATCATATTTGGTTAATTTTATTATAGGAATTAAATGTTGTTAAATCTTAATTTGGTTGAAAACATGACTTGATAATAAATAAGGAGAGAATATTGTATTTTAGAATTTAATATATTTAGCTGCATTAGATTTGTATTTTTTTATGAGATTAACAATTTATTTGGTTTAAGTAGGTATTGATAATTAGAGAATAAACAAAAAATTGTTGTATTGGGTTTAAGTTTTTTAGTGGGCTATATTTGGATTTGTTTGGCCCAGATTCATGGTTTAAAAAAAAAAGTATATTTTGTGCTACAGCATGGGTAAAAAAAATTTGTATGTAATAAAATTGTATATTTTGTGGTAACTCGATGTTGCTCAGGCAGAAAATTTTGGTTTTAAATATGTTGTAGAAGTGTTTTATTTTAAAGTTGTAAAACTTATTGTCTACTGTATTTTATGATATGTTTTATTTCGAATTTGAACATAACAATTATGGAAGAATTGATGTTATATAATTGGACGTGGTTAAGTTTGTTTCAGGCGATCATAGGGTGGAAGTTGTGATATGTGTGTAAACTACGGGTCCAAACAATTATTATGTATATTTAGTCATTCGTAGTTGCAATCAATAATTTGAACGGTACAAATTTAGTCGTTGGTGTAAATCAGATTGGGACCGCAGTACCTAAGGATAAAATTTTATCTATAGATATGCTAATGTTAGCTTTTACAGTTTTTAATTTAGAATTAAAATTATATGATTTAAATTTTTGGTGTTTTTTTTATTTAATCAATGGTATATGTTTAATTTAGTATTATAGAATTACATATTTATAGGTGTCAACTGTCAAAGAAATTAACAATTCTATATAACAAAATACTTTATCAGACTAAAATTGCTACTTCTAACTATTAATGTGACATAAAAAAAATTAATCTTGTATCTGACATTTGTTTTTTGTTGAGCAACTTAATTTTGTATCTTACACATACATCAATTTCAAAGAATAGAAGACAAAAATTAAAAAAAGATTTGTAGAGATAGGAATCGTTAATTTAGAAGAGAAAAAAAATCTTACATTGTGCGTTTACATTTACAATATTTACTTGAAGAGAGACCAAATCAAAGGAACTTAGTTCCAAATCAAAGAATTTTCTCTTATCTTTAAACTATAAATGCAGAAGCTAAAAACCTTGCATTATTTGACAAATTGACAGAGTGAAAACTTCTTTATCGCTCTCATCTTCCTTCTCTTCGTTTGGTGAGAACTGACCCGCATAGCATTCTTAGAAATTGTTGTACCTGTCGAGATCCTCATTATGTATTTTAGTAGTAGTTAAAAGCATATTAAGCAAATCAAATTTCATATGCAAACATGAATCATAAAACCTGCAAAACGAAAAACCTACAATTTCTTAAACCAAACCTGCAACTTGCAAACCAAAACAATACAACTACCAAATTCTGCAAATTAATTTACCAAAACCTGCAATCTATAACTTAGACAAACAAAAACCTGCAATCTCTAGCTTAGACAAACCAAACATGCAACTTAGACAATCAAAACGTAGAAAACAATGGTTCAAGAACAGAAATAACAAAAAGAATTCAAACTCATAAAAAAATAAGTATGGAACAAAACAGAACACAAGAAACTTGTATTTAAAATAGGTCTGAATGAGTTTTGTAACATGTGACGAATATACCTTTAACTGGAGCATCATCCATTAACTCAAATTTGGTGTGTTTCCGTTTGAACGTGAGTATTAGCTCCTGCTCCAGTTGATTCTTGTCGTCTGATCTCAAGATCCATTTCTTTATCTTGATTCTCACCAGAAGAAATTATATTTTCCCAAGGATAACATCTTTTAGGTGATACCTGCATCCAGAGCATACAAAATTAGCTGTTGTTTTACATTTTCCACATAGCTCGATCACGAAATTATGAAAATCAATTTATCTTACTTGCTTTTATTGTACTCAAACTCGATATGCAGTCAGTCCTCGATTCCAACTTCCATTTGTACAATGGGTAAGGGTCCAATGAAATTAAGCATATCTAATGCTAATACGGGAATGGAATATCAAAAGGTCATTCACTATCAAAAGCAAGAGCAATAAGGACTTTATTTTTATATCTAATTTCAAAAATTTGTTAACTTTATTTTTCTTAACTAAAAAGGAAAACTAACAGTTTCTCTTTACATGTGTTAATTGTTTTTTTAAATAATTTTGTATAGATATTAACAAATAAACAATAACCGTTGAAGTTTTAAATAATAATATAAATTATTTATATAACATTAATTTAATAGGATAAAATTGTATTTATCATCGTAATATAGTGTTTTATTCGTCAAATGAAAACAAAACATTCTTACAAAAAATAATGAGCTTATAAAAATGAACGAATATTTGAATATTTGATAAGAATATTAGTGTGGTTATACTTATATTTTATTTTAATAATTTTAACGCATGTAGTCATAATTATAAACACAAAATATATGGGAAATGACTTATAAGATTGAATTTTTGATTACTTAATGAGAATGCTAATATATATATTTTTAATGATTTATTTATTATTTTAACTCATTTAAAAATAGTTTGCCATGGGTAAAACTAACTTATGAGATTACGTTATATAGAAAAACTATATATTATACAATGTTTGTTTTCCATAATTTTTGTGGATTTCTATTTTTTATTAAATTTTTGGTTATTTGGTAATCATATTTAATATTAACTAAGTTATAGATTTGATATGGTATACATACGATTTTGATATAAAATTATTATTAGCAGTTTATCCATTAAGATAAACTATGAAGACTTAAAATTAAGTTTATTATGATGCTATAGATAGTTTATTACGATGAAATAAATAGTTAAACTGTATAATAAAATGGAATGTGTAAAATTTAATTTTTGTTTAAAACAAAAAATATTAAATCATTAAATATTAGGAAAAGTGTATGGATTATTATTTATTATTCAAAATTCAAATATCATTTTAATTTTTATATATTACATCCGCCTATTTAGGCGGGCCTTATCTAGTATTCATATATAACATATCTATAAATATATTTTGATATATTTATAAAATTATTAATTTATAGTATTAATGGGACCATATATTTACATAGGATTTCTAAAAAAATTATTATCTTATTATTTTATCGAATTGTGTCAAAATTTACACTGGTCCCAACTCGGGACCGGAAAAATTTATTAATTTATAGAGGTTATTAATTTATCGAGTATTAATTTATAGAGGTTCTACTGTATATTGGCGGAGTTACGGAGCTCGAATAATAACAGTTATTGATTCAATAAAGTAATGAAAATATTTCATCCCAATTTATTTCTAAAATGATCCAACGTGTCTCTTCTATTCCCTACATAACAACATCAACAAATAATATGTTAATCAATGTGTTAAACTGGACTGGACCGACTGGTTGAACCGGTCCAACCGGTAATAGCTACTCTTACTGGAATCGGTTTGATTTAAATTTTGGACTAGAGTTAAACTGAAAAAACTGGTGAATCATGTCAATAACAAGACCCGGTTTACTGAATTTGAATTATAGTTTTCAATTTTTGATTAATTAGGATTTTTACTTGTTTTTAACTCATTGAATTATATATATTAAAGTAGTTGTATCTTTATATTTACTAGGTTTTGGATATTTTTTAAAATATGTAGTGCAAATTTTATATGAATAATAATAATCTATTAATACTAATTGAGCAGTCACTATGAGTCTATTAATTTAAATTGAGTTTTACTGAAACGACTGGTTCAAGGTTTTTCAGTTCTTTATTTGATCCAAGTATTGACTTTTTTTTTTGTTTTTATAACTTCTTTATTGACTTTTAATTTAATATTCTAATTCTAAAGTTGTACGAGACCTCACAGTTGCAAAACCGAAATCTGGTAAAGGAGATCAGAGAATTACCGTGTAAGAAATCGGCCTCAGAAGGCCCATTCGGCCCATATGTGTAAGTAGGGTTTCATAGTATGTCTTTTTAGCGACTTCTCCACAGAAAACCAATTGTCTGCCGCTTCGAGTAGATTTAGGGTTTCACCCACGCCGCTTTCTGTTTTCATCCCCAGCCATGTCGAGCGAAAATTCCGGCGACTAGTTCCCTTCTCTCAAGACTCGAGAATCTCTTCTCCGATCGGACCCCTGCCACCTTGTGGTCGATCTGAATCTGGATTATGAAAGAATAGCTCGGATGAGTGCGGGTTTCAGTGAATCTGATTTTACTCGTTTGGTGAATGGAGCCGCCCGTTATGCTTTGTTCAGGAGATCAAAGGAAACCGATCAACCATTGTCAGAGGTCACCACCGATGATTTCTTGGTGAGAATCTATTTGTCTTAGTTCTTTTGCTGGTTCCATATCTAACTAAAGCTTCAACCACAGGAAGCGCTAAAGAGGTTGCAATATGTTGTAACTAATAACGGATTCTCTACTAAGCCTGATGTAACCTGGGATGACGTTTGGGGCCTTGATCATATAAGACAGCAGCTCTATGAACATGTAATTCGACCATTTAAATCTCCTGAAGAGTGCAAGGTAAATAATCCAATAATTTTTATACCTTATGTGTGGTTCATCTCATTTAAGCAACTTAGGTATTAACAGCATAATGATAATTTTTATTTAATCAATGGTATATGTTTAATTTAGTATTATAGAATTACATATTTATAGGTGTCAACTGTCAAAGAAATTAACAATTCTATATAACTCAATACTTTATCAGACTAAAATTGCTACTTCTAACTATTAATGTGACATAAAAAAAATTAATCTTGTATCTGACATTTGTTTTTTGTTGAGCAACTTAATTTTGTATCTGACACATACATCAATTTCAAAGAATAGAAGAGAAAAATTAAAAAAAGATTTGTAGAGATAGGAATCGTTAACTTAGAAGAGAAAAAAAATCTTACATTGTGCGTTTACATTAACAATATTTAATTGAAGAGAGACCAAATCAAAGGAACTTAGTTCCAAATCAAAGAATTTTCTCTTATCTTTAAACTATAAATGCAGAAGCTAAAAACCTTGCATTATTTGACAAATTGACAGAGTGAAAACTTCTTTATCGCTCTCATCTTCCTTCTCTTCGTTTGGTGAGAACTGACCCGCATAGCATTCTTAGAAATTGTTGTACCTGTCGAGATCCTCATTATGTATTTTAGTAGTAGTTAAAAGCATATTAAGCAAATCAAATTTTATATGCAAACATGAATCATAAAACCTGCAAAACGAAAAACCTACAATTTCTTAAACCAAACCTGCAACTTGGAAACCAAAACAATACAACTACCAAATTCTGCAAATTAATTTACCAAAACCTGCAATCTATAACTTAGACAAACAAAAACCTGCAATCTCTAGCTTAGACAAACCAAACATGCAACTTAGACAATCAAAACGTAGAAAACAATGGTTCAAGAACAGAAATAACAAAAAGAATTCAAACTCATAAAAAAATAAGTATGGAACAAAACAGAACACAAGAAACTTGTATTTAAAATAGGTCTGAATGAGTTTTGTAACATGTGACGAATATACCTTTAACTGGAGCATCATCCATTAACTCAAATTTGGTGTGTTTCCGTTTGAACGTGAGTATTAGCTCCTGCTCCAGTTGATTCTTGTCGTCTGATCTCAAGATCCATTTCTTTATCTTGATTCTCACCAGAAGAAATTATATTTTCCCAAGGATAACATCTTTTAGGTGATACCTGCATCCAGAGCATACAAAATTAGCTGTTGTTTTACATTTTCCACATAGCTCGATCACGAAATTATGAAAATCAATTTATCTTACTTGCTTTTATTGTACTCAAACTCGATATGCAGTCAGTCCTCGATTCCAACTTCCATTTGTACAATGGGTAGGGGTCCAATGAAATTAAGCATATCTAATGCTAATAAGGGAATGGAATATCAAAAGGTCATTCACTATCAAAAGCAAGAGCAATAAGGAATCAGTAAACTGAAAGTGAAAAATGGGAGAGTTTGGGTTCTACTAAATAACCAAGAATCTTTTTCTAAAACGAAAAACTTGAATTATATCAGAACTCACCTTAATGCTATTATTGATTGGAGGAGGTGGAACATAGTTACAGACCTGTTTAAAACCATTAAAAAAAAAAAAAAAAGCTAAGTTTATCTTAAAGACTATTGTGTCATGAAGATATACGCACAAGTGAAGAAATATACACAAAGTCCTGGTATTCCACGATGCTTCCAGCATAACCGTGTGTGACTGTTACTTTGAAGACATACCTGAAACAAAATATTGTACTACAATATGCAAAATTAGGAACCCAATTTATTTATGAGCTAAGATTCTCTTCTTTCTTTTTAACATCATGCTCAGTAATTTTTGCAAGCAATTGATGTCATGTCCACCAGCAAATTACTTTCTTGTGCCATTGTAAAACTCAAACATACAAAGATTGACAAACCTTGCGGACTAAAGTTTTGAAAGAGAAAAACATCAAAGGAAAAGAAACAAAGGTAAAAAAACTGAAATATGTATCTTAGGTTCTCTTTTATTACCATTCTGGTTTGGCACAAATTTTTCTTGAAAATTTTGAAGAATCTTGGAGTACTGGTTTCCATCGAGTTCCCTGTCACATAGATTGAAAAAGAAGAAACAGATGACTCATTCACTAAATATATATATATATATATATATATATATATATATATATATATATATATGAAACCTTCTTCATCCTCATTAGATCACTCGATGAGTTTCTTAGTTGGTAGATGCTGATTCATCGTAAGTGAGGAGAAACAAAGAACAAATTAGTGAGAGAGAATGAGAAATGATATTGATCCTCATTGGGTTGCTGCATATTGAGAGGAGAAAGACCAAAATCCAAGATCAAAATTCAATCAAAATTACACTTATCATAATATACATCTCAAAGGCACCTATCTTGACATCAGAATGAAAGATTGAAAAAGTTTACTTGATAAAGCTCCCAGCATCAACAAAGCCCGACCAATGTCCATAAGAAAACCTAACTCCCATGGTTTGTTAACGGCATATGCGCTTATCACCTGAAATTCTTAAATTCACTACAGGAAAATCGGGTATTAATAACATCGGGAAAACGCTATTGTAAAAAACAACAGCGTTATAGTAAACGCTATATCATCGCCCGCGATAATAGGTCTGCCCCTTTCGATAGCGTTTTTTCGGATTGCTATTAATATTATTTTAATAATAGCGTTTTTTTATATGCAATTGTATAGTATTCAATAGCAGTTTATTTTTATTATATATAGTTTATTTATAGCATGGTTTACTATAGCATTTTGTAATACTTTTGTGTATTTATACAGTATTTTTTTTTAGTCAGACGTATTTATACAGTATTTGTACAATTATATACATTATTTTGGTTTAATTAATTTTAATTATATATAATTTATAATTGATTAGGTTTTTGGATAGATTAACATATTAAAAATCATATTTTATTATATTATATGAAATCATAATACAGAAAAATTAGATTACAAAGTAAAATTACAAAATTAAAAAGTAAAAGTACATCGTAAAGATAAATTAATAAAACTCTTATATTTAAACTTCTCGAAGCCTTCCATACTCTTTGATGTTCACGCTTCTTCTCAATCTTCCCATCTTCCCAATTAGATGTCTCAAGATAAAACTAGTTTTTGCTACATAATCAACCACCAAGAGTAATTAGATTCTTAGCCAAATACAAATCAAACACATTACAGAAAATAACTGTCCCAATCATATATAAAAATTGATTCACACAATCTGCTTAGAAAAGAAGATTAGACAACCGATTGAATCTTACTCGATCAACTATCTACAGAAATAACACGAATCGAATCTTCTGCAAATGGTTTTAGCGGATCTGCAACAAACGCAACGTATTTCTTCCCCACGCAGCAGCCTCCATCTGTTTATTGGTCAATGATTATTTCGAAAAATCCTGAATACAACATTGAATTTTGTGTGGTTAAACTAAAATGAAGAGAAGACAAATCGGTCTTTACCAAATGTAGAAGCAGCAGTTGGTGAAAACAATCTGTAGTTTCAATCCTCACTTCAAGAGAGATAATAAAATCTAGGTTTGCTCCGGTCAACGGTGGTCACGGCGGATTTGTCGCTTGTGTTTCGTACAAGAAGGTGGCTGCGGTGTGGGTTGGTCGAATCCCATCGAGATATGAGACTTTACCGGTGACTTCTGCAGCAAGGGTTTCTCGCGAAGGAAGTGGCTCGTGTTGGTAGAAGATTTTTGTTGCCTTTTGGTTCTGGGTAGTGCTTCGATTGAAGAAGAGGAAGATGAAGAGACGACGACTTAGATGATAATGAGGAGGAGAAGAAGAAGTGAAAAGAGAGGATTAAAAAAGGGTTAAATTTGTGTCCGTTAGATTCATTTTAATCAACGGTTCATATTAGAAACAATGTGAGAATACGCCACGTCAGCTATCCGAGTAATCTCTTTCTATTGGTTCTGCTCTTGTTTATTTTCTTATACCATTTAAAACAGATTAAATATAACTAAATACAATGTTTAAATGGAAAATATTTTATAGTAATGAGAATACATTTTTAACTAAGATTTAAATTTAGTTAGAGTTAAAAAGAGTTTTAAAAATAAAACTATTAAACACAAATAGTAGTATAATAAAATATATAGATGAAAGCTATTTGTTAATTTAAACCGATTCTTATTTGTGAATTTGTATATTGTAATATGTTTTCAATTTTGCTATTTTATGTACTTAGTATTACATAATATATTTTTGCATTTCATTTTGTTTATTGATAAATACTAAGATATGTATCAATATTGAGCCCTAAAGGGTTTAGGGTTTAGGGTTTAGGGTATAAGATTTAGGGTTTAGGGTTCAATTTTTTGAAACATATTTTTACTATTTATCAATTAACAAAATAAAATGCAAAAACATTATTAGAAACTTTATCACATTTGATTATTTGTTTTGCAATTTATTTTGTTAATTGATAAAGAGTAAAATATGTTTCAATATTGAACCTTAAAAGGTTTAGGTATAGAATATATGATTTAGGATATAGGGTTTAATTTTGAAACTTATTTTTTACTATTTATCAATTAACAAAATAAAATGCAAAAATAATATTAGAAATTTTATCACATTTGGTTATTTGCTTTGCGATTTATTTTGTTAATTAATAAATAGTAAAATATGTTTAACCTTAAAAGGTTTAGGGTATAGAGTTAATTTTGAAACATATTTTTTCCTATTCATCATCAATTAACAATATAAAATGCAAAAATTTATCATTAATTTTATCATATTTGATTAATTTGATTATGTATGATTAACTAATGAATGTTTAAACTTTGTAGTTATAATTATGTATTCAGTATTTTAAATATATATATATATATATCTACTATAATTATATATATATATATATACATGTAGTTTAGCAACGTCATATATTTGTTGGTTTAATTATGTTATTTTGCAATGACATATAACAAGAGAAAATATCTTCTGAAATTAAAACGATAAAAAACATTATTGAGACATAACCGAAGGGAGTAGTCATTGTATCTAAAGCTTAACATTCTAAAGTAAACAAAATATCTGAAGTTCCAGTCATTGAATCAAGTATCTAACGCTTAAAATTCTGTTTGACCGAAAAAAAAAGCTTATAATTCTAAAGTACATCTTCCTCTCAGACTCAGTATTGGACCTTGAACCTGCACATAGACAACAGTAGAAAAACAACAGAGTCAATAAAATTGTTGCACAGAAAGAGTTTATGCAGAGGAGGCGAAATTTGACACTAACTTCTGGTATAGTTTCTTAATAAGTGTCTCTTGTTCTTTGCTAAAGGAACTCACTCTCTTAACCCTTGTTCGACTTGCATTTCCTACAGTATAGATTGTATAGGCAAAACATCCATATATAAAACAAGGAAACCAAACCCAACAAGGTTAAAATCTGAAACATCCACACAAGCCTAATGAGCCAATGGTATAACAGAGACACAAATTGTTCGAAAGACCAGAGGTCGGAACGTATAACCTGCGCATAATAGGGCATATACTAAATAAAAGCAGCGTCCTTAGAGAGATGACAAGCACACAACATGAGACATTCCTTAAAAATTGTTATGATCCTAGTCTATACTCAACTTCAAACTAATCTAACAATCACAAAACCTCAAATTAATCTAGAACTGGAATTCTAAATTGCAAGAGTCAGCAAGCAGCAGCTTCCACAGATTTTAGAAACTAAAATAGATATCATAGCCATTATCATCACATTACCTCAACAAATTTATTTTGCCAAATTTTGGATAGCAACTCGGAATCATTGACTAAAATCGAGAACAAGAATGAATAGAGAAACCACATAATCCAGAAATTTCCCAGTTAGCAAAGCTAGACTCACGGTTATAGCAAAGCTCCCTCTTTTGGTACAACTTCTGGTTCAATGAACAAGCCAAAGTGCTCTTCCCTACAAACACATAATCACGATACAAATAGATCTAACCATCAAACAGAAGACAAAAAACAACCGAATCAACAAGCAAACCAAGACCAAGAAAGTATAAATCCATTAAACTCAGAGAAACAATTTACCAAAACCCTAAATCGAAATCCCAAACTGAAACTAAAACTCCACTAATTTCAAATTCCATGAATCTTTCCTGCAAATTAACAAAAATAGTCTCCACGAATCAATAATCAATACGTAAAACCCCTAAATCGTTCTCAATTCGCATGAGAATTCTTCAGGTGAGCGAGGATGATGGCTGGGATATTGCTGGGTTTTGTGATTCGGAGAGTGAGATTAGTAGGAGAGACTGAAAATTTGAGAAAGAAAGAGCAAAAGGGTAAGAACACATGTCGAAAGAGAGGAAAAGAGAAAGAGAGAGCATAAGGGGAAGAACACATGTTGAAGTGTTGGACGAGTTGTAGATCTGTTCTACTTCTTGTTTTTCTCTTTTATTTTTATTTTTTATTTTTTTGATAATTAGTATTTTGGAGCGAAGTAAAATTTTCAGTTTCCCGGTTACCACTACGACAACGTTTTCAATATCATTTATGCTATCATAAAACTAAAAAGTAAGCGCCAATACGAAATGTTTTCGCGCTCATCCTACTATAGCGTTTGTCTTTTTAAAAACGCTATGTAAATTTTCTCAAAACTCAACCATAGCAGAAACATTAAAAACGCTATACAGTACTGCTATTAATACACTCATTTCCTGTAGTGATTATGATCAAAAGAGAGAGCTTTCTGTACCCATAGATAAATTCTGGCCACCAACATGATTAACATGACAAACCCAAGGGACATCGAATCGAGACTCCGATCCAATTCCGAAACTCGAATCCACAAATTTCAATCAAATTAGTTGTATCATACACGATATCGAATTCGAATTCCCAGATATCATCAATCTATAATTTCCCGAAAGCTAGGTTAATCTTCAAGAGATCCGTCCAATCAAATAGCATGCAATCAAAATCCAAAGCATCAAAAGGGCGAGACAAAAGAGAAAATCTGAAGATTAGAGAGAGAGAGAGAGAGAGAGAGAGAGAGAGAGAGAGAGAGAGAGAGAGAGAGAGAGAGAGAGAGAGAGAGAGAGAGAGAGAGAGAGAGAGAGAGATCTTAAGCTTGAGTGAGATGTTGAGAGCTACACTTTTCAGCGCCTAGTTTGTATAGCCCTCGTCCACTATAGAAAGAGAGAGAAGATCCGCCTGTTCTTTATGAGTTTATTATATGCGTATGATTATATTGTGTATTATCGCTTGGATTAGTTATTGTCGATTATATTGTTAAGGATATTCAGCTGAATATTTGATTTTATTGTTTAGAAAATCTTAGAAAACCCGTTTTGTAGATATCATTGACCCGCGAGATTTGACCAAATCTCATAAATAAATATTTGATTATCCCGTGAAAATATTCTCAAAAATTACGAATTGTAGTAATACATCAACTTGAATAATACCTTTTGTTTAGATATAATTAGAATAATACCTTTTGCTTAACTCTATACATGAATAATAACATTTTCTTTATAAATTCGAATAATATAACATTTTTTCAATGATATATCATTTTTAATTTTCAATAACATTTTCAATTTTCAATAACATTTTCGAATAATGGATTAGTATATAACATTTTCAATAACATTTTCGAATTATATGATTACTATAATTCAAAATAACATTTTCTTTCTAAATTCGATTTATATAAAAAAATTTCAATGATATATCATTTTCAATAACATTTTCGAATAATGGATTAGTCTATAACATTTCCAATAACATTTTCGAATAATTTATTAATAACTTAAAACGTTAATATATGATTACTATAATTCAAAATAACATTTTTTTATAAATTCGAATTATATAACATTTGTTTTATAAATTCGGATTATATTTAAACAAAATCTCTTTAATATCTTTAAACCCATTTGACCCGTTGACCCGTTAATATATATTAGTGACATGGAATAAATTGATTATGATTAGAATTCTCTAATGGCATATATTGTAATTTCTTACAAAATTAACGTTATGATCCTTAGGATGTACTTCCCAAATATTAGTATAAGATTAGTTATTTACATTCATCGGAAGAGTGTATTATATTTTATAATTTTAATGTGGGCAAGATGGAAATAAACTGTGACAATTAGAAAAGATGAAATTATATAGTTACGTGATATTGTCAAATTTTGGCTCATATTACCTATTTCTTCGTTTTCTCTTTATTTCTTCCGCTCGCCGGCGAGAAATTCTCAAATCTCTCTATTTTTCTCATTAGCTTTCTCTTATTTTTGCTTGAACTCCTTTTTTTTTTCTCCTTCCCTCCCTCTTCTATCCCCTATCTCCATTTCTTCCCTTCGTCGGACATCACCACCGAGTCTCACTACTCTAACCCACCACCACAGATGAATCTCACTATTATCACAATAACCACCACTATCAATACCGAATTTTGCTAATTTAGATCCACCACCTTCATCAACATTTATCGCCGCCACCACCACCGAGCTTGAACCATCATCATCAACACCAACACCACTATTATCGCTTCTTCTCCTCTTTTCTCAACTTCTCTTATTACTCCACTTTCTTTATTTTCTCCGACATCATGCCAAGCCTCTCCGACAACAACTCTAATCTATGTCTATCGCCATTCATAATTCTTAATTTGCCTTCATTGCCATATATTCCTTGGGTCTAAATATCACATGCTATTTTTAGAAAACCATCGTGATTCACAGTGTTTGATTTTATAAAAGACATGATATATTTACAACAAATGATAAATGCATGTAATTTTTACATGATCATGTTATTTTTTAAAATCACCCAATCACCACCTCCGTAACCATCAACCAACACCATCATCACCTCCATAACAATCACATGCTACTCCTATTATTTTTCAGTATGACATGCTATTTTATTAAATGACATTGTTGGATGTCTCTATTTCGTCGTCAGAATTCTAATATTGATTTTTTATTTCTTCAGATTTTTCGTGTTATTAGTATTTATTTCATGTTTTTTTTCCTCCAAATTAGAATACGCAGTTGTATGTTTGTCTTTTGTTTGAGAGCCATTTTGAATTTTCACATATCTTAAAAACATTAGTTTTCTAAATTTTTTTTAACACATGGCTATTTCTTTAATTATTTTTGAGTCAAATGTTAGATACTTATATTATCCTAAAAATACTTTATAACCAAAAAAAAAGTTTTAACAATAGAATTAAGTTAAAACAACGGTGGTGTGTGAAGAAATTAGTTTGCTTAGTGAGAAAATATGAGACAATTTATTAATTATATTAAGGTGATTATATACAATCTTTTTTCTTATAGGAATAATAATTGATTGTATAATTTTTTTAATCCTTTTTCTATTTTTTATTTTTATTTCTTGTACAATTAGTAATTTATAAATAAAATGTTTAGCATAATTTTATAATTTTGTTTTTTATGGAAAATATACATAAAATTTCTTTATATATACTTATAGTTTTCTTACATAATCTAACTATTTAAATTTATAATTTTGTTATAATTATCTTCTAAAAATTTGAAGTTGTTAAACACAAAAATTTTGGTTGCTAGATGGCAAAATCTCTTATGGAAATATAGGTAGTTAGCAGGGATGGCAGACGGGCCTGCCCGCGACCAAACGGACCGCCCGCGAGGTGCCCGCTTTTCTTCTGATCCGCGACGGACCGGCCCGCCGATGACCGCGGGTTATAAAACTCAGTCCTAACCCGCCCCGCAAAGCCCATCGGTTAGACGGACCAGCCCGCGGGTAGAGTATTCTCGTGAAGAAGCTCAACGGTGAAGACGTCTTCTATGGTCGTTTGCTCAAAATGGTGAAATCGGAGGTGTCGTGAGATTTAGAAGGGACTATAAAACATAGATTTTCTTGGAGGTGGAAGAGATCTACATATTCAAGATCTGCTTCTATGGATTCTGGTTATGGAAAAGGAATTGGAAGTAATGAGGAAGAAGAAGAAAGTTGGTGGTTCTTAGTTTAAGACACTGAAAATTGAAGAAAGAAAGATTTAAGGGAAAAGCTTGAAACGTATGAGGTGATTTTCAGGTTTGTGGAATTGGAAGTCCTAAGCTAGTTCTTTAAATGGCTCAAATAATCCATAGAAACAGAGCTAAGATTCCTCTCAAAATCACAGCAACAAGAACCGCGACAATCACAACAATCTCGATTTCAATTTTGATTTTGATTTCGATTTTAATTTGGATCGATCTTCTCTCCTCATTCTGCAGTTTGTACGGTACAAAGGAAGAAGAACAAGTGGGTCACCCGCAAACCCGACCCGCAAACCCGCAGCCCTTAATGGGCATGTCTTGTTTAATCCGCAATTCAAACGGACCAAGCCCGCTAGGCCCGCTATTTTTTGGGCTTCACTACATAGGCCCGTACCCGCCCCGCTAGGTCACTAAACGGACCAGGCCCGCAGACAGAAGGCCCGATTGACATCTCTAGTAGTTAGGAACAATTTCCTTATAATTAGCTTTTTACATTTTCAAACTGTTTTTTTATAATTATCTTTTTACCTTTTTTATTATAAATGGAAATTTTTTGACACGTGTCAAAATCTGAGATCGATAAATTTGACATGTGGCACGATCCTATGAGTTATTAACTTTGAAAACCATACTTTCTATAATAAGATAGCTTTGATAACAAAATTGAAGTGTTATTGTAAAGTATACAATAGCAGATATAAATCTGCTATTAATATTTGAATTTAGATAGCAAATACAAAAACCGCTATCTAAAGTGTCTGACCTATTATGACTTGCGCAGATATAGCGCTTGTCAAAACGCTATGGAATAGTTAGATAGCGTTATTCGGATGCTACGAAAAGAAAGCCATTTTTCTTGTAGTGCACTTTTCTATTTTCTTATAATATGCAACCTGATTTAACAAGGAAGAACATTTTATTCATATACTCTTTCTCTTGAAACTTGTTTTTTTTTCTTTTTGTAGCACTAATAGAATACACTCTATATAGTACTCCCCTACTTTACTCGGATCTCCAAAGAATCTTCATTCCTTACTCGATATCTCAAACCTTACCGAAATCCTAGTTTATCGTACATGCACTATTTAGTTTTATCACTTAGATCACATTCTTATTTGTCAATTTTTGTTAATAAATCCTAGGTTCATTACTCGACCGATTCCATACTCGACAGCTTCGTCATTTCTTAGATGAGGTAAAACCGAATCTAACTCTCTGTAATTTTTCAAGAAAGACGGAAACTTTTTAGCTCACCATGTCAGTCCACTATGAAGCATATAAAGTAAATGTGCACTAGCAATAACTTTTTCTATCTATTCTATGTAGGACTCCCCTACTTTACTCGAGATTCCAAAGGCCCCCCACTCCTTACTCGATAGCTCAAAGTTGACTGGAATCTCTCCTTTATTGTACAAGCACTATTTTGTTTTATCACTCAGCTCACATTCTTATTTGTCAAAAAAATTTTTTAATGAATCTCAGGTACATAACTCGACCGATTCCGTAGTCGATAGTTTCGTCATTTCTTAGATGAGGAAAAACTGAATCTAGTTCTCTGTAATTTCTCAAGAAAGACGGAAACTTTTCAGCGCACCATGTTAGTCCACTATGAAGCATATAATGTATATGAGCACTATCAATAACTTTTTCTTTCCAATTTTCTTTTTCTAATAATATGCAACCTTATTTTTCAAAAATGAAAAGTTTATGCATATATTCTTTCTTTTGATACTTTTTTTTTCCTTTTTGTGGCACTCATAGAACGCACTCTATATAGTACTCTCCTACTTTACTCGGGACTCCCAAGCCCCTTCACTCCTTACTCGATAACTCAAAGCTGACCGGAATCCTCGTTTTTCGTACGTGAACTATTTAGTTTTATCATTCATATCACATTCTTATTTGTCAATTTTTTTAATGAATTTATATATACATTTTTGGAGAAGATTTGGGTCAAAAAATCCTTTTATAATTTCAATTTTGTACATTTAGTCCCTACAAAAATAATCTGTCAAAAATATTGTCTTAAGCAAATTTTACAAAATAATAAATTAACTAAGAAAATGTTCCTAATTTTTCGTAAACTCTATTTTGTTTAAAATATATGAAAATCAAAATTTTAATTTTAAATGTTATTAAACATAATTTTCAGCATATCTAGCAAATGGAAACTACTATAACAATAAAATCGTGATCTAATCTCTCCATCAATTCTTGCTAAATACTTTCTAAAATCCCCGATCCGAGATTTCTTCTTTCATTTAAATACTTCCACATACCAGTTTTTGATATTTCCTTTTCTCCAAGATCTCTAACTAAACGGTTTTTAGAAATAAACTAATGATGCATCTCCATAAAAATCTTTGCGGTTTCTTTTCAAAATAAATATTCCGAGAAATCTTCAAGAAATCGATTTTTGGAAACAGATTTATGACTCAAATTATATATTGATAGCATATTCCTAAATACAGAACTATTTCAGAGATTTTATTCCAAATTAGTTATGGTATGGAATATTTTATGCTTTGCGACCAAGAGATTTTTTTCCAAACTTATGAGCCTATAAACACTCTTATACTTGACGTCTCATAACATCATCAAACACACAAAATCAACGATCTAAAAGAATCAGCAAACACACCTTAATTCTCTTTAAATGGCGTTGAATTGGGTTGGGTTGGGTTGTTGAACAACGATCTAAAAGAATCAGAAAATCCCTCCTCACTCCTGGTAACAAGAAATCCCTACAGCCTAATTTCAATTCTTTTGCCCCAATATTTTGTTGAATTGTATTGTTGAACGCATGGAATTTCTTACACGGAGGAGCAACGCCAACACTGGTAGATTTGATAGGATCAGCAGTGATTTACACAGCCGGATTTCACATTCCGAAGTTTCTGTATCAATGTTTCATACCTTAATTCTGCTTTTCTTAATGTACTTCTTTTTTTCTCCTCAATCTTTCTTTTTTCTTTTTCTTTTCCTGATAAAAATCAAAATTGATGATATAGTTTGTTTTTGGAATAATTGGAGATAAAAACCAAAAGGCACCTGGATGGACCTAAAAGTGTAGCCAAAACAAAGCAAAAAAAAAAACAATGAAACAGCTTTCATTTCAGTTTGTGTCGGACATTCTTGAACAATTCAGAACAGAATGTTGTTCTTTGGTTTCTATTGTGACTCATTTCTCATATGAATTCTTTTCTGTATCAGAAGTTCACTTTTAGTGAGAACACTAACCTGCAATATGGCAAGACAGTTTTCTTCCTCTGCAGTTGCTACAATAGCTTATACTCCTTCTAGGTTATACACGTTAAATGCTCCAACTGCATATCCACCTTTTTCTGCATTCTGTTTTACATATAAACACAACATCAATATAAGAAGAGATATATGAGCCTAGAGAACGAGAGAGATATACTCACAAGAAGCAGCTCTTTTGTCGACCGTCTTGCTACAACTGACCAAGACTTCACAACTTCTGCAAGAGTTGTGCTTTTACCAACATTACGTGTTCCATATGGGCAAAACGAATTGATTAAGAATACCTATTTTCTTCAGTTAAATGTTTTGAATACAAATTATGATTTACCTGGGAAAACAATGTAGGGGACTCCAGGATGTCTAGCTCACTACTTCAACCAGAGCGGAGCTCACTTTGCTGTTAACTTGACTCATGCCTCTTTAACTTTGTTTCATTGAAAACATAACAAAAAAATTAGTGTTGTTAGTAGATAAGTTAACATGCTTTATTGTTTTCGGGACATATGAGCCTACAACTATAAGTTCACCACAGCTTTCATTGTTAGATGCGAAATCTTTCAGCAACACCGGATCATTTTGGAATAATCGCTATTAGAGCAAACACAAAGCTAGCAAGTATGCGGCATAAAAAGGATTTTCCTTTCAGTTCTCCCTGCCAAATATAATGTTCAATTGAAAGAAGGGACAAAAAATATAAGAGAAAACTAAATATATCCTCAAAAAAATTAAAAAAAAAAAAAAAAAAAAAAAAAAAAAAAAGAAGAAGAATAATTGGGCGGCTTACCTGGATCATCCCCACTGCAAATACAGCCATGTCTCTTTCGCTAGCTGCGTTGACAATAACTCTATTTCAAATTTTGAGTGTATACATTTGAGTAAACTTTTGTCTATCTTATTACACTCTATGCCTAATTGTTTGTAATTAGAAAATACTTTGTTTTGTGATCAAGCAAACGGATTCAGAGAACACAGTATCGGTAATCCAAAATTCACGAGCAATCTAAACCACAGACTAACAACAAGTCAACTAAAATCAATGCAAGTAAATTAAGAAATTGTGCGAATGAAAAATCAACAGTACACACTAAGCATCCATATGAAACATGAAACAAAGCAAGCGCAACCGAGTAAGCATCCAGAAAATGAAATCTACAATAACTGAATCAAAATCCAACAACGGAGATCGAAAGCGACCTTCAAACCACTATTGGCACCATGAGTGAACTCTTCTTCGTTTCTGATAGAGCCATTAGGTCCACCGGTCTTCGATTGAGCCTCATAGGTTCCACCATCGTGCCATCTTCACAAAAACCAGATGATACAACATTTCAACAGTTAAGAAAACAAACAAAATCGCTACAGCCTACCTATAATCAAGCGATTTCCACATGAACATGAACAAAAACGAAAACCAAGGAAATCAAAACTTACGCCAGTAAGAGTATGATCGGAGCACAATTTAATCGTCATAGTCTCGCCGGTAAAGAAAGAGAGAGAGTCGAGAATTTTGCCGATTGAAGAGAGAGACGGACAAAACACGGTTTTTTTTTTTTCTTTTTTTTCGTTTAATATTTTTGACAATATTCAATCAAACAGCGCCACATCACCGCCTCTTAGCTGCTTTTGGGCCTCTTAAATGAGAGGTGGTCCTTAATAAAATATCGAATTTAGCATTAATTTTTAATGGGTTTTAAGCTAAGAGTCCATCTTAATGCCCAGCGTTAAGGATGGTCTTACGTTTAGTTTTCATTTTGGACAGAAACTGATCCATTTGGATTTCGACATGTTAAGTAAGATGAGAAAATTTTGGATAGGAGGAAGAGAAGAGATCGACACAAGCTTAGGGTCTCGGCTGGATTGAGTATCACACAGAAGAAGATGAAAACGGAGAAATTGACATCAAAAGAAACAATGGGTGAAGACATTGCGATATTCATATATGAGATCAGAGACTAAGAAGAAACTGAGAGAATCCAAATCAATCGAAGAAACAATTGAATCCGAAAACTAGAAACCCAGAATTGAAGATCAAGGATCGCAAGCAAAGTGAAGAAGATGAGAGATGAGAAACAGAAAACGTACCACAACAGAAGCCACAAACCGATTTTTCCCTTTGTTGAGTCCTAAAGCTCTTTTTTGGTCCTTTTTTTTTTTTTTTGGTGCAAATTCTTTTTTATTATTTATGTCTAATGGCTAATGGATATCTATATTAACATTAAGGTTATATTTGATAACATTATTAAACGAAATTTGTCCACACACACCCTAGAACTATTAATAAAACTTAATAAATTATATATTTAAAATCTTAGTTTGGAATTAATCAACTTAAAAGTTATATCAGTATTTACTATATGCTACAAAATATTATATATAGTAACATCTCTTTACTTTTACAACAACTAATTTTAATTGATTCAATTCAAAATGAAAACAATTTATTTGTTAATACATAAAAAACAAAAATGACCTTAACTTAGCCGAATCCGGGTCAAAAGTTCCGTGTCTTTTTAAATGGGTTGTACACTTTTTTTTATGTTTTTATATATTTTTGATGTTTACGAATGCAATCTTTTGTAGGTTTGCGGGTTGGTTCGTCAAAGTGTACAAAATTCTAATCACATGCTTTTGGACATGTCTATTATCCATTATAATATTTTTAATAAATTATATAAAACATAGAAACAAATATAATCCAGCGGTGTACCGCGGGTTAAATCCTAGTCGTAGGTACATTACTCGACCGATTCCTTACTCAATAGCTTCTTCATTTCTTAGATGAGGTAAAACCGAATCTATCTATCTGTAATTTTTCAAAAAAGAATGAAACTTTTTAGCTCACCATGTCAGTCTACTATAACGCACATAAAGTAAATGAGCACTAGCAATATCTTTTTCTATCCACTTTTCTTCTTTCTAATAATATTTAAACAGTTTTACAAAGGTAATTAAAATTTTTTTAAATAGTATTTCTAATGTTTTGCCAGATAAAAATTTTTTAGCTGGAAATTTTTTGCGGAAAATCTTTTAGTGTAAAAATGTTTTGCGGAAATTTTTTTGCGGGAAAATTCACTATTTTATTTTGTTGACTTGACTTTTTCAAATAAGAGTAAAATAGTCATTAAAAACTAAAAGTGGGCAAATTGGAAAATAGCTAGAGAATGAGGCATTTAAAAAAAAAAAGGATAACTAAAAGAACGCATTTCTAACACTTCCTGATCATAATTTAACATCCATTTAATTTCTACAATGATTTTGTTTAATAAAATTTAACACTCTACCCCACCATATTTATTTCATATTTTTATTTTCTCGTATGTTTTTGTTCTATTTTGTGATTACATTTGAATAGCGATTGAAATTAAATTAAAATAATTAAGATTCTAAAATTTTTTAATAATCTTTTCTTTTTTATTTTAGATATTTATTAGTTTTTTAAAGAAAGATAATATAAAAACTATGGTAAAAAAATATGAGTCTAAATTAAATGTAACAAGTCTCTATTTATATATTATAAAAAAATAATTTTGGCATAGTTTTGTTTTAGAAAAAAAAAAACTACCATCAAAGATTTAAAATGAAACAAAAATTCAAAAAATCAAAAAAGGAAATCGGAAAAACAGATGTGGCTTATGTCATTTTCTCTGGGGTGACACTTGTAACATCTTGATTTCAGGAATATTCTGGTGCATGCGGAGAGGTTTAAAAGAATTGATTTGGCCACCTATGTCACAAAAGTGCACTAATCTTTTCGGTTAACTGTCTTGAGAGAACTCCACAGTTAAGCGTGCTTGGGCTGGAGTAGTTTCAGGATGGGTGACCTTCCGGGAAGTGATTGTCGGAACTGTGTGAGTGAGGACAACACGCAGGGAAAGATCATGTGGTGATTTGTAGGATCGGTAAACAAGTCTTTAAAGCCTCCCAGACGTAGCGGACCGGCCGTCAGACATGGGTAGATCCTTGGGCTCGAGAGAGGACGTGGGGCCTACTGGTAGGGACGGTCGGGCGTTACAAGTAATGAAGACTATATTATTTTATACACAACCAAGAGTAGGATTTGCTTGGATAGGATAACCAGCGGTTTGATCTTATGAGAGTAGAAGAAGGGCTTCCTAAGTTCGGATAACTAAGTGGAGACTCGCCCATTTAAAGATATCGAGCGATATGAGTTTTGCGTCCATGTATGTTAGTTTTGTTTTTGGTACGACAAAATCTAAAAGGTCGAACGCAGTATATAGGAGAAGGACACACCAAGTTGGGATGGAAACCAAGTGAGTGTGAAAAATACTTCCGGATTGGGGAGGACGTTGGGAAAAATATTTACCATTGGTAGAGTCAAATGAGCAAGTAGAGTTGTTAAGAAACAGACTAAAAGAAGCTCATGATCGTCAAAAGAGTTATGCAGACAAAAGACGGAAAGATCTGGAATTTGAAGTTGATGACTTGGTGTATCTGAAAGTGAGATTGTTCAAAGGATTGAACCGTTGGACTAAGAGAGGAAAGCTTAAGCCGAGATACATGGGACCTTACCCTATCACTGAGAGAATTGGAGCTGTGGCTTATCGTTTGGACCTGCCGGCAGACTTGGCAGCATTTCATGATGTATTTCATATCTCCGTACTTAGAAAAGTTGTTACAGAACCAGAACTCATTATTTCGCAGCCACCAGAGGATCTTGAGTTAGATTTATCGATAAAAGGAAAACCGGTATCAATTGTAAGTCGCAGAGAGAATGGTTCTCGGGGGAAGAAAGCTAAGTCAATTAAAGTTTGTTGGGAAAGAGATGGAGTTCAAGAGATATCATGGGAATCAGAGAGAATGATGCGGGAAGACTATTCAGAACTTTTTAAGGACAAAAATGAGGATAATGGTGACGGATCGAATTCGGGGATGAATTCCATTGTAGTGGGGAAGAATTGTAACGATCCGATTTTGCAATTAAACCGTGAAGCCCAAACCGAGCCCGTTAATGATTTAAACCGGAATGAAACTCTAATGATCCCATGTGAATATAAAAAGGAAACACAAGTTGCGAGACACACCACAAAAACCCTAAGCCGTCAATCTCGCACCACTCAAACCACCGAGGATCGTGGTCGTGTTCAGCCAGAGCCATCGTTGTCACCGGAAAGATCTGAGTTGTCAAAGCCTCCACTCCGTCGTTCAGTCCGACAAGCCAAAGCATCGAGGAGAGTTGCAGAGAGAGGTAAATGGCGAAGCCTTAATTCTCTTGTTGCATTGTTATGTTGTTGTGAGGTTACTAAACCAAGTCTAAACCAACCTAAACTAAGAGATTGCATATAGTTAAGGCTATAAATATTATTTGCCGAGAGTTGAAATCATGGGTTCGTCAAAGTTGTTGCTTGGATTATTAATGGCTTAGTGTCATGAGGTTAATTTTGATTATTAAACTGAGAAGTTGGATCAATTTAAACAAGAAGTCACTGAACTGAAACGTATGGACTGTGTCGTCAAGGTTACGTGAAAATGGTGTTGTGATATTGAGGAAGAAGACGATGGTTTGTGTAATTATTGGGTTAGTAGAAGTTCTTGGTTTAATTGTTAAACCGGGAAGCAATATGATCACGTGAATTGAGTTTTGTGTATTGGCAACATGTTACGCTGCTTTTATTAAAGAAATATTTACTCAGATGTTATAGAAAGATTGGAATATTATTAGAATATCATACATTTTTAAAAAATTACTCATACGTTTAGTGTCTTTGTATAAATTACAATTAACACATTTGATTAGTTTTTTTTAACTGAGATTTTTTTATTATTTTTTTAATCCACGTCCCAAAAAAAAAAATTAAAGCCACGTCATTGACTTTCGGCTGAGTTATAATGCTTCACGGAAGACGAAAAATTGCGTCAATTTACATGTCACGGCTGAGTTATAATGCTTCACCAAAGACGAAAGGTTGCGTAAATTTACATGTCACGGCTGAGTTATAATGCTTCACGGAAGATGAAAGGTTGCGTAAATTTACATATTACGGCTGAGTTATAATGCTTCACGGCTGACTTATCTTCAATGAACTAAATGATAAAATTTAATACTATCATTAACTGTTATTTTCAGTTTGCTAATTAATTTATTTTCTAATTTTTCTTTTATTAATTATTATTTCCAGTTTTTTTATATATTACGGCTGAGTTATAGTGTTTCACAGCTAATTTATTGGAGCATTGCGGCTGAGTTAGGATAACATTATGGCTGATTTGTCACGAATAGACATAAAATACATAAACCAACAGTCATGTTCGCCATTATCCGAAAAGAAAATTACCGCAAACAATACTACATCGGACAAGTTTTAGCATTATGCCCAACTTGTTTACATCGAGAACATGCGTAGCTCAGCTTTAACTGATGGCTCAACTCCTTCAATCCATAGTCATCAAGCACCAACTTCACAAGCTTGTCGTACGTTGTTTCCGTATCTATCTGCACAACTTTACACCCTCTATCGTCGGTGTTAAATACATATTTTTGTTTCTTTACCCAACTACCGGAAACAACAATTACCGGAACCGGATCAGTCATATCGGGATAAGGATGAACGAAAAATGAAGAAGAAGGAGTAAGACGATGACGAGTCGAGTGAAATTCAAGTTCTGGTGATGTGAAAAACACAGGTGAAGATCGACACGATGAAGAAGAAGACGAGTCGAAAAAAGACCTTTCGTATTTCCCTTGATGTTGATGACATGGAATGATGATATGGAATGTTGCATCCGACGTCATTTTTTAATTGATGAAGTGGCAAGTAATCCACCAAACGAAAATGTAAATCAGCCTAATTAAACCAGCCATCAAACAAAACTTTAACTCAGTCGCAACATGAATACTATTACAGTAATTAAAAAACAAAAAAACGGCAGCCAAATTCAGCCGTTTAATGTCGTAACTCAACCAAAAAGCTTTAACTCAGCCGTGTTGTTTAATAAGTCGGCCGTCATTGCATGCTATTCTAGTAATTAATCTTTCGCTACTAAGTCAGCCGTAATTAGGCCGAGTTTTTCGTTAATCCAGTTCATTACGGCTGATTCATGACACTCGAACATAAATCAGCCGTAACGTCATCCCATAACTAAGACGTCTTTGATAACTCAACTAGCCGGAGAAAGTTAAGTAAGCCGTGTCGAACAAATAACTCAGCCAAAAATTTGACAAATCAACCATCGGGTGAAAATTCAGCCGTAACTTAGGCTGGGTTATGCTCGGAAGTTAGCCATTTTCTCATAACTCAGACAGATTTCAGTAAGTCACTCGTAACTCCAGGCTGGGTTATACTCGTAAGTCAGCCGTTTGCTCACAACTCAGTCATCTTCCTTAAATCAGCCGCAACATACGTAACTCAGCCGTCACTACCGCAGTATCGCTATACGGTTGAGTTCATTAATACACGTCAGCGATTTCTGACTTGGCGAAGCGGCTTTGCTGACGTGGCAGTAGCATTCTTTGTAATTACGTTTTTTTCTGTAACGTTTAACAGGGGCATGCTGGGTATATAAAATACATCCGAAATATGATAGTAATAAAAAAAAGATCTGTATGTTTTTGGACATTACACATAATTTGTATAACATCTGAGTAACTTTCCCTTTATTAAATTGATTAGATTTGGTTGAGTGGAATACTAATCAGATCTAATAATTTAATCAAAGAAAATATACCAAAAACTCTTAATCAAGGTTTAGAATTAAGTTTGGATATTATCGAATTAAATATAGATTATTAATAGAAAATAATCTTTAAATCGGTTATCTAAACCGTCGCAGATTGAGATCGTTGTTGGATCGATTCCCGCTGCCGCTATTCCTAAACCGTGTTATCCAACCGAATTGCTAAGGTGAGGGCGGGATCTGTGGAAACATAGTATCACCTTTCTACTCTTGTACTTCTAAAGTTCATCTGTATAGGATTAGACGTTGGGTGCTGATTGTTAAAATGTTAGGAATTATATGATAAAATAAATGCATGTTGATTTGCTTGACGTCTTTAAGACGTACTTTAAAATAAATGTGAAAGATATTTAAAGATAATTTAAATGAGAATAAAAGAGAAGATGAAGTTGAGAATATTGGACTGTAATGGAGCCGACGGTTTCATTACAGGTCATAAACCGCTGACGAGCAATAAGGGGAAGGATCGAGTTACGAGCCGTGGTCTTCCATAAATAGGCTTGAGTAGCCATGAGTTAAAGAGGCTTGAGTAGCCACAAGTTAAGATACGTAAAGACTAAAAATGAAAGTAAATATCTTGCGGTGAGCAAGACGAATACTTGATTGTTATAGCTTGCTACGGAAGTGTAGGCTATATGCTTGTTGTTTGATTCTATGCTCATGAATGGAAGTTGTGTGAAAGTATAATTGTGATGTTGTGTTTCGGTGGGCAGTTGTTGACCGTCTCACTGAGTAATTAATTACTCACCCCCTTTCTTTTTCCTTTTTCCCCAGGTGAGGGTGAGAATGTTGAGTAGCTGTCTCGTTTGTGGTATATTTCGGGAAAACTCTGGTTATTGAATTTCAGCGTTATTTTATTATATTTTTAGACTTGTTTCAATTATGTTTTATCTTAAGGTTTTTCAACTATTTTGATATTATTTTTAAGACAAATTATTATTGAAGTTTTAATAAAGAAAAGTTTCCCGGAATATGAATTGTTAATTTGAGTAAGTGGATTTAAGGACAAGATAAGTAAGGCGAAAATGCGCCGTCTCAAGGTTGAGAGAGACGGGTGTGACAACACTCCTTTTTTGATTGGTCCATGTGGTAAAGATTCATCTTTTTCTCATTTTTCTCCAATTGAGAGAGAAGTTGCATAAAGTATGAGCATAATTGATCTCTTTTTCCTTATCTGTTTTCCCTTTGTTTTCTCTCACTTTCTCTTATCATCTGATTTTTTTGTTTGCGACCGGTGTACGCTAGATCTTTTAGGACCGGTGCATGGTGAGGTTTTATTTTTTTTCTTTAGATTTTTTTTTCTTTTTTTTTTTCTTTTGTTGTATTGCGATTGTAGGGATGATGTTGATGAAGCTGAGCGGAGATCGGTTTAACTTCCAGATCTGGTTCAGAAGTTGGTCTCGGTTTAGTAGGCAAATAAGGAGATGGGTCGACAAGTGTGATAGCTCTGAACACGGCTAGGGTCTCAAATTTAATTCTAGATCTATATCATGTTTTCTTAGTTACGATCAAGCCGGTAATCGTCTCGCCCCGGATTCTTCATTTCATGTCATTTCTCGTCGATGTGTGGTGCATAGTGATATGGATCAAAATGAACCTAAAATGCTCTCTCAAATAAGAGATCAATTGCAGCACTTAAGAGTCGAATTCTACAAAGTTTTTTTGTTCACACAATAAGCTAACAGTCTCGAAATTAGGCTAAATAAAATATTAAGCAAATTTAAAATAAAACAAGCAATTAAATCAGGTGAAAACTTAATAGGATTAAAGCGTCAGGTTTAGGGAATTTTTCAGGAAATAAACTAATAGTAAATCTAGCAAATTAATTAGGATTATTATCGAACCGTTCTAGAACTAAAATCACTAATTTATAGCCAACCAGCTCTCGCTCGCATTGACTAACTAAACCTAGTATCAGGAAGTTCCAACTCTCGTATGCAAACTCCTAGATCTAGACTAGCACTAAAAGCAGGTTTGATATGTTCACAAATATTTCTAGACCATCTCTTGTATGAATCTGGAAATCTCTGCCCACCTAAGATAGTTCGAGTAACAGGCGCCCTCTCAGATCAAAACCTATTATCCTATGATCAAGTTCTAGTTAGCTACTTTAGAACTAGCATTAAGAACAACCTAAGGTGAAGAACTCTAAAGATTAATCCTAACAGGAAATCGATTTAATAATTTATCTAAATTCCTAATGAGAATCCCTAAACCTAACAAAGTGATTACTCAGACATGATTAATGAAACAAAAAACATGTTTGAATAGATTGCAAAATAAGAAATCAAAAGAAGAAAAGAGTTTAGAATAAATCTTCTCTCTACAAGGTTTTGAAATCTCTGAAAAGTTGCTCTCTCCAATTCTCTTCCAAAGGGTTCAAGCTCAGAGAATTACAAAGTCAAAAGCAAAAAGCAAGATCTAAGATAATGAAATAGAAAAACCCTAAAATTCTTAATAATGTCTCCAAAAACGTGCAGGGACCAAAGTTGTAAATATAGAAATCTTCAGGGTTGATTCTTCGGGCTTTAAAACTCTAAATAGTCGAGACTTTTGTTGGGCCTTGTGTGGTGTCGATCGACACCACTATGTGTCGATCGACACCACTGGGTGTCGGTCGACACTCATGGTTTGGTCTGATACTGAATTTGTTTCTTCAGCTCTAAATCTCCGGTTTAGCTCCAGAATGGTTACTTATCTTCAAATGTGTCCCGAACGTTTAAAAACCTGAAAACACTCAAAAAGACTCTAGAAATAACAAAAAGACTCTAAAACTTACACATATATCACGGTTAAAATCGGTAAAATCCCAATACAAGAAAACACGCGTTTTGCGATGGAAGGATTTATAGCTAATCCCTCGCAAATCGACAATCGCAAGGGATTTGCGACGACTGTCAATTTGTCGCAATACGCGTCTCGCAAAGTGGCATAGAAATTGCGACGCACTATTCCTCTTGCAAACAACTTGCAAATTATGTCGTAGTATATCCCTCGCAAATATTGCGAGACTTTTGCAACATTTTTTTCGTCGCACATACATGAACAGTAGCATTTTCTGGGTGGACATTTGGACCGGTGTTCCTCGCAAACTAGTAGCAATTTTGCGACGAACTTGCTAGGCACCATTGCAATTTCGTAGCATATGTTTGCTACAAATTTGCAAGGCTTGTCACCTGTTTCGTTTTCAAATAATTCATTTCAATTACTTTTGAATTTGAAATTTTTCTGAAAAATAATCTAAAACCTGAATTGAAAATTAAACAAGTCTTCAAACTGAAATTGAAATGAGTTGATTACAAAAAAAAAAAACATTGTCTTAAAACATTAGAAACCTAGGGCGAAAAGTTTCTACAACAACTAAAAGGATTTTGATAGAGAGGATACAGTTGCAGTTGCGGTACCGTTACCGGTCTTGTCTCTCGTCAGAGGTGTAGTCTCGGTGGTGGTGACTGGATATGCTGGGTTGGTGCTTCTCCGGTTATCGGCTCGAAATAAAACAGCAAATGCATGATCCTTCTTTGCAAGGTACTCGAAGTAAGCATCATAGCTATGCATCTTCTCTTTACTTTGTTTTAACTCCGTCGCCTGAGCTTGAGGACTTGCTTGACTTCCTTGTATTTGAGTGGCCTGAGGTTGAAGACTTGCTTCAGCGACAGCAAGCTTCTACGCAAGAATAACAGGATCTTCAGTCGGAGGAGGCGGTGGACCGGTATGGGCAGAGGCAGCTTCCTGCTGCAAAGAACCAACGCCATAAATCCTATTTTTCTTCCTCCGAGCAACCTGCCAACAAAACAATCAAAGCGTAAGCTTTGCATCAACACAATCAAACTTTAAATCTGTGAAGCAATTACAATAATAAAACTGCCAATTAGCATCAATTGTGAAGAAACTAGCATAATGCAATGATACTATTTGGATCAACAATAAATCTGTGAAACAATTAGCATAAACATTTATTCATTCAACAAGACTACTTAGATAATCATCATCATCATCAGCAGCTAACAAAAGCTAAAACCAGAATCAACTAAGTATATAATCAGACTAAATTGGCATCTTAGGACAGACACAACAACACAAACAAAGTACCTACACCTTTTTTTCCTTACACACAGCAAAGACACACATAGATCAACACATAAACATGGCTCATAAGAAGTTTTAAAGCATCGTCATAACTTTAAAATTTACCTTTGTGTAAATCTTGTTCTTTGTATAAATAGACAACCCACCAGAAGCACAACTCTCCATATTATCCTCTGCACATAGCTCAGATACCATCTCTTGAATCCTCGAAGAGACTTCATTGTAGATGGACTCCAACTTTCCATCGATAAAAGTACCATCAGGATTTCTATGAGTCTCTTCTAGGACTTTAAGGAAGTAAGGAGTTAGTTCACCAGTTTTTTCAGACTGCAAAAGCGAGGTGAGCAGTCAATTAAAATGTTCATAAGGTATTTATCTGAACATGTAACATCATAAACTTACATGTTTCCGAGCACGTGCTTTAAAAGATGTCTGGCCTGAGCGGTGTATATGTATGCCGGTGCCATCAGGATCATGATATCGAGCGTTACGACTGTTGATACTCTTTGCTTCTGTTTTGGGATCAAGCCAATACCTAACAAGTGCAACCCATAAATGAGGATCAATCCACTTCGGCTTTGTATCATCACCTTTTGGCTTCTACTTTCCCTTCCAGCGACACACTTGATCATACATCCTACTCTTCAACTTTTTTTCAAACTCATTTCTAACGCTTGCATTTATAGATTGGTCCCAGTTATATGTTTGCTTAAAGAAAAAACAAAAATAAGTAGTTAGAAATGAGGATAGAACTGAAGAACAAATCTAGTTAAACAAAGAACAACTTTTATCTAAGCCATTAAAATGCTCAATACAACATGAATTATAGAGATTAAAACCTAACAAAAACATCTTCAGTTGAGCAAGATTTCAGTGTCTCAAACCAGATAGAGAGAAAAGACAGCAAAGCATATTTGACTTACCGCAAAAGTTTCAAACTACAACCGTTCTACTATTTTACTCGGTGTCTGTGTCCAATTGGCATGAGGCTCTTTGAAATCTCTTTCAAAAATGCTGCGGATAGTAGCAGCAATTTCCACATCTTGGCCAAACCTAGACAGAAAATATTGGAATGAGGATCGATATGGAAATCAAAATTAGCAATATGTTTGCTCGAGTAATCAAACGTCTGGACACCTTCAGACCAAAAATTCTTCAGCTCATGAATCAGCGGTTGCAAGAAGACATCGAGCGCTCGCTTCGGATGCTTTGGGCCCGGTACTAGAATACTTAGGAACAGAAATTCGTTTTGCATACACATATCCGGAGGAAGATTGTATGGCGTCAAGATAACCGGCCATAGAGAATATTGCCTCCCAGACATTCCAAATGGACTAAATCCATTTGTACATAAGCCAAGATACAAATTCCTACACTCATTAGCAAAGTCAGAATATACCGTTTGAAAGTGTTTCCACGCCTTTGCATCCGAGGGGTGAGTAATTTCTCCATTTGTAGTTGATTGTTCAGCATACCATCTCATATTCGCTGCATTTCTTTCCGATTGGTATAAGCGTTTCATTCTATCAGTTATTGGCAAGTACCACATACGTTTATATGGTACTCGCGTCCTTCCCCCAGGAGGCTGATATCTCGGCTTCCCGCAAAACCGACATTCCTGCAGATTTTTATCATCTCTGCAGAAAATCATGCAATAGTCAATACATACATCAATCATTTCTGATGGTAACCCAAGACTGGAAACCAACTTCTGTATTTCATAGTAACTCTCAGCCGATATATTATCCGGTGGTAAATACTCTTTAAAAAGTTCAGCCCATGAATCCATACAATTTTCACTTAAGTTATTATCAGCTTTCATTGTCATCATCCTAGATGCCAAATATAACTTAGATTGCCCTTCTCTACATCCCTCGTAGATGGGTTGATTAGCAGCATCTAACATATCATAAAAGCGTTGTGCATCTATGTTGGGTTCTTCGATAATATTTTCAGCAAATACAGCAGTAGTTTCATGAAATGCATCAGTAACCATATTATGAAATCTATTTTCCTGGTTATACCCATAACCAAATTGATCAGATTCTTGATGATGACCATAATTCGCATAATAATTACTAGGTTGATCGACACCATAATTCATATTACTACTTCCTGCGCTATGTCTACAACCTTCCCCATGACGTAACCATACATAGTAGTTTGGCATAAACCCTCTATTATATAGATGCTTCTTCACTAGATTAAAGTCTAGATATTTCTCGTTGAGGCACTTACGACATGGGCAGAATATTGAACCATTCGCATGAGCAAATGATTCGTTTGTCGCTTAGTACATGAAACCGCGCAAGCCATTAGTAAACTCTCGTCACTTCATCGGTCGTCGGATCTCTATGATTGTACATTCATCTTCGTAGTGTGTATATCTCATGCTCTCCACCCAAAGACATATTTTTTTCACAACCGTTTGAAAGACAGGTAGCATGCGCATCAGTTCGATCGAGTCTCGGTGAATATATTCCGATTCACAAGTTACTTGCCGAGCCGCACCCCCTTTTCTACCAATCTAGCCATTTGAAGTGTTTTTTTTTTTTTGAAGGATTTTTTTTTGTAAGTAAATTGTTTTTTTGTTTTGAGTTATGATTTTGGCATCTCTTATGTTTGCTATTTATAGGCACATAATTTTTTTTGCTATGGAATTGCTAGCTATATTTTCAAGAGAATAGCTAGGAATGATAGATTCACTAGGATTTTGCTAGGTATTTTCACCTACCAACAAAGTAGTTACGTTCATTTTAAATGTGCTCACCTAACTCAAGAGTTACTCGTAAATCCATCGCAAATTTTGCTTTGGATCAGAGCGTTGCTAATCCCTCGCAAATTTGCGACTGACTTGCGAGGGGTATATCCGTCATAGCAGATTCCTCGCAAACCTCTCGCAAATTTGCGACGGAGTTTTCTTTCGCAAAATTGCGTGGGATTAGCGACATAGAGGACGCGCCTCGCAAATTCCTCGCATATCCATTGCAAAATTGTGAGGGATATTTTTTCTCGCAAAATTTCCTCGCAAATCGACTGTTTTCTTGTAGTGTCTGTGATATATCAATAGGATAAGATTTGCTAGTTGTAGGTTTTTGTTGTAGTTTGTGAGGTTTGATAGAGTTCTAATATGAACTCCATGTCTCACTAGTCCATATGTGGCTTATTTTGGGTTTAAAATTTGGATATTTGCCTTTCCTTTATGGTGGTTCCTCTTACTTGTTCGTTGTCGCATTAAGGGATGTAGTCGTTATGGATGTTTGCTATGTAGATGATATTATGTTTTTGAGCCATCTACTAGTGTCTCTTTGAGGTTCCTTTGGAGACTTTCGTTAATGATCTTTCAACGGATGTTTCAATCACTGGTTTAAGCCAAGACATTCATCATTGAGCACTGCGTTTTGGGGAGATCTTCTTCCTTCATACAAACCGTTCGTGTAATATTGTCGCTCATATGTTGGCGAAACAAGGTTGTAGTCTTTCAAATGTCTTTTCGGAATGTACGGATCTCTTGAATCATGATCAACTAAACTTTTAATAAAGATACCGATTACAAAAATTAAATAAATATTTTTAATATAAGATTTATTGTAAATATATATTGTAAATATATCTTGTAAAGATTTACTTGAATAATCCGATTGACTACTAATTATTAAAAAAAATTGTTATTAGATTTACTTGATTTTTGTTTTGTTTTGCTCTTTACTTTTTGGCCATATATAGGTTTGAGTAAAGGCTCTGTTCCTCTCTGCCTTCTTGGTTTGATTTAACAAAAGAAATTACACTCTCGTTTTAGTCTCTTATATACCCAAACCATTGTACATCTCATTGATCTCAAATATAGAAGCATATGCATGATGTTCTGTTCTCTATAAAGTAAAAGTCAAACTAATCTCAAACGTCTACAAATGAAACTATACACTCACTTCTCGTTAGAAAGAACTACTCTTTTTGTCTCCTATACTTCAAGGGACTCATACTTCAAACATTATATTCCAAGCATCCTATACTAAAGCAGAGACAGTCTTCTAATGTACTCATCTATCTCTATCAGATTTTGACCCTGATGAAACAGTGGGTCTCTTGAAAACGTCTGCAAACTCCATGACTAAATCCTCATGACCCTGAAGAAGTGCAACGACCTGCAAGCAAACAAGAAGAATATATACACTCACAGGATTTCCAATGGCAAAGACTTTATGGCAAACAAGAAGATCCGCAGAGACTCCAACAGGTATAGGTCTTAATTTGTGCAACTAGTCTCTTCTCCTAAATGTAACTTAATGTTAGTAAAGAATATAACTAAGAGAAGCTCACAGTTTGGTTAAACTTACTTCTAGCTGAAGAGATGTAATCTCCCGTTCGATACCTGCAATGACATTAGATATCAAGTAAGTTACAACATAATCAAAGCTTAGCTCTATGCTTGTTTTGTATTTTTGGTATAGGTAGAATGACTAACGTCAAGAGCACTTAGAGCAGTTTTTAATCACTAGTTCTTACCAAATTCAACACTTTCAAAATGAATGTCTCTTTGATGACTCTGGTTTAAAATGGACAGAATAATGATTCAATAAAAAAAGCAAGAGCATAAGAATTCCCAAAAAATAGACTAAACAGAGACAAAAACATCTCAATGAAATAGCAAGTAAGAAAGGTTTCATCAAACAGTAAGATCTATGATGCATCCTTTCAATTCTTTTACTACAGAAACTAAGTGCTTATCCAAATTTCGAGTCTTGTTCCTCCCTAATCAGACTTCACAGATTCTAGTAAGCGTATGTGGGTTTGAAACCATTGTATATCCCTAAACCAAACAATGGTTGTGAATTCGAAATCCGATGTAGCAGCTAGCACAATTATGAAGTGTTTCTAGATTGAATCACAGATCTTATACTCTAGAAAATCAAATCATTCATACAGAGAACTTCAAAAGCTACATTGGTAAATTCATACAGAGATAAACAAAAGAGAAGAAGTAGAGAGAAGGCAAACCTGATTGGAACAAGTGGTAAACAAGCGATAAAACTATAAATCATAGTACAGAGACCTTCAAAACAAAAACCCAAAAACATAAGATCAAAAGAGAAGAGAAGATTCAAGAGAAGAGAACCCAACTCGTAGAATCTGATAGGTACAAACCTGAAGCTGAATCAGGAACAAGCTCGAAATCGTTTAAAAGAGAAGAAGATTTAGGTTTCAGATCGAAATCGTGTAACGCTGGATTTGCTATTTAGGGTTAGGTTTTATTGTGGTTTCCTAAACATATGAAGGGTATTTTGGTCATTTGTCACATTAATCGCAGCTCTTTGATTGTCGACGCTGAATTTAATCGGCGTCCAAAAATTTTCGCCGCAAAACGCAGCGTTTTGCCGCAGCTACCTGCGGCAACTAAACGAACATATATAGCTGCGGCGACGAAACGAACAGCCTAATTATAATTACAAAATAAAACTTTTCACTCACAATTACACATTTAGACCAATTAAACTAAAGATTTAATACTTTAAATAATATTCTAACTATAATTCTAGTTTGTGCCTATAATATATCACGAAACAAAACAAAACTACTCTAAATCTTTAAATAAATAAATTTTTTAATAAACTAAAAAATATATTAATTTTACCTTAAATATAATTTTTCATAAAACTAAATAGTAAATATTTTTGTGCATCTTTTGCAAAAAAATAGTAACTTAATGGTAATTTAAACGAGCGGTGAAAAAAATAAAAAGGGAAATGAAACAGTGAAAACTTAAAGAGGATTAAAACAAACTAAAGAAAAAATGAGTAAAGCGATGAGAAACGTGTGTTCACAGATATTTGATAAAAAGAAGTAAATCCATCTCTGGCCGTAATTGGCTGTGGCAGCCACACCCTCCTTATCCAAAATCTCCTCCTTCCTTAAAAACAATCTTCTCTTCTTTTGCTTCTCCTTTCTTTGAGTCGCTTCACTTCTCTTGCATCCTTCAAACTCATCCACAGGTATCAATCAATCATCTCTCTTACGATCATCCCCATTTCTTGAATCTCCTAATTCACTGAATCTTGTTTTTTTTGTTTTTCCAGCAAGAAATGGCGACAGCAGCAGCACCAGCAGTGATCTCATGGACAAGATCAGGCATTGTGTCCAAATCCGGACAAACCCAGAAGAAAACTGAGATGAAAGTTTCTTACATAACTGGAATTAATTCATATGGTGGTCTTAAGGCACAGAACAACAAGGTTGTCTCAATGGGATCACCACTCTGCACAGAACAATGTTTTGCTAATGTTGTGATGTCTCTCAAAGGAAGAAGAGGCAATGGAGGAGCCTTATCCACCACGTGTAACGCTGTGGGGGAGATTTTCAAAATTGCAGCAATCATGAACGCTCTTACTCTTGTTGGTGTTGCTGTTGGATTCGTTCTTCTTCGAATCGAGACTTCTGTTGAAGAAGCTGAAGCAGAGTAAATAGAGTAAATTGCTGTTCTTATAATTATATATTTTTTGTTATTGTTGTTGTCAAGCTTTGGTAAAACTTGATGGATACATGTTATATGAAGCTCTTTTCCTGGTAGATCAAAAATTGGGAATCCTCACTAATCTATAACTCTGCATCTACTGCTTCATATAGGTTTTTTAATATTGCGGGAACAAACGAAATTGCTTTTGACATCTTAAGTGTTTGTTTACATGAGAATAATCTTGGTTTGTGAGATAGCCATTTTTGCACTTATGTCTTTACATGAGAGAAAAGAAAACATTGATCTTGCCTATTTAATGAAACACTTAGCACGAACATTATTATAGTTAGGATACGAATTGTAAGGTAGTAAAACCATCTTAATTCAGTAGATAAAGTTAAACAATATGAGGGAGCATTGAGGATTGACCATCGAGCATCTTGATTAACTCCAAACAATTAGTCTTGAAAGAAACACAAACCGGATGGTGCCATTATCAAATTCGGGCCTAGCGAGATCCTTTCCATTCATGCAGAGCATGCCTCGGGTTGCAACGCTTTATCAATGTAAGGTTAGATGCGAGCTCCGGTTATTGAAACATCATGTGTCCCCCAATTGATGGAGTATATTGAACAAACGTGGGATCCCCATGCCCTCCAAACTCAAACATAACCAACCCCTTTTCATCGTATAACCAAAATATGAAGGCATCCATCCCTTGGGACTACCTTCGGTCCTTGCCATAGTAAGTTCTGAGCGCGCTGCGCGCGCAATCCCTCCGTGGCAAGCCCTCTACGCAAGGCCTTCACGATGGCTAATCATTATTTCCACAAGCACAAAAGGTTATTTTGGCCACCAATAAATAATTGATTTATCAAAAAATGAAAACAAAATTAAAAATTGCAATTATGAGGTTTGAATCAGTGACCTCTCCCCCAAAATGCACCCGCAATATTACTAGCAAAACTAGTAAAACATATATGCATCACCCTAGAACGCATCCTTCTTTGGTTGATATGAAATGATTCAAGCAGTTGAGATAACATTAAATTTGCATCATCACTCTCATTCAATGCTATCGAGAAGCATCATTGCCGTCTTGATAAAAGAAAATACCCATGCCTCTATTTTGGAAACTCTTCTCACTTACTAGGTCAGAGATCACATTATCAAGTGTCACCTCTGCCCCGTCTAATCAAAGTTGTAACTCTCAAGCCGTTCCTGAAATTTAGAGAGCCCAAACAAGATAAAATTTAAGGACCTTTTCTTAAACTATTTTTCCAATAAGAATAAATTTTAGAACCTTACAAAATTATGGACCTATTTGTATATTAATGTTTTTTAACGAGCCTTACAAAATTGTGGTCTTAAACCATGTTTCATCTAGCTAGGCTAAGAGGCGACCCTGATAATATTTGATCTAAGATCCACTAACACAATATTCAAACTTTGAAATTTATGATCCTAAAAACACTTCTTGATGTTATTAGAGAAAAAAATATCAAATACTATAATCTTATGAAGACATCATCATCACGAAATTATGCTAAATCTCTTTAAACTCTAATCTCTCATACTCTCATGTTAACCTACTCAACTGAACTTCGAAATACTCTGGAAAACACCACACTGATATCATAGTGATTTGCAATGTTTAAAAATACGGTATATACGGCCATATATACGGTGTATAGGCGATGTACGGTGAGAAGTCGTACTGTATTATAGCTATACAGTTGTTTAATACGGTAAAAGCTATACGGTCCGTATATATGGCGATTATACGCCGTATATACAGTGAATTCCGCATATACGACGTTTTTTAAGGTTCAAAAACAAAAACTATATCATATTATTCATGTTTGAATAAACAGTTTAACAAAACTGTTAGTTTGGCTCTCAAAAAAATATCCATAAGAAAATTATTAAATAACTTTATTAGTATCATATTTTTCTATTAATTTCATGCTTATTAGTTTTTTAAAATTTTAAGAATATTTTGTAAAAGTGATACTTTTTTTTTAATTATTCATGTATAGTATTCATCATGAGTTCATGACTATTTTAATTATGTTTTATTATTATTATTATTTTAATTTTTTAATTATATATGCATATCTTGACAAACTTTCTATCTTTTTTTTTTACAAAAAAATATCCACTGTATAATCCTTGCATAAACTGTTGTATATACGTTTATATGGTGCTCTGTCGTACGCCTAGCGTATACCGTATTTTAGAACACTGGTCATATTTTTGATTGACATCTCATTCACCGAAGTTTACTCTCTAGAAATCGATTTTCCAAACACGATCTTATGTAGATCAAAAATATTTAATAAATTTTTTTTTTTAAAACCAACTTAATGTAATATGCTTATCAATAAATGCTATATGATCAAAAAAGATATATATTTGATATTTGACAGAAAACTTTGCTTAGATTTGTCTAATTATCTTCGCTCAAGACTAAGGCAAAAGAGTCCATCAGCGGGAAGCCTAAGTCAATGGATTTGTTTTTCCTAAGAAGTCAATGATTTTTGGGGAATTGGAGGCTATAACCAAAAAAAAAATTAAAATTAAGGGAATAACCATTCTAACCATGGACCATCAATATTCTTTGTATTTTATATAATAATGACATGTTTGTCCTTATTACCATACTACACAGTGTTCCTTTCTCCTCTCTATTTTTTTTTTTTTTTTTATTAATCCTTGCCTCTCTTTCTTCTTCTTTTCTAACGTAACATATATATATATATATATATATATATATATATATATATATATATATATATATTATAATAATATAATATAAACTATATGGGATCAATAATATAATTATCTTCTATATTACTACACCATCACTTCTACCACCACCACCATTGCTACCTTCAATATCACCGCTCTAGTTTACCTAAGTTGCTTGGGTTGCCAATGTTGTATCTTATAGGGTTTAATATTTTTTTTTGAAATGCGTTTAATTTGGTCGTTTGGGTTGTCTATGTTTTATCTCTTACAGTTATCGTCACTATTACCACCGTTATTGTCACCGGTATTACTACCCCTGCACTTTTCACCACCACCACCACCGCTACCGTTACCACCACCACCGTCACCGTCACCGTCACCACCACCTTCATCGCTATACTACAACTATCACCATCACCATCACCACCACCATTATCACCATAAACACCATCACTACTGCTACCATTACCATCGTTATCACTATAGCTGAAACCGTTATCATGGTGCCTCATTCCATACTATTTATTTGGTTCTATACTATTTTATTTATGCATTTGTATAATCTAATTTTAATGTGCGTTTAACTCGGTAGTTTGGGTTCCTTATGTTGTATCTTTTAGGGTATATCTTTCTTTTTTTGGCATGTGTTTAACTCAAAATATTGAGTTTTCTATGTTGCATTTTTTAAAGTATATCGTTCATTTTTTCGTGCGTTTAACATGGTCGTTTGGGTTCCTTATGTTGTATGTTATAAGGTATAATGTTCTTTTGCGTTTAACACAAAATTTCTAAGGTTCATGAGTCATTTCATTCTATAATGTTTTTTATTCATATTATGTGATCTTTTTAATCAAAAATATTGAATTTAGAATACTTTTTTAATTTCTTCATAAGTTTTTATCTGATTTAAAAAATTCAAATCATGTTCTATACAGGAAAAAAAGCTAGTTTTTTATTCTTAAAGAATCATGAACTTAAATTAATATCTATACACATAAATATGGAAGGGGTGAAAAGAAAATAATGAAAAAAATAAATAAATTGAATTTCTCTCTCATGCCAACTCACCACATGTGTCCGCGCTTCTCTTCCTCTCCTCCTCTAAACGAACATCAAAACTGTAATTTTACCCACCTTTTATGTTAGTTTCTTAGTTGTTTGAATTATGGTGCTATATTCTTAATTCTTTTATCCAAATTGGTTATTGAGCTAAATGCCCCATGATTTTTCCTTTTTTTTTTTTCTCTTTTTTTGGGGCAATTGATTTTTCCTTTTTTCTTTGTAAATACTCATCCTTTTACATTAAAAGAATTTTTAGTCAATGATATTGTTATTTTAGTCGTTTATCTACGATAATAGTATGATGACTTTCTAAAAATTTGTATGCATAATTATGTATATAAACATCATCTAAGCGAAACAAAAAAAAAAGTATATCGATAAGTTATTTATAAATTAATAAAATAAAAATTGTATAAAAATCAAGGCAAGTCTTAATCTTCGTAGGTGGTGAATCAAAGTCAAGTTCGCCATTGAAGAAGTCATATATTGTCATCAAAGCAGTAAACAAACGTGAAATGAGGATAAACAATTGATGAAATCATGGAAAAGGCACACATAATACAGCATAACTAAGTGAATTAATATTATATTATTCAAACGTAGTTGATCGTACTGATTTTGAGTATAATAACATCGAATATAGATTCAATTATTGTGATGCGTTGCGTATTGCTTTATTTTACATAAATTAAATTAACAAGCTTCTCGTCAGTTCTAGTCGGTGGCCATAACTTGAATGTACAAGATTTAATACGATTACAAAAATAAGTGTACTTGTAGTGTACCACTCCCAAATTAGTAAGAAAAGATTTGTAGTATATTTTGACTAAAATATTAGAGTAAGTGATTTCAGTACAAAAGTTTTTTTAAGTATAGGTCAATTCATTTTAAACATCTCAAAATAAATTTTTTAATTAAAAATTTATCATAAACATACATTAATATTTTTTTTATTAATCATTCCTTAAATCTATGTTTTATATTTTAGCTTCTTAAATATGTGTGTATTTTCTATAAACATAAATAACGTTTTGTTTTTTCTTAAACAACCTGAATATCAGATGCATCTAATATCCATTTAAAATCTGAATATTTTGTGAAATATTCGTCATCATGTTTTTTATATATCAGATGCATTTAGTTTTATAAAATTTACATCAATTTTTTAAAATTTCATTCGTTTTAAGCAATTTAATAGGTAATAGATTAATTGATCATTTATATTTTAATCGATTATATCATATTTTTCTATCGCTTTTAAAACAATCACATCTTTTTTTGACTAAAAAAAACTACGCATACATTTAATAGCGATTGTTTAAAATTTTAACGGTACAATATCCAAGAAATTGGTCTTATTGAGAAGAATGTTTAAGACGAAAAATATACGCCGCAAATTTGTGACATTTAGACATAATGCATTTTTTTGTTAACGAATATGGTATTAGAAATTTTTTATTTATTTACCATCTTACTTGAAATGTAATATGATTTATCAATAGTTTCAGAGATTTTTCATTAAAATTCATATATTTGATACCGATACCTATGTGTATGCTATTAAAATTTTGGGGGTTGATTTCAAAGTGGCTTTTGAGTTTATTTTTTAAAACAGTTATATATAAACCTAATTTAAAATTTAAGAAACAAATGAGGTAGTAGAATTTCAAAATTCGTAATAACATCACAAGACTATTAAAAAGAGTGATAAGAAAAAGAAAAAATAAAGGAATGCTAATAAAGACAACAAGAGGATAACAAAAAGAAACTTCAATATTCCTATTAATAATTATTACAAGTACATTTCAAAATAAACAATTATAACTTACACCTAACTGAGAATTAATACTTTATTCTTGAACTTTGAACAAAAATAAAGAAACTTTATTTACTCAAATAGATAAATAAAAATCCTCTGTTCCTTCTCCCACAAATCAAACAAGTGACTTTTTATATTTATCTTATTAATTCTGTAGTCTCGAGATTCGCTTTTTCTCCTGCTAACTTCTTTTTATCATCTTCTCTTTGTCGGTTTGATTTGAAAAACTTTCTGCAACTTAAAAAAATAAGAAGAAGAGAGATTCCTAAAGTTTTTATCTCAAGATCCTTTCAAAAAATCTAAAAAGAGAAGATTTTTAATAAAAAAGAATGGTTGAAACTGGTCACCATCATCAACATCCACCGGCACCGGCTGCAGCCGGTCATCCGCCGGTTCCATCCATGGCGATGGCCGTTAGCAGAGGACCCACTTGGCCACCGGCGGAGCAACTTCATCATCTTCAATATTGCATCCACTCTAATCCTTCTTGGCGTTAGTCTCTCTTTGCTTCCACTACTTTCTTGATTTCTTTAATTTTGATTCAGATGTAAAAAATAATTTTTTTTAAAGTCAAAAGTTACATGAGTTCACTTCTGTCTCTCTCCTTATCTGCTTTATGTTGTGTCTTAATTTGTTTCCCAAAAGAATATTTTAGATCTCAGAATCTGATTCGATTCTTTATATTTCCTCTGTTTTTGACTTATATTTTAGCTTGTGTTTGGTCTAATTAGCTTTACAAATATTTATAAATGCTGTATAATTATGTTCTTGAGACATACTAACTGATTAAGATTAAAATAAAATGGTTATCACTAGTTTATGGAGTTGGTGAATCCAAAATGCTATAAGAGTTGAATCATTAGCAGTTATAAGTGTGGGGTTGGGTTTATACCAACACTGGTCATGGAAAATGAAATGCAATTAGTGTGTTACCATTACAAGAAATGTCATTTTAAGGGATTTTGTAACATGGTGGAGATTGTATTATTCTTTCCTTTTAAGAACTGATTTCTTTCATTTCCATTAACAATGAATTTTCGGGTTTCGTTACAGATGAGACGGTTGTACTGGCTTTCCAGCATTACATCGTTATGCTCGGGACTACTGTTTTGATTGCCAACACACTAGTGCCACCAATGGGTGGAGATGCTGTATGTTTTGTTTTTGGTTTTTGGATCCGGTTGTCGAATATTTATTTTATTATAAGATTCTGAAATCGACCGTTTGGTATTTTGAACGATAACAGGGTGATAAAGCGCGGGTTATCCAGACTATATTGTTTATGTCAGGAATTAACACGTTGCTACAAACGCTTATAGGGACAAGGCTTCCAACGGTTATGGGAGTTTCGTTCGCGTATGTTCTTCCTGTATTGTCTATAATCAGAGATTACAATGATGGTCAATTTGATTCCGAGAAACAGGTTAAAGCTCATTTTATACGTGCGCGCTACGTTTGCTTCGTTTTCTTGTTTTTAACTTGACAAATGCCATTTTCCTTATAGAGATTCCGACATACTATGAGAACCGTTCAAGGATCACTAATCATTTCTTCATTCGTCAACATCATAATCGGATATGGTCAGGCATGGGGGAACTTAATTAGGTAATATAAAAACAATCTATATAACTTTGCTGGTTTAGAAACTAATGAAAGTTCTAACATTTAATGAACTTGGTTTCTTTAATGCAGAATCTTTACTCCCATCATTGTTGTACCAGTTGTTTCTGTTGTGAGCCTTGGCCTGTTCCTTAGAGGCTTCCCATTGGTAACAGTTTCATATAAAATTTCAGCTTTAGCAACTTTTAACAACTTTCCTAAGTCATTATGTGATCTTTTGGGCTTTTTACAGCTTGCAAACTGTGTGGAAATCGGTCTACCAATGCTGATTCTGTTGATCATCTCACAGCAAGTTAGGCTTTTTATTCTTTTTCGCGCTATATATGATGGTGATTTTTTGGATACATAATATTGAATCTTGCTGTCCATCTTGCAGTATCTTAAACATGCCTTCTCAAGGATTTCTATGATTCTTGAAAGATATGCTTTACTTGTTTGCCTGGCTATCATATGGGCTTTTGCTGCTATCCTTACTGTTTCTGGTGCTTATAACAATGTTTCTACTGCGACAAAACAAAGTTGTCGCACGGATCGTGCCTTTCTTATGTCAACAGCTCCCTGGTAGGTTGATTAATTACTGTTTTTTCTTGATTCTTCTTTTCTTCTGAGGCTAAATATCTGTATAGTCAGTCACTCAAACTCATTTTGCAGGATTAGAATCCCATATCCGTTCCAGTGGGGGACTCCGATATTCAAAGCGAGTCATGTTTTTGGAATGTTTGGTGCTGCGATTGTCGCATCTGCAGAGGTACAAATTTATGACCTGTGATTAATATTCATCAGTATTAGTTTCTAGCTACAGATTGTTCTTATATGATGCACATCCTATTTTTCTAGTCTACCGGTGTATTTTTCGCTGCATCTAGACTAGCAGGAGCAACAGCGCCTCCAGCACACGTCGTGTCTCGTAGTATCGGGCTACAGGTTTTATTCCCAGACATTAAGAAAGTCTTTTTATCTTTTCATTCTCTGTCCCTCTTCTAATGTTCTGATTATAAGGCTATAAAATGTTATATTTTCCTTATAGGGTATTGGTGTGCTCCTTGAAGGAATATTTGGTTCCATTAGTGGCAATACCGCTTCTGTGTAAGTTCTAAGTACCTCTCCTCGCTACATGTTCTACTATCCTTTCAGAATATCTACAAAGGAAGTATTATTGATCTTGATGATATATATACAGGGAAAATGTCGGTCTCCTTGGCCTCACACGAATAGGGAGTAGACGAGTGGTGCAGATTTCAACGGGTTTCATGATATTTTTCTCCATATTTGGTTAGTCTTTCAACCCCCAATCAGTCATCTTGACTAAGTTCAGTTTATAGAAAGTAGCCGTTCTTGGCATTAAATCCTCGTGTTTTCAACAATTTTCAGGAAAATTCGGCGCCTTCTTTGCGTCTATCCCGCTTCCAATCTTTGCAGGCATATACTGTATACTACTTGGAATTGTTGGTGAGTAGCATTTTCTCTATGAATCTACACTTCTTGATTTCTCGCAAAAGTCGGGGATGCTTAATTCTGATACTATTGTTATGTGATTGGCCCAGTTGCTGTTGGAATATCGTTTATACAGTTTACTGACACCAATTCAATGAGAAACATGTACGTCATCGGTGTCTCTCTCTTTTTAAGTCTTTCCATCGCTCAGTACTTTCTTGCCAACACTTCAAGAGCAGGATATGGACCGGTTAGAACAGCAGGTGGATGGGTAAGTATTTCAAAAAACCATTGTTTTAAACACCAATTAACTGTAGTATAAAGAGTGATATAATACTTATACTATATAATGTTTCTTTTTCTTAATATGATGTCGTGGTGACTTGTGGTGCAGTTCAACGATATACTTAACACGATATTTGCTTCGGCTCCTTTGGTGGCAACCATTCTTGCGACCATACTAGATAACACGTTGGAAGCGAGACATGCAAGTGAGGCAAGAGGAATCTCATGGTGGAAGCCCTTCCAGCACAGGAACGGAGACACCAGGAACGATGAGTTCTATAGTATGCCCCTTAGAATCAACGAGTTAATTCCGACGCGGTTCCTTTGAAACCCCTGAACGTTTCTTCTGTGTTTGGAAATGTAAGATATGTGCATATCTTGTAGGTTCATTGGGGAAAGATTGAGTCCAATGAATAAAAAATGAACATAGGCCTTTGATGGAGAAAGCTATTTTACAAACTATAACTTGTGTTACAAGATTTTACTTTGCCTTTCCTATCATTAACTTTACCTTTTGGACAAGTGTTCATACTTCATATACAAACTTACATTATTCTTTTTCCATTCATTATCTTAAGTCTCGCGTGTTAGATTCAATCACTGTGGTTATATTATGGATAGCCTTTTTTCTTGTATCCAAGAAAAACAAGTATATATTTGAAGAATGCTTAGTGAATTAGGTAATCATGTCTTATTAGACAATCACACTATTTATTATTATTGTTATTACTAGATAAAAACTTGCGCTACGGCGGTAGTTTACTCTCTAGGCGGTAGTCGGGCGGCGGATCACTGTATAGCGCCTAACTGTATATGCGGCTGTGTATGTTGGTATATACGGTAAATATATTTTTATAATTATATATATATATATATAAATGATTGCAGGATCCCAAACATTGCAGGAGCCTCAATCGGTCAATCGGAATTGAACTCAAGCATTTATGATCGTTGCTTTCGGATCAAGTAATAGCTGAAACTGATCAAATCTGAAAACCTAAAAAGCAGTTCTGAGTGGGCTTCTTCAAGGCGACGTTTGGAGGTTTAAAAGTAATCAGATCGAGATGAAACTTTGTGGAGGGTTTAATGGTACTGCAAGCTAAGAATTCAACAGTGGGATTACATTTGCAACTGTTAGCTCCTTGTTTATTAGTGTGTTTCCGAGACTTTTTGCGTAGAATAAATTGTGACGAAGTTTGTAATGTTGTTTGGGTAAACGAGCTTGGCTTGAGCCCAAACATTGCAGGAGCCTTTAAGACTCTTATAATTATGTTTTGGTTGATGGGGAGCCAAGGTGAAGTTCAATAGTATGTGGTTGGAGGCAAGGTAGTAATTTGTCTAAAGGAGAAAGGAGAAGAGACTAGTTCTTCATCTTCAATTAGGCTAAAGTGACAGTAGTATTTGTGGATCCGCATTAACCCCTTTTCTTATATACTCTTTGATATACCACGGATTTTACCAATTTTAGCCGTGATATATGAATTGTTTTTAGAGTCTTTTTGTTGTTTCTAGAGTGTTTTTGAGTCTTTTCAGGTTTTTACACGCTCGGGACGAAATTGGAGAAAAGGAATCATTCTGGAGCTAAACCAAAGATTTGGAGCTGAAGAGACGATATCGGATTCGAACCAAGGCATTGGTGTCGACCGACACCCTTGGTGTCGCTCGACACCACACGCAGCCCAGCAAGAAGTCTAGACGGTTTAGAGTTTTAAAGCCCGCAGAATTTACCCAGAAGACTTCCCTATTTGCAATTTTAGTCCCTGCATGTTTTTGGAGACTTTATAAATAGTTTTTAGGGTTTTTCAGTTTCTGTACCCTGCAACTTTTGTCTTTTGCTTCTGTAAGTCTCTGTGCTTGAACCCTTTGGAATATAATTGGAGAGAGCAACTTTTCAGAGATTCGATACCTTGTTAGAGAGAAGATTTATTCTAAACTCTTTTCTTCTTCTGATTTCTTATTGCAATTTATTCAACATGTTTTATGTTTCATTAATCATGTCTGAGTAATCTCCTTGTTGGGTTTAGGGATTCTCATTAGGGATTTAGATGAACTAGTAAATCGATTACGTGTTAGGATTAATCCATAGAGTTCTTCATCTAGGTTGTTCTTAATGCTAGTTCTAGCTTGATCACCTAGAATTTGATCATAGGATAATAGATGAACTAGTAAATCGATTACGTGTTAGGATTACGTGTTAGGATTAATCCTAATTAATTTGCTAGATTTACTATTAGTTTATTTTCTGAGAAATCCCTAAGCCTAACGTTTTCCCCATCTGATTTACATCTCAATTTTAATTACTTGTTTTATTTTAATTTGCAATATTTACTTGTTTAGCTTAATTCAAAACCTGTTAGTCTATTGTGTGAACACGAGAGCTTTGTGGAATTCGACCCTAAAGTGCTACACACGATCTCTTATTTGAGAGAGTAGTCTTAGCTCTTAATTTGACTCACATCAAATTTGGCGCCGTTGCCGGAGTTCTTGGGAATCACCATTAAGTTTAGTTTAGAAATTTTGTCTAGATTTTTATTTTCTTTTGATACTCACGCGTTTCTTTCTTTTATTTTTCTTGTGTTTCAGGTGCATGCCTAATCGCATGACCCGGAGCAGCAAAGAGAAGAACCTCGTCAATTTGTCTACACTCGACATGGGAAAGCTAGAACGCACCAACCGCAAAGCTCAAAAACCATCAACAATGGTTCGTGGAGAAATCAGAGCTGATGAAGAAGGGGTTTTGAGAGATGATGATGGACAAGCCTACAATGAGGCTGGACAGAGATTGGATGACCAAGGGATTGTCATCCCTGAGAAGCTGATTGTGGATGACCCTAATATCCATAATCATGCCGTTCCACCAAACGCAGTGGCTGCTCACGTCGATGGTGTCGCTCAACACCACCAGGGTGTCGCTCGACACCAACCTCCTGCGGACGTACAGATCCGAGTTGGCCAGCATGGCCAACAACAGCCGCCTGTCGCAGCGGCACGTCAGCTGACACTTGGGGACTACAACATGCCAGACCTGTTCTATGCTAATCGATCATCGATTGTACCTCCCCCATTCTAGAGACATGACTTCGAGTTGAAACCCGCATACTTCACTCTTGTGGGTCAACATCCTTTCCATGGCTTCTCCACTGAACAGCCAATGGATCATATCGAGCGATTTGAGGACTTGGTATCTAGCATCAAGGCTAATGGAGTTTCAGATGACTACCTTCTTTGCAAGCTCTTCCCATACTCACTTGCTGGGAAAGCAGCTTCTTGGCTAAAGCAGTTGAAGCCATGATTTTTGACTAACTGGCAGAGCATCAAGATCGCCTTTCTCAACAACTTCTATGATGATGGCAAGTCTGAGGAGCTGCGCAACAAGTTGTCTACATTCACTCAGGGACCAGCAGAAGCATTCAAAGCTGCTTGGGTTCGATTTAAGGAGTACCAACGAGATTGCCCTCATCACGGTTTTAGTGAAGTTCAGCTTATCGATACATTCTTCAGAGGAATAGATTGGCGATACCAGATGGCTGCGAGCAATGGTAACTTCAACACCAGGTACCCCGTAGATGCTGTAGCTCTCATTGAGAATCTTGCCTGTAGCAACAGTACGAAGAATGCGGACTTCGAGAGAAAGAAGATTGCAGGCGCAATTACTAGTACTCAGTTCGCAGAGGTTAATGCCAAGTTGGATTCGGTTCACAGCCTCCTCACGGGGAAGAAGGCTGTTCACTTTGCTGCAGAGGTTGAGACTATTGAGCCAGAGGAAGAATCTGAAGAAGGAGTGTTCTACATTGATGGACAAGGTTACAGAAAATTCGGGCCTCCTCAAAGCAACTTCAGTGGTCAGCGTTTCACAGGGAATCAGACCAACTCCAGCTTCAACAACAGGTCAACGTTTCAGAAGACATATCCGCAGACTAGTAGCTTCTAGAGAATCTACGGGAACACGACATTCTATAACCCACCTGCGCCCACTCCCGAGAGTAAGATGGAGACAATGCTTGAGCAGATCTTGGAGGGGCAGACCAAGCTTACAGTAGAGTTTAATGGGAAGTTTGATGCCATCTACTCTGATTTGAATGGCAAGATTGACACTTTGAACACTCACATGAAAAAGCTCGATGTTCAGGTTGCTCAAACTGCCGCCGCTGTTAAGCGACAAGATGGTGTTCTTCCTGGTATGCCTGATGCTAATCCCAAGAGAACATGTAATGCGATCCTGGTACGTGATGGAGATGATGTTTGGCAAGAGTTGGATACTGAAGACGAGCTTGAGCTCGCAGCCGCAGAGCCAGTGTCGAGCGCCACACGCTGGTGTCGCTCGACACCCGTCCGTTTCCCATTGAAAACGACGTTCGACGAAGACTCGTCGATCGACACCACTCCTCTTGCTTCGATACCAGCCCTCAGTGTCGACCGACACCACCAGGTGTCGATCGACACCAACCATCAATCGAGCCAGTTTCGACGTTTGACGGAGAGTTGTCGACCGCTACAGTTTCCCCCACCTCGACACCAGGTACCAGTGTCGACTGACACTCATCTAGTGTCGATCGACACTGCGTCAGAACAGCTCTTTACGCACTTGTTTTTCCACCTACCAAGCCTGTCTACACGCCTCCAGTCCCTTTTCCTAGGAAGCGTCGCTCTAAGCAGGAGATTCAGGATGCTCACTGCAAGGCCATCATGGAGAAGATCTTGACTTCTATTCCTAAAGTCAACCCCGAGACATCTTCTCCAATACTTGATCGTTATGTCAAGCGTTTGGTGCACAACGGTATCTGTGCTGAGGAAGCTGCTTTGCTCACCAAGGATATCAGTTTGATTATGCTGCAGGAAGCTAAGAAAGAGCGGAAGAAGAAAGTGGTTGTGTCTGAACACGTTAGCTCGATTATCCAGAGTCGAATGCCTGAGAAGTTACCTGATCCAGGAAGCTTTGTTCTTGATTGCTCCATCTCTACAAGCCGGTTCAAGAAATCGTTATGTGACCTCGGCTCTAGCATTAATCTGATGCCACATTCAGTCGATGTCCGCCTTGGTATGACGTCTTACAGGCCGACAAGAATCACTTTGCTTCTCGCGGATCGTTCTAAGCGTATTCCCGAAGGAATCTTAGAAGATGTTCCTGTGAAGATTGGTGACTGTCTCATACTTGCTGATTTCGTAGTGCTGGACTACGATGTCGAACCCAAGGATCCTCTTATCTTGGGTAGAGCTTTCTTTGCCACAACTGGTGCGAAGATTGATATGAAGAAGGGACATATTTCGTTGGATGTTTGTGATGTGAAGATGAATTTCGACATGAAGGGACCACGAACACCTCCTATCCTCAGTGATAAGTCCTTCTCTGTTGACTCTACCAAGGACTCTGCTCAGGAATCGCAGTCTACTATGCCATCGGAGCTAGAGAATGCTCAGCTCGCTATTCTGCCTCCTACAGACGGACCGGTGTCGATCGACACCCTCGACGACCAGAAACACCGCTTTCAGCACAAGTTGCTCTTGGGACTGCAAACACTGCCACAAGTTCGGGAACAGTTCCTGAGCCATACAGAGCACCTCGCCCACGCTTTCCACGCCTTGATCAGCAGTGGTATTGCTCATCTCCTCCTCATACTTTACCTTCTTCCATTAATACTTCCATATCTTCGAAGAAGGCTTCACAGGTAAATGAGCCACGAGATTCTCGCGTGCTTGTTTCTTCTGTTGATGATGCAGGACAAGAAACTACGAACGCTGATGCTTTTACTACTTTCCTTGGACATGAGCACACCTCCACCGCTTACACTCCACCATGGCTAGCAAGGCGTCGTGCTTTTGAGAAGTCTTCAAACACTTCTCCTGATCCACCTCACTCCTGAATCCCGACATAGTCAAGCTAATGACTGAAAATAAGCGCTTAGTGGGAGGCAACCCACTGGTATGTTTTTCTTTTCTTTTCTTCTATTTTATATTTCTTTTATTTTTCTTTCTTTCTCGCTAACTTCGAGTTTGAATGCCACTGGGGACAGTGTCGTTTAAGTCTGGGGGAGGCAGTTACTAATTATGTTTTTCTTTCTTTTTGAGTCTTATTTTTCTTTTTCTTTTGAGTCGTTTATTGAGTCAAAATTTTGTTGGAAATTATGATCTTTTTCTCTAGATTATTGCCTGGTTAGTTTAATGCTGCAGATTTAAATCAATCCGACTAATGGAAAATCCAGAGGGTTAATCGATAGACCAGAGGACATCCACGTTTCCAACACAATCCGCTAAAGCCTGAGCAAAGTTCACGCTCTTCACCTCGTCAATACGGTTAGTATTCTCAGAACTTGACTCCTCGTTCATACCTGATAAATGAGACCAATGTGAAAAAAGAATGGTACTCCTCTCCCTTATTCTAAATAAATAAAAAATAAAAAATAGAGAAAAAAAAGGATTGAGATGATTTTCTTTTGGAGTAAAGAGATAGGAAAATTTCCCGTGATCTCATTATTTTACTTCAAGAGGAATGATCACACGAAGGTTGGAAGCGAGGTTAGGAACATTTCCGATGATACCATTATTCGCCTACACCTTTGTCAAAAAAAAAATTTTGTTTGAAAAAAAATAAGTCTGGGGGGAGAGAAAGAGTACCAAGGAAATATTGAAAAAGGTTGCTTTATCATGGTATAGTACGGGAATGAGTCTAGAAGGTTCTTGAGTACTGATTTTATTGATGAGATTTATGCGATGAGGGCTATAGGATATAGTTGTGGAATTTGGTTTGGAATTTGGAATGTTGAGAATGCTTGCGGAGAATTACATGGTGATTAGGATTTGATGCGATCTTCTAGGCATTTGGATTTGGTTTGAATGATCAAGGTAATAGGCTAGAGAAATTGGGAGTTTCTGTGTTTTCAAACTTCTTCCACGGGTTCGGTTTTTGTGTTTTGCTTGAGGGCAAGCAAAAGCTAAGTCTGGGGGAGTTGATATATCACGGATTTTACCGATTTTAGCCGTGATATATGTATTGTTTTTAGAGTCTTTTTGTTGTTTCTAGAGTGTTTTTGAGTCTTTTCAGGTTTTTACACGCTCGGGACGAAATTGGAGAAAATGAATCATTTTGAAGCTAAACCAAAGATTTGGAGCTGAAGAGACGAAATCGGATTCGAACCAAGGCATTGGTGTTGACCGACACCCTTGGTGTCGCTCGACACCACACGCGGCCCAGCAAGAAGTCTCGACGGTTTAGAGTTTTAAAGCCCGCAGAATTTACCCAGAAGACTTCCCTATTTGCAATTTTAGTCCCTGCACGTTTTTGGAGACTTTATAAATAGTTTTTAGGGTTTTTCAGTTTCTGTACCCTGCAACTTTTGTCTTTTGCTTCTGTAAGTCTCTATGCTTGAACCCTTTGGAATATAATTGGAGAGAGCAACTTTTCAGAGATTCGATACCTTGTTAGAGAGAAGATTTATTCTAAACTCTTTTCTTCTTCTGATTTCTTATTGCAATTTATTCAACATGTTTTCTGTTTCATTAATCATGTCTGAGTAATCTCCTTGTTGGGTTTAGGGATTCTCATTAGGGATTTAGATGAACTAGTAAATCGATTACGTGTTAGGATTAATCCATAGAGTTCTTCATCTAGGTTGTTCTTAATGCTAGTTCTAGCTTGATCACCTAGAATTTGATCATAGGATAATAGGTATTTGATCCGAGAGGGCACCTGTTACTAGAATTACCTTAGATGAGCCTGGTTTATAGGTGTGTAAAAAGAATCGGCCTATCTACTAAGGTGAACATATCAAACCTGAATTTAATGCTAGTCTAGATCTAGGAATTCGCATCGAGAGGTGGAATTACTGATATTAGATTAGTTAGTTAGCGCATCGAGAGGTGGTTAGCTATTCATTAGTGTTTTGAGTTCTAGAACGGTTCGTTAAATAATCCTAATTAATTTGCTAGATTTACTATTAGTTTATTTCCTGAGAAATCCCTAAGCCTAACGTTTTCCCCATCTGATTTACATCTCAATTTTAATTACTTGTTTTATTTTAATTTGCAATCTTTACTTGTTTAGCTTAATTCAAAACCTGTTAGTCTATTGTGTGAACACGAGAGCTTTGTGGAATTCGACCCTAAAGTGCTACACACGATCTCTTATTTGAGAGAGTAGTCTTAGGTCTTAATTTGACTCACATCACTCTTCGATAGTTGCTGAGTATAGGCTCGAGAATTGTCTTTGTTGATTTATGTGAATTTTTGTGTATGATAAAGCTAAGTTGTTAATAATATGATATGTGAAATACATTAGTGACATGATTTGATATCATGTTTTACGTATATTACATTATAAAAATGATTATGTCTATGTATGAGAAGAGAAAACTAAAGAGTATGAGAAGGATACTTGAGGATGTTGGACTGTAGTGGACCGACGAGTTCATTGCAGGTCATTAACCGCTGACGAGCAGGGGAAGAATCGAGCTACGGGCCGTGGTCTTCCATAAGTAGGTTTGAGTAGCCATAAGTTATAAAAGGCTTGAATATCCATAAGTTAAAATAATTGAAACTAAAAATGTAAGTAAAATATCTTGTTGTGAGTAAGGCGAATGCTTGTTTGTTTGATTGATACCAGTGTTCTAAAATACGCTAGGCGGTAGTCGGGCGGCTGATCACCGTATAGCGCCTAACTGTATATGCGGCTGTATATGCTGGGTATATACGGTAAGTATATTTTTATAATTGTATATATAATATATAAATATATTGTAAATATATATAATATCATTAAAAAAAATTGTTTGGGTGAAAAGCTCTAAACAAACAATTGTCAAAAGAAACTAAAATTCTACATTGTTGGGGTCGGATCCCACACACTTTCGGTAGGATCCACTTGGATCTGTCCACGTCATTATTACACAATAATCCTCTCGGATTATTGGATACTTTATTGGACTTAATCAGTTGGGAGTTCGATTCAGTTTACCAAGGAGTTCGATCTTTACCAGTACGGAGTTCACTCTTATTTAGCATACAGTTCGCATAGAGAAAGACCGAAGCGAGGAGAATATTGTTCGAGGTTCGCGGTAGCATCAAAGCACGGGAGTTCGGAGTCAGCAAGAAAGAGTTCGGAAGGCCCACGCGAAGCCCAATACAAGGTTCAAATTCAAACCGTTTCGGTCAAAATGTAACTTATGTGATTAATGCGGATCAATATGATTACGAGTAGTAAATAGCCGCATTAATCATGTTTTCTCTATAAAAACAACTTCAAACGCATGTGTTTGAGGGGAGAGACAATCTCTTACCTCTTACTATCAAGCAATACAACATACTTTTTCTTTCACAATTTCGCAAGGCTTTTTACTTTTTTATTCTTACCAAATTCTTTTACTTTATTTGGTTTCTTGGTTACTTTCCTTTTCGAATCCTTATTTTCATTTGTTGATTTTAGAGTTTTTCTCCACAAAAATACTTAAAAGACAATCGAGTGTGAATCCTACATCCACATTTTGGCGCCGTCTGTGGGGAGTTACCGCAAAACTCTTTAATCTTAAAATCTCTCTTTTTCAAACCAAGAAGCTATGGCTGATCAGCAAACTTTGAGCGATGCAATAACCTCGCTTAATCAAGCAACCGCTAGTCTGACGACTCAGATTGGTACACTCGCTGATGCCAACACCACTTTTAGTGAGAGGTTGACTTCAATCGAGCAAACTTTAACGAGTGTTCAAACCACTCAAACAAATCTGTCAAATGCGCAGAACGTTGTTTCAAGCCGTTTAGATAATTTGTCCTCAGCGCGAACGACAGCGTATCAGCGCAGGCTATTCCAGACTCCCACACAAAACAGATCCGGGAGCACTCAAACTCCTCCTGCAGGCCGTCCTGCTAGTACTAGCAATCAGACAACCGTAGGAGATGGATCCAATCCAACCGGGGATGAAAATCCCCAAAATCAGGGAAATTCTGCTATTGACGAAGGACTCCTTATGGAAGATCCTGATGTCATCCTTTCAGATGATTTCGTCAAAGTTCGTCAAGAGCTTGATGAGATGAAGTCGAAGTTTCATCAGGCGACCAGTTCAGCGCTTGAGATCGATCGAGTAATCGAAGAAACTCGACGAACACCCTTCACTTCGAGAATCTCGAACCTTCGGATCAAAGATTCTCGAAAGGTCAAATTACCAACTTACGATGGTAAAGGTGATCCTAAAAATCACCTCGCTGATTTTCACATCGCTGCTGGCAGAATTGATCTAGAACCAGACGAGGAGGATGCCGGATATTGCAAACTATTCTTCGAGAATCTATCCGGATCGGCTCTACTATGGTTCACTCAGTTGGAGCCGGAATCTATTGATAGTTTTAAGGAATTGTCCTCCGCATTCCTAAAACAGTATTCCATGTTCATGGAAAAGGCAACCTCTGATGCAGATCTTTGGAATTTAACCCAAGGTCAGAACGAACCACTTCGCAAATATATCGCTAAATTCAAAGAAGTGATAGCCAAAATTCCTGGGGTATCGCACGCTGCTGCCCTTTCTGCTTTAAGGAACGGACTTTGGCATGAATCCCGATTTTGGGAAGAAATCATCGTCAATCGTCCGAGCACTATCCAAGATGCTTTATTCAGAGCTACTAATTGGATGGAGGCAGAAGAAGAAAAGCTTAGCCTCGCTAAAAAGCATCGGCCAGCAAAATTGGTCGTTGCAAATCCAACTAAAAAGTTTGAAACGAAAGACCAAAAATGGTTCGGAGTTAATCCTGCCACCAATGCTGTAGGAAAACCCTCCCCAAACAGAGGAAGATTCAATCCTCCTAATACTTGGGTTAGAGATGAGAGTGCCTATTGCGATATTCACAGAGTAAACGGACACTCCACCAAAGATTGTAGCGTACTCAAAAAGCACCTCACCGAACTGTGGGCGGCTGGAGAGCTCGCTAATTTCAATATCGAAGAGTTTGTGGAATCTTATCATAAAGAAAAAGAAGATTCCGAAGCGTCTAATCCTCCTGAAAAGAAACATAAGCCCAATGGGCCCGGAACTCCGAACACTCCTAAGAAAAGGATCGATGTTATAATGGAAGGATCCAAATTATGCCGAGATTCGATCAGATCAATCAAAAGGCACAAAAAATCAGCAGCAATTCAAACCGCTGTGGGTTTCCAGTCAAATGAACAAACACCTTCTATCTCTTTCGATAATTCGGACACTCAAGGATTAACAGGACCCCATGACGATGCTCTTGTGATAACTTTAGATGTTGCAAACTTCGAAGTAACTAGGTGTCTAATTGATACTGGAAGCTCGGTAGATCTCATATTTCTAAGCACTTTGCAAAGAATGGGAATCAGTAAAGCCGATATTATCGGTCCGCCAGCACCATTGGTAGCTTTCACAAGTGACACTTCCATGTCCTTAGGAAACATAAAATTACCAGTACTTGCCGCAGGGGTTCCAAAAATCGTAGAATTCCTTGTTTTCGACCGACCGGCCGCTTACAACATGATTCTCGGAACTCCGTGGATTTACCAAATGAAGGCTATACCTTCAACTTATCACCAATGCGTGAAATTTCCGACTCCTGGTGGAATCGGGACCATTCGAGGAGATCAGGAAACGTCGCGATCTTGCTACCTCATGGGACATCGTTTAAAGCTCAAATAGCAATTAATGATAAACGCGAAGCAAGAGAGCACCTCGCGTTACCCAAGTGGTCTCAGTTCGAATGAAGTTACTACAGAAATTGAAATTGATTCCGAATTTCCAGATCGAAAAGTAAAAATTGGTACTACTTTAGAATCAGAAATCAAAGATCAATTGGTAACATTCCTAAAGGAAAATAAACATACTTTCGCCTGGTCGGCAAAAGATATGCCCGGAATCGACAAAAGTATCATTACCCATGATTTAAACGTCGATCCCAGTTTTAAAACAATAAAGCAGAAAAGAAGAATACTTGGTCCTGACCGAGCACAAGCGGTCAATGACGAAGTTGATAAACTTTTGAAAATTGGTTCTATCAGAGAAGTGAAATACCCGGACTGGTTAGCAAACCCCGTGGTAGTCAAAAAGAAAAATGGAAAGTGGAGAGTATGTGTCGATTTCACTGACATTAACAAAGCATGTCCAAAAGACAGATTTACTCTCCCTCATATCGATCGGCTCGTAGAATCAACGGCCGGAAACGAACTCTTAACATTTATGGATGCATTCTCTGGAGATAATCAAATCATGATGAATCCCGAAGATGAAGAAAAAACATCCTTCATAACAGATAGAGGAATCTACTGTTATAAAGTTATGCCATTCGGTTTAAAAAATGCCGGGGCAACATACCAACGTTTAGTTAACAAAATGTTTGCAGAGCATTTGGGCAAAACGATGGAAGTTTATATAGATGACATGCTCGTGAAATCCCTTAAGAAATCCGAGCACATCACACATCTCGAGCAGTGTTTTAAAATTCTGAACGAGTTCGGAATGAAATTAAATCCAGCTAAATGTTCCTTTGGCGTGCCTTCCGGAGAATTCCTGGGGTACATTGTCACGGAAAGAGGAATAGAAGCAAATCCTAATCAGATTAACGCTTTCTTTACTATGCCTTCGCCAAGAAACATTAAGGAGGTCCAACGATTGACAGGCAGAATTGATGCGTTAAATCGTTTCATATCAAAATCTACCGATAAATGTCTCTCTTTTTATCAAATTTTGAAAGGGAACAAAAAATTTCGGTGGGATGATCAATGCGAAGCAGCATTTGGTCAACTCAAAACTTATCTGACAACACCGCCGATTCTCTCAAAACCTGAATCAGATGAGAAACTTTATCTCTACATTTCAGTTTCTAACCATTCCGTAAGTGGGGTTTTAGTTCGAGAGGACCGAGGTGAGCAAAAGCCGATTTTCTACATAAGTAAATCTCTAACTAGTCCAGAAACGAGATATACCATGATGGAGAAATTAGCTTTAGCAGTAGTCATATCTGCTAGAAAACTCAGGCCTTATTTCCAATCTCATCCGATAGAAGTTTTAACTTCTCATCCACTTCGCTCAATTCTTCACGGTCCAAGTCAGTCCGGTAGATTGGCGAAATGGGCAATCGAACTCAGTGAGTACGATATAGAATACAAAAGTCGAACTAGCGCAAAGGCACAAGTTCTGGCTGATTTTCTAACCGAACTACCATTAGATGATGGAATCTTTGTTGAAACGGAATCCACATGGAAATTACATGTAGATGGTTCTTCTTCCAAACAAGGATCCAGAATCGGTATTAGGCTCGAAACTCCGACAAAAGAAATAATTGAACAATCATTTCGATTAATGTTCCCGGCTTCGAATAATGAAGCGGAATACGAAGCTCTCTTAGCAGGACTTCGGCTTGCTCTTGCAATTGGAGCAGAAAAAATAATAGCTTATTGCGATTCTCAGCTAGTTGTAAACCAGTTCGCTGGAGATTACGAAGCTAAGGCTCCTCGAATGGAAGCTTATCTTTCGGCTGTCAAAAAATTAGCCAGAAAATTCAAAGAATTCGAATTAGTTCGAATACCTAGAGGAGAAAACACTTTGGCAGACGCTTTAGCTGCCCTAGCTTCTACCTCAGATCCTGAACTCAAACGAGTTATCCCAGTTGAATGTATTTCTTCGCGAAGTATTTCGGTTGAAGAAACAGAAAACGATAACATTTTGGAGGCCGAACTCATCGAAACTCCAAAATTAAGTTCCGGAAATGAAAATAGTTCTCTTGTCATCACCAGATCACGAATAAAGTCTCAAGATGACGAACTTACTCCACCATTGGAACTTCCTAAAAGAAAGTTAAGAAGAAAATTAAAGGATCAAGAGGTTCCCATTAAAGAACCGTCTCGAACCGAACAGTCACTTCCAGGTGATGTAGAGGTTCAGGAGACAATCGAAGATCCTGATATTACTTCCGAACCCGAACCAAGGAAGTTTATACTCAAGGATAATACTTCCGCTAATGATTGGGGGGCTGACTGGAGGGTACCCATCAAAAATTTCATTCTTAATGGAGAACTACCATCGAACAAATGGCAAGCTCGCAAATTAAAAATCATCAGCGCTAAGTATTGTATAATTAAAGAGTCATTGTACAAGCGAGGCGTCAGTGATCCTTATCTTTTATGTATTTTCGGACCCGAAGTTGAAATAGTAACAAGCGAGGTCCACGAATGGCTTTGTGGTAGTCATTCTTCGGGACGAGCAATGGCTTTCAAAATCAAACGGTTAGGATATTTCTGGCCAACTATGATTTCAGACTGCATCGATTACGCCAAACGGTGTAAAAAGTATCAGATGCACGCTCCCCTTATTCACCAGCCATCTGAAATTCTATCATCTATATCCGCTCCATACCCTTTCATGAGGTGGTCAATGGATATAGTCGGTCCGATGCATCGTTCAACACGACGCGTCCAATACTTATTAGTTCTAACGGACTACTTTTCCAAATGGATTGAAGCTGAAGCTTATATAAGCATACAAGATTCCGTAGTAAAGACATTCTTGTGGAAACACATTATTTGTCGCTATGAAGTTCCCTACGAAATAGTAACGGACAATGGTCCTCAATTCATTTCAAATGATTTTGAAGATTTTTGTTCCGCTTGGGGAATAAAACTTAGCTACTCAACGCCAAGGTATCCTCAAGGAAATGGACAAGCGGAAGCTTCCAACAAAACCATTCTCAGCAGCCTTAAAAAACGCTTGAGTGCTCGAAAAGGTGGATGGGATGACGAGCTGCAACCTGTGTTGTGGGCTTATCGAACAACCCCGAGGCGAGCAACGGGTGAAACGCCATTCTCATTAGTTTATGGGATGGAAGCCGTAGTCCCAGCCGAGCTGAATGTTCCAGGTTTGCACCGGAGCGAAGCTCCACTTAACGAGGAATCGAATTCTAAATTATTAGAAGATGTTCTCGATACAATCGATGAAAGGCGAGACCAATCCCTTATTCGACTTCAGAATTATCAACAGTTGACCGCTCGATACTATAACTCAAAGTTGAAAAACAGACCTTTAAATGTAGGAGACTTCGTTTTAAGGCGAGTGTTCGATAACACAAAAGAAGAAGGAGCTGGAAAACTCGGTATTAACTGGGAAGGCCCTTATCAAATCACTGAAAAAATCCGAAACGGTGTATACCGTTTACAAGACCTTGACGGAAATCCCGTTCAAAGGCCTTGGAACATAATCAACTTGAAAAAGTTCTATTGCTAAAGCAAACATATTCGAACTACGATTTGGCTTGATCCTATTTTGGGTACGTAGGCAGCTCGCTAAACACGAGTCCAGCTATAATATAAAAATAAAAATATTATTTCAAATCATGGAATCTTATTTTTATCCTTGAGCTTGAATATAGAGTACATTGCAAACAATGTATAAATAAATATTTCTAGCTAAACTCAGATTTAGAAGGGTCTTGAATTACGGAACAACTCCGCTCCTTGACCAGCGAGGTCAATAATGCTCATAATGCAACCTAGCATGTTTCCGTACTCCTGAAGTCCTAGTTCGATCCAATCGGAAGGATGGGCTTCGAGGCAATGAAGCTCGCGATCAATGTCAAGGCAACGCTTCCCTAGTTCCCTTCTCTTCTTCCTAATCTTCTTTTTCTCGTCCTCGAGCTCGTCATGCCGAGTGATAAGCTGAAGAAAATAAAACGCTACGTTTAGCAATAACAAAAAGAGTTAAATCACTAGGATGGAAAATACCTTGTTGATAAACTCCTCGGCCTTGAAACGATCTTGAGCTGACAATCTCTCGATTAATACGATCGGAACCTGAATGCTGGTTCCCTTCCTCAATATTCGTGACCCTTCCGGTTCGCCAGTTCTTCCCGTTTTTGTAAGCTCGATGTCTGGTGCTCCCGGAAGATCGTCACTTATCAATTTGGATGAGTCAAAAGGTTTCTCTGAAGAATTTCCTTCTTCAAACATTTTTGTAGAATTGTTGTTGAAATTCAATGACAAACTACACCCACTTTATACTCAAAAATTTACTCGATTACATTATCTTCGCCCGATAATGACTCCAGCGAGGTGGAAGATCCCGAACAGCTTTCCGAGGATAATCCCTCGTCAGAAGATAAATCAAAAGGGCCGGAGAAGTCATCATGTTTCAGGCCTTGATCTGAAAGAAGACAGCGGCATTTTTCAAGTTTTTTCTTATAATGAACTATGGTGATCCTTCGGAATTCCTTTTAAAGGAGAAAGAGGTTCAGATTTCTAAAAATAATTATATATTGCGGGCCTGTTAGAGCAGGCTTCGGATCCAATTAAAACGTGGCCCAGCGATTCCGAAACCATTATGGGCAACGATCGAAACCATTGCCTGGTCATATTTATAACAAAATTCTCATGAATTATAAATCTTATCCCTCGATAAAAAAAAAAACTTAAGCCGAGCTCCATCCTCGCCTTCGAGAGACCGAGGAAAAATACTTATTAAGATTTTTTCTTTAAAAAAGGCAAGTGAGCCTGATCAGCTCATCTCTCACAGTTCATAAAACCTCTTTGGTGGGCTAGGACTTGCAAACCTAGAATCGTGTCCAAACGTTTTTGTTTTTAAAAAAAAAAAAAAAAATCATATGCCAGAGCATGTACATGGTTGTGTTCAGTCACACTAATTGAACAAAATATTTCCGTCAAACGGAATAGTCCTCATGGACTCAACAAAACAATTTTTTTAAAAAGCGTTCCTATACCTCTGGAGAACCTTCGTATGGCCGAGAACCTTCGCCAACCTCAAATTGGGAGGGGGAATCTCTAAATACCAAAGAGAATGGTCCCAAATCAAGAGAAGGACGGGAAGCCGAAGATAACTCGGATTCAACTATAGCGAGCTCAGCAGAAACTTCCCTCCTCTCATCCTCTAGCGAAATTCTTCCACTCTCTATTCCCCCAATAAGATCTAGATTACTCTTCAGCTCGGCTCGATCGGACTGAAGCTTAGTCCAGACTTCCTCGTCTTTGATGAACTTCATGATAGACTGAATGAGTTGCCTACCAAAGCCCCTCATCTCTTCTCGAGCGTTATGTTCGGCTTCAGCAATATCGCGAGCTCTGTTCCTAATTAAAAGCTCGGTCTTTTGATTCATTTCTTCGAGCAAAGCTGTAGTCTCTTCTAGCTCGGATTCTAAGCGAAGAGCATCAGACCTCGCAGAATCTCTTTCAGCGTCCGCAATTCTGATGCATTGCTCATTACCTGCTAGAGTTTTCTTCATATTCTCAAAGGATGATTCAAGGGCTCTTGCTTGCTCGGATCGCTCAGACTGATTGGCTAATCTAAGTTCATCAACCTCCTTTTTAGCCTTTGCGACTTCTCTCATCGCTTGGTGAAGAAGGTTCTCATAATGGAAGATCATTCCATTAGTCTCCATAAACGCCTTCAAAGTAAAAAGAAAAAACGTGTCATTAAGGCAAAAAGTTTTTTACTTAAGAAAAAGGGGTTGACAAAATCAAAATCCGAAAAATTTTGAACCTGGGATAGGTAACAGGCTCGACTGACGAACATCTGACGGATTTCCGGCCTCCAAACTGAAAAAGGAGGAAGGGACGTCCCTTCCCTGGTTTGAAAACCTCGGAAGATGTCTCCAATCTCTTCTCCATCTACAAAACAGAGGAGAATAGTAGGTTGATAAATAGCCGCAATCTGTAACAAGTCTTGCTAAGGCTTGCTTTCTAAAAACATATTTACCAGAAATCGAAGCGGTTAAAGGGCTTTGAGTCCTAACACTCAGTCCTTGGGACAAGGAAGTCTTAGGTCTCGGCTCATCGATTTCTTCTGGAATTACTCTGTCTCCCGAAAGAGGGAGCTCGGAGTCTGAAGGATCAAAGGAGGGGAAAACAGAATGCAGAAAGCTAGGGGCTCGTGGCGGAGAACTTAATCTAACGGTTTTGAGTCTCTCGTTTGATAGAGTATCCGAGTCTGGAGCCTTCCTCTTTGTGCAAAGAGAAGGAGTTTCTTCTCTCTCCCTCTCTTGTGCGGAAGAGCAAATGGCGGTGGCGACCGGGGGGTCGTTAGGAATATCGGCTCCATGAGAATCCACCGCACTTGACAAAGCCGCTTCTAAAGAACCGTCATCAACTAAGAGGGTCTTCTTGTGGAAGCTACCAACCCTGGAGATTGCAGCTATCCGCTTTTTTTTCCCAATTTCGGATAATTGATCCTTAAGAGCCTTTGTCTCAGCCTGGATTTTTCTTTTATCTCGAACATTCAGACTCGAAACATCTTTCTCTTCAGGAGGGGGGTCAAGAGGGTGAGTTTTACCATCTTTAATAGCGAGCCCCGCTTTATGAATACGTTGAAGGGTGAAAGAATTCCAATTTGTTTCACCCTCGGAAACGATTCGGAAGAAAGATAAGAAATCAACAATTGGACGGGGGACAGTTTGGTTCCCTGAAATAAAACGCTGAGTTAAGAATTCCGTTTCTTTCACACAATACAGTAGAGAAATAATAGAGGATGATTCTAACCAAGTTTGGGCGACCAATTTGGGAGAAGAAGACCGGAAAGCCCTTGAACGGAATGAGGATTAATTCGGAAAAAGAACCAGTATTTCCTCCAAGGCCCATCATTTAGGGGCATTCCGTCGATGAGGTTACGGTCAAAAATAGGATTCATGGAAAAAATACCCGCTGTCGCAGAATCACGGGCTCGAAATAGCCCCAAGAGTTCACTGGTGGTGAGAGAAAACCCTGCCTCCGCCGAGACGGTCAGGGTGCTCAGGACGTACCTAAGGAAGTTGGGAGCCATTTGGGGAAAAGCGATCCCTAGATGTAAGAGATACAAAAGGAGAACTTCCGGGATAGGAAAAAATAAACCACAACCCTTGAAATAGACTTCGTACGCGCAACAGTAACCCTCTCGCACCATTTCTGGAGATTCATTTGGTCCAGGAAGAGAGAATTCTATTTCCTGGGGGATGTTACAAAGGCGACGAAGAGCGCCAAGGGAAGCATGGGTCGATTGAGACCTGAAATGCGGACCGAATTTATCTCCCACTTGGGTGAAAACTTCGTCCCCTCTGGGAACAGGGATTCCTTGGCTATCATCTTCGTTGTCTGAAACGTAGACGGCTGGGGAAGACATTTTTTTTACTAAGGGGTTTTTCTTTCTCTGGTTTGGTAAAAGCTTTCAGGGGTGAATGTACGCTGTAAAAGCCGTCGTTCCATTTAACCCTATTTAGTGGGAAACCGCCTCGAGAGTATTGGGAAGTGGGACAGTTTTTCCCGTGGTATTAATATAAAATTAAGAAATTAATGATGACGGTTGTCAGGGATATCAAATCATCTGATTATCCGAGATCGGCGTAACAGCGTAAAACATGGAGAAATTCCAGAATGTAAAAGATCTCGAGTCATTAATTACTGTTTACTTAAGTCTTCCAAGCCGAGCACTCAGCTCGCAAGACTTGGGGGGCTAAATGTTGGGGTCGGATCCCACACACTTTCAGTAGGATCCACTTGGATCTGTCCACGTCATTATTACACAATAATCCTCTCGGATTATTGGATACTTTATTGGACTTAATCAGTTGGGAGTTCGATTCAGTTTACCAAAGGAGTTCGATCTTTACCAGTACGGAGTTCACTCTTATTTAGCATACAGTTCGCATAGAGAAAGACCGAAGCAAGGAGAATATTGTTCGAGGCTCGCGGTAGCATCAAAGCACGGGAGTTCGGAGTCAGCAAGAAAGAGTTCGGAAGGCCCACGCGAAGCCCAATACAAGGTTCAAATTCAAGCCGTTTCGGTCAAAATGTAACTTATGTGATTAATGCGGATCAATATGATTACGAGTAGTAAATAGCCGCATTAATCATGTTTTCTCTATAAAAACAACCTCAAACGCATATGTTTGAGGGGAGAGATAATCTTTTACCTCTTACTATCAAGCAATACAACATACTTTTTCTTTCACAATTTCGCAAGGCTTTTTACTTTTTTATTCTTACCAAATTCTTTTACTTTATTTGGTTTCTTGGTTACTTTCCTTTTCGAATCCTTATTTTCATTTGTTGATTTTAGAGTTTTTCTCCACAAAAATACTTAAAGACAATCGAGTGTGAATCCTACATCCACATACATGACACTAAAATATAAAATAAAAGAAGTATCACGTTAAACTCTAACTCTCAAGAAAATAAAAACATAATGACAACTGTATTTGTATAAGCGGCACGCCGGCACCGTATACACGGCTGTATTGAGCCATATAATGTCGTATAGCTACCGTATATACGGCCACCTAGGGCGTATTTTAGAACACTGATTGATAGACATTTTGAATCTGTGCTAAGTAATGTTGTTGACTATGTTTGGAACGTGTTTATTGTATGTTCAGTTGGCAAAGTTGATCTCTTCACTGAGTAAACCGGTTTCACTTTCTCTTTTTTCTCTTTTTCTCCAGCTTAGTAAATTTCAAGCAGTTTGAAGTTTGTTTGTTGGTAAAATTTTAAGAAAGAAACGTTTTGGTAAGACCAGATAAATAAAATTCAGTCATGTCCTTTATAGCGGGACGCAGAGCCGTGCCTCAAGGTATAACAAAGAAACCTTCGCCTACGTCCTTAAATTTTTGAAAAAAATTTAGAAGCATATTTTTCTACAAGATACCTTTAGTTTAATATGCCCAATATTGAAAGATCACTTGCATTTATCTAAGTAATAAGAAAATAAAATTAAAATAGAAAAATATTAAAAGAATTAGGAAACTAAACAGAACAAAGTATTATAAATTTAGGTTAATGATTATCAAGTAATGCATTATAGAAATTGTATTGTATATAAAAATATATTAGATGTTTCATAGTATTTCAAATTTTGATAATAATACAATACATCTTATAACTAAAACTATAATGTATTACTTAATAATCATGAAAAAAGATTGAGTGACTTGGCGATTTTATCTATCGAAAGAGAATTGGTTAGGGAAATTGACTATGAACGTTTGGCTAATAATTTTGTTGGAGAGAAAGGGAGGATAATTACGATTTAGAACTAATTTTATGTTTTGGTTTTGACGTACTTTCGTCATATGGCAATTTATCTTTGTAGAAGCATCTTTGTTTTGTGAATTGGGGCAAATTTCATTTGACCGCCTCTGGCAACCATTGACCTTGGCACGGCTCTGGCGGGACGGATGTTATATTTTGCCTCCCTAACGGTGTTGTGGGACTCAGGACTCTCATGTCCTAGTTTCACTCATCTACGCTAAAGAAAGTACTTCAGCCGACTGCTTAGCTTTGTCAGCCCTTGTGGCTCTTTCCATTTCCTCCTCTCTTGGAGTGTAAAACATTGTTACTTTTAATCAAGTTCATTTTTGCCCAAGAGAAAAAAACGAAGGTATCCAACCAATAAAATTTCGAGTGAAAGTCACGCGCCACAAGAGAGAGTAGGGAAAGAAGCCAACACAACTAAGCTTAGTGGATGCCACTTAACACAAATGACAACGTTGTTTTCCAATTTCCATGTTTACGCTATAGCTTCAGACAGTACCTGAAAAAGTCAGTTCGCCCAAAGACCAAAATTAAACAAAATAACCAAAACTTACTCTCATTTCTTTATTAAATTAAGCTAAAATATCAATATCCTTAAGATTTTTTTTTTGAAATAGTGTTGTCGTTCTCGGTCCAAATTTCAAATTTTGACCTGAAGTCTCTTGTTTTTCTGATAGATTCTCCAGCTCTTGTCCTTTTTAACAGACCCTTAGGCCTCTCTCCTGCAGGTTAATGCACTGTCTTCACCATTTTCATTTATTTTCCCCTTAAAATAAAATAAATATTAAATATTTTCTCAAAATTCACCATTTAAGAAGGCAAATTTGAGATCTTTCTTCTTCACATTAACTTGAGCGTCTCTCCTTCTTCTATTAACAATGGCGTCAATGCCATTGTACTGGCAACCACCACCAGCTACGGAGGTTCCACAACACTCATCCTCCGTCTCCTCCGCCGGAAACTCCACCATTGGTCCTTTTATCGCCGTTTTTATCGTCGTCACCGTTCTCTGTGTTCTCGCTAGTGTTATTGGACGGCTATGCTCCGGAAAAACCATCTTAGGGTATGGAGATTACGATATGGAGAGATGGGCTGAGAGTAGATGCGGTTCTTGTATCGACGGCCACATCATTCTTCACCGGCCGTCTCCGTCGCCTCCGCCTCGTCAGCCTTTGCACCACACTTCTTCCGGCGTCTCTGCTGAATCTGAAGGACACGTGGCAGATCTAGATGAGACTGATGGAGAGAAACAAGACTCATTAGACCATGAGCCTCCACCACAAACACCATCATCAGCTCATTCTTGATTAGTTTTTTTGTCTTTTGATTTTTTTTTTTGTGTTGGTTAAAAGTTAGCTAATGTAATTGAAAATTTCACGAGTTCGATCCCAAAGCGGTCAAGTTATTGAAAATGGCGCTCTAGATTTTGTTTTTTCTTTATGCACTTTTTTATCTTTTAGTATTTGATTTCTTTCATGTATTAGTGGTTTATACCGAAGATAAAAGAAAATTCAGAGGATAAAAGTAATGAAGGGACGTATATAAAGAGAATAATACACGGCTTGCTTAAAGTACTTTTTTCCTTTTTGATTCTGATTTCGTTTGATGCACCCAAATAACAGGATAGAGCAATGGGTACAAATAATAAATCAAGGAAATATATAAGGAAATATTTAATAAGTATTGTTTAAGTTGGATTTGTAGCCGTTAAATCATTACTTCCATTTTCTTATTTGATTCTTTTAGTTTTCTTTCTTTTCTTTTCTTTTTTTCATGAGATTTTTGCTCCATCTTCTTCTAGTTCTAGGCCAATATTCCTTGCAATTTTGATCTGTTAGAATCGAACATACCAAGCTTGTTACACATTTTTTTATATTACAAAGACATGTTTTGTAAAAATGTCAACCAATTTTGAGGTCTTCAATAAAGTGATAATTAACTTCTATATGTTAGTTTTTTCCAGTGAACATCAGGTTAGAAGCAATATAAATTGCAGTTTGATTATTACTGTTTAGAAAGTGATCTATAAGCGATGATTAAATTTGTTAAGATCCTCAAAAGAGACAAATCAGATATTGAAGCACATCCTTTCTTCTTACTTTTCTAATACATTCTCTATAGAAGCAAAAATAAATTAAACGTTTCTCTTAATGCTAGAATTGATTTTTCTAATTAAAATCTAGAGCATGAACATTTTGTGTCCAGAGGTGTTCAATAAAATATCAAAGTTTTCATACCTAGCCAATAAGAATAGATTTGGGTGATCTGAATTTCATGTTTTTTTATTGCCTAATTGCAAATGGAAGTTTGATCTAATTAGGTTGTCAATAGAAGGAATATGATTATGGAAATGAGTTAATTTATTCTTGTTTTGGAGTTGACTAAGATCAAGTCTAGAGGAATGGCACAAGTGCACACACCAAAAGAGAAGATTGGAAGAACGATGGATGACCTCGACAAACCACTTGATTTGGCTGAAGTGAATGGATGCATGCCCACCACCATCAGTGGATAAATGAAACTTTGAGATCAAGCCGCTGTTCATTACTATCTTCCCACACATGTCATTTCTCTAAGGCCTTATGGAAGATCAGAACATATATCTTCAAGGTTTGATATCTAAAAACACATTCCACATTAAAGGTATGGGTTATAGTTTCATCGGGTCAAGTCGGGTTCAGGTCAACGAACCGGGTCGGAATATGAAATCAAGACATGGGCTTAAGCCCATAATTACTACAAGAAAACAGTCGCTTTGCGAGGGAAGCCGTTCCTCGCAAATTTGCGAGGGAATTGCAAGTAATTTGCTACGAAAAGGACGCGGGTTGCAAATCCGTCGCAAATTTTGCGAGGGAAATCTTCCTCGCAAATTTGCGAGGCAGTTACGAGTAATTAGCGGGAAATATTTACTCCGTCGCAAATAACCCGCACATACCTCGCAAATCTTTACCTTAAACCCTAAAATACGTAAAACTGTTTTGCGAACTTTGATTTTCATTTATAAATGTGAATCTAAGAAGCCATATAATCAGACAAGTTGAATATATAGTGATGCATAAAAAAATGTTGGATAGGTTTCAATATTAACATTTAAAAAAAAAAATGTTATAACATTGGATTCATATTATAGAAAAACATAAGATGATCATTAAGAAAATGCACATTCGGATGAATTCGAAGTATATGATCAGAAAGTAGATTCTAATGTAGATAATTAACTTCCTAGTGATTAAAGAAAATGAATCTTAATGATTTTAAGTAGTGTTTTATTGGTTTTTTCAAATTGATCTCTATTTTGCGAGGGTTTTGCGAGAGTTTTGCCAGGGATACTAGTAATTCCCTCGCAAAACTAAAACCCTAAATAATGAATTTGCGAGGGATTTGCAAGGCGTTTGTAGCACTTCCCTCGCAAATCTTTACCCTAAACCCTAAATTATTTAAAATAATTAGTTATGTTTTTTTTTTTTTCTGAGGGACTTTCTAGAAATAGGAAAATGAATAAGATATGATTAGTAATATTTAAGCATGTCTTTGTATTTTTTAAAACCTAAACCCTAAATTATTTAAAATATTTAGTCATGTTTTTTTTATGAGGGAGTTTCTAGAAATAGAAAAATGAATCAGAAAATGAATAAGACATGATTAATAATATTTAAGCATGTCTTTGTGTTTTTTAAAAACCCTAATGAAGATTAATAATATTTAAGCATGTCTTTGTGTTTTTTAAAAACCCTAATGAAGATTTTGCGAGGGATTTACTAGGTAATCTCGCAATTCCCTCGCAATATATGCCTCGTTTTGATTGGTTGTTTTGGCGGTTCCTCGCAAAATCCTAGCAAATTTTGCGAGGGATTTGCGACGTGTCAAATATCTATATATGCTAATGACCTAGTTTGAGCTTCGCTCAAACCAGCCGCATATCGCGAAAACCCTAATTCACCGATTCTTTCTTCCTTCGCCGATTCTCTCTTTTCCGATCTCTTCTTTCGCCGATTCTCTTCCTTTCTCCGATTCTCTCCTCTCTGGTTCACTTCATACTCCGATTCTCTCTTCTCCGGTCTCCGATTCTCAGATCTGAAGATTTTGCGAAAGGTTTAAGTGTTTGCTCTCTTTATACTTTGTATTTTCTTTGTCGATTTGAATTGATTTTGGTTTGATTTCGTGTTAATTCGTTTTAGGGTTTCTTTAGGGTTTGATTTGTGGTTTTAAATCGATTTAGGGCTTGGATTAGGGTTTGAATTTGGGGTTTTAATTAGAGTTTCAATTAGGGGTTTAAATCGGATTTTAATTAGGGTTTTAAATCGATTTAGAGTTTGGATTAGGGTTTGAATTTGGGGTTTTAATTAGGGTTTCAATTAGGGTTTAAATCGGGATTCAATTAGGGTTTTAAATTTTCTTGTAGGGTTTGATTTGGGGATTTAATTTGGGGGTTTAATTTAGGGTTTTAAATCGGGTTTCAATTAGGGTTTAGAATCGACTTAGGGGTTTGATTTGGGGATTTAATTTGGGGTTTTAATTAGGGTTTGATTTCGTGCATCTTTCTCTGTTTTCTTTCTCTGTTTTGGTTACTAATTTTTTCTTTTTTTTTTCTCGTAGATGTCTTTCTCTGGAAACGATTACAGCAGGTTTCTATCTCAAGGGAATGCACATGTTCCTCGTGCTTCCAGATCTCAAGGCACTGTTCCTCGTGCTTCCAATTCTCATGGGAATGCATCTAGAAACTGTAATCCACCCTCACCAGCCAGTCAAAACCAACAAGCCGGTCTGTCTCCTCCACCATCCAATCAAAACTCTCCTAATCCATCTCATTCAGCTACTCATCCACCAACTGGGCGTCTCAACGATCTGACATTGGAGGAGCTCCTTGACAGTCCGGGGCGTCAGTCTCTTCAGAGACTAGATCCAAATCGTCCTCCGGGAACTCTCTGGTAAGGAAACTTGGATATATGATTCATTGTATTTTAATAATGTAGATTCTCATTGTAATTGATTTTTTTGTTGTAGGTTTGACATTGATGTATCAGTTGCAGCTTCTGTCCGCAAGATTTTTGAAAGAGATTTTAAGGAACCTCATGCCAATTGGACACAGACTCCTGATGCAGTGGTCAATCGTTGGTATGAGACTTTTGCGGTAAGTGAAATTGTTTAGTTTAGCTTTGTTTTACTCTACAAATGTATGTGATGCTATTTCTGACTCTGTTTTTTATTTTGAAGCAAATGTACAACTGGGACAAGTCCATAAATGAGAGAGTTAGAGATGAGTTTGAGGACAAGTTGGAGGATAGGATGTCTGATCAAGTTTCTCGGTGGAAGGGAAAGTGGAAGAATATAGGTGATGAGGCAAAGCCTAAATGGATTGATCCTGAAGTGTGGGCTGGACTTGTTCGTTTTTGGCGTGATCCTAAGTCAGAAATTAGGAGTATCAACAGTAGAAATGCTCGATATCATGATCCCGATGGCCTTGGTATATCTAAACACCGTTCTGGCCAGACCTCTTTCAAATCCCGTGCCAGAAAGCATGTAAGTTAACTCTGTTTTCTTTCTCATACATATACTTATGCATATTGAACTAACACTTAAATCTTTTTCTTTTGTTTTAGTGTGAGGAGACTGGTGATTCAACACCAGATTTTCTAGTGGTTCTTGAGCAAACTCATCGCAAACCTGATGGGACTTTCATTGATAGAAAGTCAGAGGAGATCTACAAGGAAGTGTCATCAAGGATTGAAGAGGAGGAGTCTCAGCTGTTTGCAGGGGATAATACAGAGAGCTCTGCTTCAAGTGGATTATCAGTGGCTGCCAAGAACAAGATCTATGCTCAGGTAATCCTGTATATTTCAATTCAGAGTGTCTTTAATTAGTACTTAGTCTTTGTGTGTTGTGTGATTATGTGATTATGTGATGATGTTGGCAGCATACTTGTGTGATGATGTTAGCAGCATACTTGTTAGCAGCATACTTGTTAGCAGCATACTTGTTAGCATTATACTTGTGTGATGATGTTGGCAGCATACTTGTGTGATGACCAAACGTCATTAGTACTTAGTCTCTTGGCAGTCCACTCATTATACTTGTGTGGTTTGTATCAGGTTGCTCCAAGGAAGAAAGGAAGGTTGTATGGGGTTGGATCTCTGCAGAATGAAGCATCCTCAGTCCATGTTGGTCCACTGCCTACTCATAATGATCGAGAGGTTCTATTGGAGAAGCTTGCTGCTGCTGAAGCTCGTCTTCAACTTCAGGCTGAGAAGATCAATAGCTTCGATGCCTATTGGCAATACCTCGCAGAGAAGGATCCAGTGTTTGCAGGCATGTATCAAGGACCATCTGAACCGGCAAATGCAGAAGCCACAAGAACTGCGGAGGGCAACGAGGCCGGAGGCGATCAGACCGGAACCGATCAGACCGGTGGAACTGAGACAGGAACTGGTACCAGACCAGCCTCCTCTACTTCACAAGCTTTTTAATTTCTCTGTGTTAAGACTTGGTTTAAGACTTGGTTTTGAATTTGTTTAAGACTTATGTTTTAAGATTTGGTTTAAGACATGTTTTGAATGTACACTTATGTTTTTGAATCATTTAGGAGTTAATTGAATGTTTTACTAATTTCATTTATGTTTTTGAATGTTTTTGAAAATCTAATTAAAATCACCAAAAAAATAATTCAGGATAAAATTCGTAAATGAAAAAACAAAAAAAGACTCGCAACAGACTTGCAAATCCCTAGCAAAATTTGCGAGGGAAGTGCTACTCATAATTATTGCGAGGGATTGTGGTCCTCGCAAAATATGCGAGGGAAATATGTTCCTCGCAAAATTTGCGAGGCACTTACGAGTTATTACATTTGCGAGCCGCGTTTTGCGAGGAATGACGTGGCGTAGCAAATCCCTTGCTACAAGCGTTTTGCGAGGGATTTACGAGGAATCCTTCCCTCGCAAAAGAGATGTTTTCTTGTAGTGTAAGGTGTTATGTGGTTACCTATTGCAAAAGAGAAAATAAAATTCAAATCTATTCTAATTTGGAATAGGTGGTCTTACAAGTTCTATATAAGCAAAGGATTCACAAATTGATCATCACAACATAAATAAGCAATAGTGAGACAAAGTTAGAGAGAGATATAGAGAGAATTTTCAGGTTTACAGAATTCTTGATAAGTTTTGTCTTTAAAGAGCTTCAGGTTAGGTAGATTTCTTGTTTGGTTGTTTTTGCGTTGAAGCAAGAGAATAAGTTCCCAGTTTGCTTGATTCTTCTAGAGGTACCTATTGGATAGAAACAATGTGAGCGTGAGATAAAGAGATAAAGAGAATTGTATTGAAAATTATTTTTAGATTTTTAGTGGATGTTTGCAAGAGTTGGTCCTTGCACGAGACATACTCTCTAGTTCGGAGAGAAACTCTTTGATTCTTGGTGTTGATAGTTCTTGTTTCCGCATTCAAACCTAAACTACTAACTAAGGCTAATCAGTTTAATTCTTCGCAAAAGGTGATTGAAAACGCCAAGCGGATGAGGCTATCCAGACTCCAACTACATGATCAAACCAATTTTTTTCTACAAAATCATGCATGAACCATTATCAGCCATGATATGAAACACGTAAAATATACGTTCAAGAACAAATCCGCATATACATCCCACGAAAAAGGATTACGACACATAGGAACAAGATTTTAATACTCAAGAAAGATGGTCACAAGTAACCTATCTGAACCTTGGAACATGTTTAAGGTCTACCGACCCACGTTGGTCTTAGGTGGGGCATGTGCCCCATACTCAATTCTATAAATATTATATAAGCTAGCACCATGTAACTAATAATGAAGTTAGCTTAGTGGTTTAACACCAAAATGTTCCCATTTCAACCCAAGTTTATTTAAGTCTTTCCAATATTTTTTTCTTGATTTGTTTTTTTACTATAGATCAATTTAATTGTAACTAATTGATTTAATTTATTCATTGGTATCTTGAATAATAACCTTTTCTTATTTTCTCTTTTCCTTTTCTATTATTTTTCTTTTTAATATTTCAAGTAGCTACATTAGAGCTTCGTAGTTGAGGTTCTCTAAACCTTTATAAACAATTATAAAGACGACCTTCATAAAGAATGCAACATGATCACTTGGATCGCATGCCAAAGGTTGAAAGGACCATATGAATGAAAGCAATGAACATGGAAAAGATAAAGAACTTGAATCGAGACCAACACAAAACATTACATAAAGGAAGAAGAATCAAGACAAGAAACCCAACTATTTAAAGTTGGAGATTGCTAGAATTTAAAATTGAATATTTAAGAAAATCTAAAAAACAATATTTTAGTTAGAGTTTGACTTGAAAAAAAAAAAACCTCATAGATTTTCATCAAATAACTATTTTTCATCAATTCTTTATAATTTAGACTAGTAGAACAACTCTTTATAATTATATAGAACAACTCTCGTAAAGACAAAACTTAAGTCCGAGACTTTATTTTGTGTGTAAATGTAAAAGATGGACAGTCACATATTGTGAGTCGCACTAATGCATATAGCAAAAGTAATGTGCACAAAAAAGGTTAATTTCTACAAGCTTCCCAACACAAATCAACCACACAAGAGAGAAGAATAGACTTGGTCCTTCAGATAACATAATTGAACAAACAAATAAATCTTTTTACTTTTGGCTTTTGAAGAATTAAATTAGAAGGCGAATCTTCCTATTTGCATGTAAGGCAAGAAAGTCTTCTTCTTCAAATCTTTCGTTTCTGCTTTCTTAGCCATGTAATGGAATTCATGGGCGGAGACAGATGATGACCCTCTTCCTCGTGAACTCGAGTTCTTGGTGTCTTCTTGCTTCCTAAACAAACTTGAAAACGTCTTTACCGAATCTTTGTTGTGCCTTGCTCTTCCTTCTGACGCGCTTCGAAACAGAAGAAAGTCCTTTAGCCTCCATTTCTTTGAGGAAGATGACTTGCAAGACACGCAAGTTGATGAAGATGTAGATGGAATAGAAGATAAGGTCCCTTTCCTCTGTTCTTGTACCTCTCTCTGTTCATGTTCTTGTTCTTCCCATGGATAAGCCGAAACCCGAAAAGGAGAAAGTGATCGAGCAACTCTACGACCCGAGTTTTGACGTCTCCCTCTCCCTCTTTCCTCTCCTACGCCATTCCGAGCTTTATCCATGGCCACCTCAAAAGGATCAACGTTTTCCGGTTTCTTTCTTGGGGAAAAAGCTTTGCGGATAATGTTCTTACCATGAGCAATAGGTGATCTTGGAGATCTTGGAGATAAAACCTGAGGCTGATTATGATGTTCTAATTGTAAATACGGAGGAGGCTTCAAGGGTTTTATTTTGCCTCCATCAAAAAGCTCTTCAGCAAAAAGCGACGTCGTTTCGAGTTTCCCACCGATCTCGAAGGCGAAATCATCCACAGTATCTTCGTCGTCATCGTTGATGATCGTCCTAGGAGTTCCTGGAGTCTCTTCCCAATCAAAAGGAACCGTAAGACGGTCGGAGAAGTTTCTTGTTGTGGCCTCTTCGAACTCTCTGTAAAACTCAGTGATTCTTCTAGGGCTTGTTGGTGCGCTTAAGAAGCAGCCGGAGAATTGTCTCGGTGAAGATGGAGCAGTCAAACTCATCACTTCCATTGTTTCTGATTTCCGTTGAGTTCGGAGATGGTCTCAAGAGCAATGAGAAGAAGGGAACTAAAAAGGATCATCAAAGGAAGCCGAGAGGAAAGAGAGAACTTAGACCGTTTTCGCTGACCAAATTAAACATATAATATAAAAATCAACTTTTGGCAACATATGAGTAATTTTTATATGTTGCAAAAATCAACTTGCTAGTTTTTGTTTGTTGAGAGTTATTCGAAGGAAACACATACAACAACTAGTCATTTTTAGCTCATTTACGAAAATATTATATAATCATTCGTTTATTAAAATTTAGATCTTACAAGTTACAATCCTATTTGAAGGAATACAATGAGTTTGGTCAGGCTAATAATATTTTTTGCTAACTCATGAATTTATTTACAGAAAAAGCTCCGTTACGATGTTTTCTCTAATTTGATAAATCCAACATTCTTCTAGTATTTATATTTTTAGACTATCGAACTAGCTTTTTTAATATCGTAGCAAAAACGATATTATTAGATTGAGTGGTCTATATCAATCTGTTCGAAGTCATATGTTTTATTCAGTTAGACTACTGAATTAAAAGACTTTAAACTACAAAATATAATATGTGATGAGAATTGGAAACCAACTACAGTAAAACCTCTATAAATTAATACTCTATAAATTAATAACCTCTCTAAATTAATAAATTATTCCGGTCCCGAGTTGGGACCAGTGTAAAATATGACATAAATCGATAAATTAATAAGATAATAATTTTTTTGAAAATCTCATGTAAACATATGGTCCCATCTTTATTATAAATTAATAATTGTATTAACTTATCAATATATATATATATATACATTATATAAATTTATATATGTTATATATGAATTACTATGATATATTTTTAAAAATATTATATGTAAAAAATTTGATGAAATATGACTCTATTATTCGAAAAAAATTTGTGTTGTTTTTTAAACTTAATAATTGTTTCTTTACTTGTAATTAGTTTTTAAAAGATATTGTTTATATAGAAAAAATTTATTTTTAGATAGAATTGTTTTTAAGAAATTACAAAATTAGTAAAATCTCTCTATAAATTAATAATTATTAATTTATCGATAAATTAATACCTCTCTAAATTAATAAAATTTCATGGTCCCAACATTATTAATTTATAGAGGTTTTACTGTAGATTGATTTTGTTGGAAATATTCCAAAAAATTAATAATAGTAAACGATTAACGTAAATTAATAGGCCGCCCTTTCAGACCGCATGTGTCGAAATAAAGTTGTTTAATGCAAAAGATTTGGAACATAATGATAAGTGGTGGTAACCCACTTTCATGTTTTGAATTTTCAGTCATTTTCATAGTCGGCATTGACCACATGGTTGTTGGACCATTCGGAAGCATATTTAGATCACGAGGCCAATTGAACCGGTGGTCCTAATAAATAATGTCGTTCAAATTAATTCAGTGACCAAACGAGAGGACTTTTGTGTTCTACGTAGAATTGAGTTCACACGATCCATCTAGATACTGGATAAGGAACATTTTGTTTTTGACGCCAATTAAGAGGTATACTACTAGATGATGATCGTGCCCATGCATAAGATAATTTATAAGTTTAGGTGAATAGAACAATTCTCGAAAATACTACAGTTAAGTTTTGAATTTTTTAAAATATATAAAATTATTGGTTTTCTCTAAAATAATATTCCCTCTGTCCCATTTTATTAGATGTTTAGACTAAAAGCACATAGATTAAGAAACAATAAATGTTTTCTCATTTATGAAAATTCAACCAATAGAAGAAGATACTGCATAATTAAAATAATTAAAAACTATTAAACTAATATAAAGGGAGATTGACACAAATAGCCCCAAAAAAGTTGTTTTTTCCAAAAATAGCACCTCATTTGAAAAGTTCCACAAATAGCACCATAAACTTCAATTAAACTTAATGAAAATATAAGATAGAAAATAAAAAAAGAGAGCAAACACTAATCTAATATTAAATTGAATCAAAATTATTTTAAATAGTGGAAATATATACCCTAATTTGGAAATAGGGAACCCAAATATAATACCACAAACTAATATTAAAATAAAAATCTCTTTTAAATGGTGAAAATATATACCCTAAATTGGAAATAGGGAACCCAAATATAATACCATAAACTAATATTAAAATGAATCAAAATCTCTTTTAAATGGTAGAAATATATACCCTAAATTGGAAATAGAGAACCCAAATATAATATTTTAAATTTATTTCTAATTTATTTTGTTGAATAGCTTTTATATAAAAGTTGTGGTATTATTGAAAAAAAAAAGCTAGTGATAAAATTTTTAGAACAAAAACACTAATAGTAAGTTAACTAGTGCTATTTTTAGAAGTTTATGGAGTGTGTGCTATTATTGTCAATAAAACTTGTTTTAGGGCCATTTTTAGGAATTTCTCTAATATAAATCATGCATTGAAAGTAGAGAAAATCTTATATAATGGAACAAATAAAAAGGCCTAAAACATCTTATATATTGGGACAGAGGGAGTATAAAACTAAAATTAAACTTGAAACTTTAAATTTTGAAAACTATCTAAACTCTATCCTCTAAAAATTATACCATAGATTTAAAAATAATGAACACAAACTTAGAAAATTAAATGCTAAACCTTTTTGAAATAATTTGTATGTTTTTGGTATTCTTGAAAAACCAAAACTTTTGGTGGTATTTTTGAAATATTAAACTACTGTAATAGTAGTATTCTAGCAATAAAACTTGAAGGTATGATGTATTTTCAAGAATTTCTTTTAATAAACAATGTCATTATATAAAAAAAGATAAGTATACTTTTTTGAGTAATTAGAATATAAAATTGTTTGCATTAATAATTTTTTTTGGTTTTGGTTTATATATAAAATAAATAATTATTTTTATTACATTTAATCCATATGGACCAACAAATGTTTTCCAAAATCAAAATGTTAATTTTTAACATATCATGACATATATAAGATTGAATATTTTACAGTTTTTATTAAAAATTTGAATTATTTATTATTTTACATTATAGTGTTTTTGTGATTAATAGAAATCAAAATTATTTGAAAATGATTGTAGTGACACGTAAGCAAAAATACATCCATATATTTTATTATATTATATAATTTATATAGTATAGAGAATATTAATGATTTAAATGATAATCACTAAATTTGGCTAAATATAGAGTATGGTATAAATTATTTATTATTGTTTGGTGGAATATGACAAAATATGACAAGAAAAATATGAATTTGATAACAAAAGAATTGGGTAGAACATGACAGAAATTGACATATTAATTAACTAGCAAAATAACTAAAATATTATCTAGTTGAGTAATCAAATAAGATCCTTGAAAATAAAATATGAATTAACTAGTTAACAAGATAACTACAAGATTAGGTTTTCGTTACTAAAATCATATTAGTCTTTCTTGACTCGTTTAAAAAAATAAAAAAATCTATATTGACTAACAATTTACTGAACATATGTATCTAAAAAACAAGGATCGTCTATTCGAGACGGATTACCAGATGTAATCCATTTTCGTCCTGAATTTTGAATACTATACACATGTGTTGGGTCTACTAATCGTGAATGAATTTTTCTAGCGCAAAAACCTCAATTTTAGAAAAAAAAAAATTGCAAATTCGAATTTGAAAAAAAAAATCATAAATTAAATTAATATCAAGGTTTATTTTACCACTTCTAAAAAGGTGAGGGTTTAAAAACCCATTAAAAAAGTTGAAGGTTTTTACATGTTTTTAAGAAAATGTGAGGGTTGTACTACCCATTTTCCAATGATGGAACTAAACAGAAAGTTACAAAGTCTAGATATTTCAGAAAGACTTTGGTACGAAAACCTTGGTACCACTATGTCTACATTTCAGAGTTATGTTTGGACACATCGGGTTTACAGTTACGGTTCGCAAAAAGAAAGTTTAGCCACAAGATGCTGCATGCAAATCGTAATAAAGAAAAATCAAATATGAAGTTGGATAATAACAGATCTTTTGATCAGTTAGCGAGTAAGACTGAAAAGCATCGTCAATCTCCTTTCTGCTGTATTTTTCTTAGTGTATGGCAGCATATATAATAATTGTGTTATAGTAATTCTTTGTAATGTCTTTGTAATACTTTTCAAAATTAATGAAATTTGATTTTGCCGAAAAAAAAAAAAAACTTTTTTTGATTAGCTGCATCTACATAAAATTGATTTTTATTTTCATGTCTTTCGTTTTATGATGTTAGCATTCAAATAATAAGTGTATACTGTTCTACCAAAGCTATCTGAGATATCTTACAAGGGCTTGAGTATTTCTCAACACAATCATTTGGTTTCTTTTTCCATGTCCTCTAAATTACATGCACTGTCCAAATTCAAAGTCCTCCAGAGTAAAATCTATGAGAGAATGGCACAAGTGTGATTCAATTCCTGCCGCTAGAGTTTCTTGAATCTTCGTGAGCACCTAGAGCTTCCATGATGCTCTCGACCCACCTGCCACACACACAAAACCATGGAAAATCCAGGTGGCGATAGATCTCAATTCGATCGGTTATGTGACAAGAGGACTGACTCAATTCAGAGCCTAGTCCACATGTTCCACCATATGAAAAGATCATGATTTACCCTTCAAGTCCTGGTTGTTCTGGGTAGTACACGTTTTTCAGTCCTAGTCGTTTTGCAGCTGAAGCAGTTGTCTCTCCAATGCAGGCAACGTAGTTTCTCCTTTGCTCCTCGTTTTGAATCAGATTCAGCCAGGCCCTGTCAAAATCAAGTAAGCGATGGACCAAACCCACTTGACCATGTTAGAAGAGATTATATGAATGACGTATTACTGCACCAATATCAAAAAACAGACAGATGATGAGTTGCGATAGGATGACAATTGTTAGCGCTTACCGAACTGCAGAAGGTGAACCTACAGAAAGAACAGGAGCAGACACTGCCTGTTGCAGAAGCACCGTATCAACACTCTGCACCGGAACCTAGCAATAGAAAAAAAAAGAAACTGACCATTACAGTATCTTCAAATAAGCACATACCAAGGACTAAAACGTGTGAGCCCATATAAAAATGATGACCAAGTCAAATAATATATGCAATGAGTTACTTTTTATAGGGCTTGTCTAGTAAGTGTAACGACGGCTTACTGTTGTGTATGTATTCAGCCTGACAACTTCAAACCCACGTTTGGACAACCCTTCCACTAAGATTCATATATCCAACAGGAAGCAGAGTAAGCTGGTCAGTCATGGACTTTTAAATCTCAAAAACTATTAACATAAGCTAATTTCACATAGATTTAGTCAGTTGTCCATGTGCCAAGGATTAATCCACACATCTATATGGAAAAGGACAGTGCAAAAGTTACAATGCTTATCAACTTTTAGACTACTATCACTTTGGACATAAAAGACAAAGTAAAAAATTGTAATTTTCAAATCTATTTTCTCCATATCTAACAGTTTTACTGCATCTCCATCAAAGATTTTATAAATTGGTGAAGATCTCTATTTCAATACAAGAATTAACATGGAATTATCCAACTGCCTAATAAAACTGTACATGATATGACTTATCTATTGTATTTATAATATTCAGTCCTAATATTTTTCATCTATGTGGTCAACACAATAAGCTCAATTGAATTGAGAAAACCTAACAACACACACCAATATCATTGCCTGCTTTTAGAGAAGCCGGGTATAAGACAGAGGACCTTTTGCCAACTTTCTCTGGAAGCTCCGAAGCCAAGACTTTACCCGTTGCTGAAATAATGAAACAAAGAGAATGAACCAGCCATGCCTGTAACATTGTATGTACGACCACTCATCCATTACCTATATTTATATTGGCTTGATGAAAGCAAACACATAAAAAAAAATACATAAACATTGATGAGAGAATGCCATGGAGAACAAATGTAGCTTGGATCATTAATAATAATTCATCATCTCATAAACCTAAATATGATCTTTTATGCTCTCTGATCCATGGAAACAAACTATGAAAAGGGTTATAGGCCACATCATCCATAGCCACACACAAGCATATAAACCAATGATAATGTAAATTCGTACACTATTAAATGCTTGAAGATGCACAAATGGAGTGTATAGAAACTGAGTCTAAAATAGATAGTTACGGAACCTTGTGATGGTGTAAATGCAACATGAAGCAATCCTTCTGCCGATTGCATTGCCTCTTCAAATACCCTGGCGGTTCCAGCTCCTACTACACCTATTTGCACTTTTGGGGAGCTAGCCGCCCTAAGGAATTGAGACCAATGAGGTTTAGCTCAGGGGAAAAAGGGTAATTTGGAACAAGTTTTCAAACTTCTAAAGATAATACGAAATGTATATGAATTTGTATGTATACCTCGCTATTTACAGAGTTGTATTAGAAATATGCATCAAGATTACACATATATCTGAATACCTAAATAAAAAAGCTAGACTAGTCCCATTGCCTATCAATAACAATCACTAGCAACACATTCCATAACTTTGTTCTGACAACACATTTCAAATTTCACAAAAAGAGAGGAAGAACCAGGGCTTACTTCCAGGCCTCGAGAAAGACAGAACCTGCTTCTGGAGATGTTATGATGATCCAATCAAAGCTCTTATCTAGCAAAATAAGACGAAGCACGTCAGACTACATATCAAAATCTGCAGTGCTATACAATTCTGGAGCCTTTTCTTAAACTGTAATAACAATCTTGAATTCTGAGTAAACATAACCATCCAACAACATTTACTAAGCATAACATAGCAATAAGACGAAGCAAGAGTTTTTTCTCCATTATCAATAATCCCCAAAATGTAGTAAAGATGTCACTACTAGTTCTTAACAAACAATTTTTAGAGTCAAGCTACATCAGAAATCACCGCTTAATACAGAAGCAAGCCGATCGAAATCAGGTCCTCGCGCATGTTGAATCAAGGGAAGCTCTAAAGATGATATCCCATGTTTCTCCTGCCATTTCACAAGAGATTCAGTACAATAATCCAAAAATTTTCAAAGTGAAAGAACAGAATTTGAAACACTTAACAAAATTTCATGATCCCAAATCTAATTCACTGTAAAATGCATACCAAAGCTTTGATGATTTGATTGTTTTTGCCTCGTTCTCGGGTTACGACGACCTGAGGAATCGAATTGGAGCTACTAACGGAGGAATAAGATGAAGAGAGAGACGGGGAAATTGAATTTCGAATTACGGCAGGAGAAGCGAAAACTCGTTTGCTCAGAGATTGGATATGTGAAGAATGAACAGAAGAAGAAGACAATAATGGAGGTTGAAGAGAGCAGTGAGAAAGGAGCAATGCCATTACAAATACTTATGTGAGGGAAAGAGAGAGAGAGAGATGTTGTCGCACGGAAGCGCCGGTGAAAATGGAATCGTCGTCGCTTTTTTCCGGTGGTTTGAGAAAAACCAAATCCAAATGATTGAATGAAGAAGATGAATACTTTTAGGGAAATTGCACTAGATAACCTAAAAAAAACAAAATTAAATATCTAACCTCTAACCCCCTATTCACTCTCTTTCTCTTCCTATCTCTCTCTACCTTTTTTTCTAAAAAACTAATTTTTTTTTTATTTTTGGTTATTCACCTAAATCACCCATACTTTTATCTCCACGTGCGTTCTAGTGTCTTTTAAAAAAAACAACTTTTTTCCACTGAGCCCAATGTTAGTTACACACTAAGGCCCAATCTTTTTAAATTTCTTCAAGTGACGTTGGTTCATCTTTTTTTGGTAGTCTAGTTCTACAAACAACAAGCACAAAGCTAAAGTTTCATGGAATTTTCAATTTTGTTTTTGTTTCGGGGCTTCAACAGCTGTGGAATTTATCTCAAGTATTTGCTCTCAATTTATTAGGGAAGTCTTTATGGGGGAAATAGGGGATTTTCATACCCGTACTATCTGCACCGTGGATTTTTCATACCTGAACAATTTTGTAGGATATTTTACAACCTAAAATTCAATAAAATTTGAATCTCATACCTATACTTGATACAACGTACAAAAATCGGAGTCAATCTAACGGGTGTTAGTCAACTCCGTTACGGTGCTGAGTCATCGTACACGTGTATGCTGACGTGTATCAAAACGACGTCGTTTTCATACCCGTACTGTCTGCGCCGTGGATTTTCATACCTGGACAATTTTGTAGGGTATTTTACAACCTAAACTTCAATAAAATTTGAATCTCATACCCTATACTTGATACAACGTGCAAAAATCGGAGTCAATCTAAGTCAACTCCGTTACGGTGCGTATCAAAACGACGGTGCGTATCAAAACGACGTCGTTTTGATGTGTTCTCAACGTTTTAAATTTTTTTGCAAAATTAGGGACTCGAACCCGCGAGCCGTAGTCGCATGGGATTCATAATTTCCCAAGACAAATAGAGGACCAGCGTGTAAAAGGTAATTTACTAGGACCAGCGTGTAAGAGTAATAAATTGGGAGGAAATTATGAATACTAGGGTTTCGAATTGAGAAATCGTTTTCTATAAGAATTTTACTTTTCTTCCTTGGGTAAGCATGAGCTTGGGGTAGTTCTTCAAGACTGATCGAACTTGATGGGCCAAGTCACTCTATTTCTGAAAATCAAAATATTAGTTGCTTGGTTATGTTTAAATTATGTAATTTACTATGACATAAAATTTTTCCCCAATTTAAAACGACGTCGTTTTAATTATTTCCAAACACACAACATTTTGGGTTTATAAGTTAAAAAGATTGAGAAATACTCGATGAACATTGTGGGATCAGTTGGTATTCGGTGACAAACAGGGGACCAGCGTGTAAAAGGTAAATTACTAGGACCAGCGTGTAAGAGTAATAAATTGGGAGAAAATTATGAATACTAGGGTTTCGAATTGAGAAATCGTTTTCTATAATAATTTTACTTTTCTTCCTTGGGTAAGCATGAGCTTGGGGTAGTTCTTCAAGACTGATCGAACTTGATGGGCCAAGTCACTCTATTTCTGAAAATCAAAATATTAGTGGCTTGGTTATGTTTAAATTATGTAATTTACTATGACATACAATTTTTCCTTAATTTAAAACGACGTCGTTTTAATTATTTCCAAACACACAACATTTTGGGTTTATAAGTTAAAAAGATTGAGAAATACTCGATGAACATTGTGGGATCAGTTGGTATTCGGTGACAAACAGGGGACCAGCGTGTAAAAGGTAATTTACTAGGACCAGCGTGTAAGAGTAATAAATTGGGAGGAAATTATGAATACTAGGGTTTCGAATTGAGAAATCGTTTTCTATAAGAATTTTACTTTTCTTCCTTGGGTAAGCATGAGCTTGGGGTAGTTCTTCAAGACTGATCGAACTTGATGGGCCAAGTCACTCTATTTCTGAAAATCAAAATATTAGTTGTTTGGTTATGTTTAAATTATGTAATTTACTATGACATACAATTTTTCCTTAATTTAAAACGACGTCGTTTTAATTATTTCCAAACACACAACATTTTGGGTTTATAAGTTAAAAAGATTGAGAAATACTCGATGAACATTGTGGGATCAGTTGGTATTCGGTGCTTCCCATGCGACTACGGCTCGCGGGTTCAAGTCTCCAATTTTGCAAAAAAATTAAAACGTTGAGAACACATATCAAAACGACGTTGTTTCGATACGCACCGTAACGGAGTTGACTAACACCCGTTAAATTTAGTTGACGAACTCAATTAAATTTTTTTTTTTTAGTGAAACGACGTCATTTCGTAGTCCATGTGGTATCTTAGACTGCAAATGTGGCATCCTAGTCAGCATTTATTAACGGAACAGTAACACCGTTAGTCAATTTGAAGGTTTTGGTCGGATTTCGATTGTTAATGTAGGAAATTCAAATTTTAGTTGAGTTCATGTAGTTATAGGCACGAACCAAAGTTCTGTGTATGAATACGATAAAGCAACTAAGTTCGGAGGGGATTTGGCCGTTTTTCCCCAAACATTGTTACAAACTAAATATTATAAAAGTAACCTGGGGCACGTGCCCCACCTCCTAACATTGTTACAAACTAAATATTATAAAAGTAACCTGGGGCATGTGCCCCACCTCCTACAAACTAAATTTCATAAAAGTAACTTGGGGCACGTGCTCCACCTCCTAAGTACCTAGATCCATTGTAACATCATTTAGTTTGATGTTTGACTAAATTTTGGTTCTTCACTTGATATTGTAGGTGATATAGGCCCTTAGATATTGGGATTCAGAGGAATGCCACAAATGATGACGTTGTGAACTGATCGAACTGATCGAACTGGTGTGTAAGGAGAAGTCAGCAGTTTCAGAATCTCACTCAAAAAACTCATGTCGCTTCTCTTTGTCACAAAGCTTAAGGTGGAGAGAATTTCTTATGGAAGCCCTCTGATGGGGGATTATCGAGACTCTTTCTTATCTACAAAAATCATGCGTAACAAAGTATCTTGGATATGTGTCGCTGGTTCACTCAGGGTGTTTCTCGGTTTTCTTTTGTTACTTGGCTTGCCATCAAAGATAGACTACCGGCATTTGAATGAAATAATGGGGTTGTGACTAGAGTTGTGTATTTTGTGAGGAACAAGACTAAACTAGAAACCATTTCCTCAGCTCTTCTTTGAACCCGGACTAGTCGGAAACTCTCACACATATAACCACTTAAAATTTCGGAAAATATGGTATCTATTTTTGTCCGGATGATCTTTCAGGCTACCATATGCACCTCTAAGGAGAGGAATGAGAGGAAGCAACAACATAATGGACTCTCACCTCCCAGCTAAAAGGTATCATCGAAAAGGCAATCCGAAACTAGATTATTTCACTGACATTCAAAAGCACTCACAAACTGAAAGGTCTTCTCTATAGATGGTTTGATGTCCGCCCTTCTTGAAGTCTAGGATCTGTTTCATGCAACCAATTCACACATGAAAGCTCTGCTTTCTATTTTTTTTTCCAATTTTATTGCTTTTGTCCAATTCAAAATTCAAATATTTAGAACTAAGGACAACAATTTCTTCACATGTTTACCAAAACAGGAATAGCAATATCTCATATCAATCCTCAGAGGCTCAGACAAAGGCCGGAAAAACGGTCTATTTCCCCATGAGAACTATGACATCATAACAGATAGAGCCCAATCTATGACTACGATCCAGATGTCCCCGAGAAAGTACTTCTCCACCTATATTTCTCTGAATCGATAGTTTTCATCTTATATCTCCCCTGAATAAATAGTTCTCATCTAATTACACATGACCAATGGTTTTACTCGGTTTATTGATTGTTTAACCAATTTATTAAGATAGCAAACCGGACTAAACCTAATCTTAACCCGATTTCAACCCAATTCCCTAAGAGCATCTCCAATGGTGAGAGTCCCTCATAGGCTCTCACCAATTTTTTAATACAAATTTTATCAAATTGTTAGATGAGAGTTTGTATTTTTTTTTTCTTAGCCCAATGGTAGTTTCTCTCTAATGGGGTTCTTAGGAAAAATTTTTTTTTACGTTTTGTGGTTGATTTAATATAAGTTTTGTTCTAGTTTGTGTGACATATGAAGAAATCATTCACATAAGAAGATGCTTTGTATATATAAACATAAAAACTTGGGTTACATTTGACTCTCAAAATGACATACTCTCAAAAGATAACATTTGACTTTTGCATATGCTCGAATCTATTCAATGCTTTCCCTACCTCTACATTAGCAAATAGACAAGCTAACACAATATTTCACATCACAACTCATACAATAAATCTCAACCGGCTGCAAAAACAAAAAAAGGTTTCAAAGCCATTTACCACTAAGTAGCTATGACTTGTATTATGTGTTTTCAGATTGTCGAGATATACCTTCTGGTCTTCGAGAGGAGTGCCTTTCACTGCAAGTAGAGCATTAATGGGAACACTCTCAGGGTGAGATGGAAGTGTTGCTAGTGTGTGTAATAAACCTACTCTGTCTTCCTCTGCCTCTCCAAGCCCTATGATTCCTCCTGTTTATCGGTAAAAAGAAAACACTTGAGAACATGTTTGTTGTTCTTATCTATGGATTTATCAAATCAATGAATATTAGGGACTTATGAGTCTAATGACCAAGCTGGAGAAAGGTTTCAATCTTCTAGTTCTATAGAACTGAGGCATACAAGAATAAGAAAATCCAGATTTTATATGTTTTCATATTGAAGTTACCTGAACAAACGTTGATTCCAGCTTCACGAACATGCTCAAGAGTTTCAAGGCGTTCGTAATAACTTCTAGTAGTGATGACGTTTGGGTAGTACTCTCTTGAAGTATCAAGATTGTGGTTATAGGCAGTGAGTCCAACTTTCTTTAGCTCTAGTGCTTGTTGTTTCTCAATCATGCCCAAGGTGCAGCAAACTTCCATCCCCATGCCTCTGTTGTAAAGTGAGAGCCCAGAATGTGAGTATACACATATGTTTCAGCCAGAGACCATAATCAACATCATGTTCATTCTGCTCACGGATACAACAAGTAAAATTTCACTTCAACGAAATCTTCCACAACAAAGGTAAAATTCATAGTGCAAAATAGAAAAGAAAAGACTCAACCACTTCATTTAACCTCACCAAAACAGAGACAAAGAATTCATATTACAAACACATCATACATTAAACATTCATAATTGTAAATTCAAAGAACCCTAAAAAGAACATCAAATTCCCCAAATTAAATCATTATAAACTGCATATAAAAGAAGTATATGCTCTTACCAATTACAATTCAAGCTGAATCGATTACTCTCCATCCGTTGAATTTGGATATCCGATTTGCATATCTCTCTCACTCCCGATCGTGACATGCGGTGGGGCAAATGACGAATCCGGCCTAATCGTCGCCGGCGGCCTCTCTATTCTTCCCTCAATCGTCGCCGGCGGCCTCAATCGTGACCTCAATCGTCGGAGACAGCTTGGGTTTCGCAAAGAAAGAGAGGAAACAGTCGGGAAATGAGAAAAGTGTTTGGCTTCTCTCTTTTTTTTTTGACGCGTTTGTTTTTTTATTTGGATCAAAAAAATCGACGGTTGAGAACACGCCACGTCATCGTCTCTCATACTACTCAAGATTTCTCTCAAGAGAGCTGTCTCTCTTAATAATTCATAGTTTTGATTTATTTTTCAACATTTTTTTGATGAGAACCTGAGCAGAGAACCCAAAAATGCATCCATTGGAGATGCTCTAATAAACTCGATTTCAACCCGTTTCTCATGCTCATCATCATCGTCATCCAAACTCAGAGATGAAACAAAGGATCTCTTTTTAGTTTTTTACCAATCTTCCTCCAAGGTTTGAAATCTTTTCCTGATTTTAGACCTATCGTTTTCTTCTCTATCGATTATGAATCAAAATTCAATTGCCAGTGCTCTTCAACCTCAAAGGTTCCAATTCCACGGCAGAGCCACCACCACCGACGTTCGCCGTCGTCATCCCAGCACATGATTTGATGAAACAATCGGAGTTGAAGCAGATCCCAAATCTGAGACGATGTTCTCTACTTCTCTTGCTGATGGTTTAACAAAACGACGACGTATCTATCATCCGCCATAAACAATTCAAGTTTTCAGACTTTGTTTCCACTCAATTCCATGCTGCTGAAATCATTCGCTGCCCAATTCGTAAAAAAGCTGTAAGCATAGGGAAGAGGAGAAGCAAAAAAAAATAGTCTAGAAGGAATAGAGAGATGAGATCATGAAATTTATGAGACCTTGTGATAAGAATCATAAATCCGGTTCTATCACCTTGTTCTAGAGCTAGTGGCATTAGGACGACCGATGTATCGGAGTAGGAAGCTGAAGATGTAGAAGAAGAAAAAGAGAAAGGTGATGATCACTGAAAGAAATGGAGAATTGAAACATAGAAAAACTGAAATTAACGTACGTGAGCTAAGGAAAAGGTGTGGGAATGATTCATAATAAGATGGGAAACCCAAGATGGAGGAGAGTAAAGTTTTGTTTTTGTGAGAAATTCTGCCATTGATGGTACGGATGTTGCAGACATCAATTTCTCGTTCAACAAGTTTTAGAATGGATCAAATTTTGGTCAATTGGGTTTTTCAAATCAGTCATATTGGGTTAGAGTGGTTTTCTATCCGGTTTAGTTTGTAAACCGATTAAATCAGATTTATGGAGAAATAGATGAAAAATATTGATTTGAGGAGATATAGATTGAGAAATATTTTCTCGGGGATATCTGGATCGTGGTCATAGATTGAGCTCTATCTGTTATGATGTCATAGTTCTCGTGGGGAAATAGACCGTTTGGCTACATTTGGCTACATTTTCAATTAGTAATTCGGTTGCTTTTTGTACCGCTGACTTAAACTAACAAATAACAGAAAGTTGTTGCTCTTTCAGCCATGGAGGCTGGTGGTCATCAGCTTCAGTTCCAGCTTCAGTTCTAGTATAATGCCTGCGGTAAGCCAATTGGAGGAATGTAATCTGCCGAGGAGATTTGATTTTCAGTGAAGAGACAGTCGATAAAAGAAAGTTTTGAAATTATTCCAGACTTACCATAGTGAACACAGCTCTGGTGCTAGGAATTGTTAATCATAAAACCGAGATTTTTACAAGATGATCAAGCGAACTATCTGCCCCATGTACTTAAACGCCTTTGCTGTTTCCTTCAAGCATTTGTTCTTCTCGTCCCGAGTCCAATGCTTCATTTCCCATAAGCATTACGTCAGATCAAAGGCGTTGAGAGAAAATTTGTTTTAGCAACCGGAGAAATGAAGAGTTAAAAATTTCATTGACAATCTCACCTCTCCGAGAACGTTAAGCTTCTCACGGACGCCTTTAAGCAAGTCTTGTGCATCCCCTTCCCACCTATTGAACTCCAGCTCCTTTCCTTCCAGAAGCTTCTCAGATACCTTAATGATTCAATTGATCAGTTACATTTGAAAACCGCGCATATAAGGGTGACCAAACAATTATGACAGTCCAAATCATGGGATATATATTGATAAAAGTAAGAACCAGAACATGTTTCCATTTGTTTATGCAACACAACCAACAAAAAGAACGTATGATTATGATAAATCTAAAGACGAAAGCATAGTTCAGCCATTGGTTAATACCACGTTAACCTTACTAAACAGTCGGTTAACAAGTTCGTTTAGGACAAGCTTGAACAAACTAATGGAGCAAGCTTGGTGTTGGTTCAGGATCTCATTGTTCTTTATCACGGTTCTATTTGGTTTTTCTTCTGTGATTGTAAGTTGAGTCTCAATGAAGAAGAAGGGAAATCTTTTCACATTCTACCATTCTCAGTCTTATCACAACTCTCTCATACCTACCATAACCCGCAAAAATCCCGACAAACCCAACTCTCCTGAATCCACTTATATCTAAAACTAATCTATAACTCTATCAAACTAGCTGTAACAATTCCATATGCTAGATGTGACCTTATGCAGGTGAAAAACTCTTCTACGTTACTCTATGAACACTTACCAAAGAAACTAACCTGTCTTACAATAACTTGACCACCAGCAATATGTGAAAAGTAGATACTGTAGAAATGAGAAAGAAACAAAGGTGCACTTTCCCCTGCTTGTTCTTCCAAATACTTTGCATAAGAAACTCCTATATTACTTGGTTCTGGTATAACCAAATCTTGTCCTCTAAACCATTGTAGATCCTTCTCAAGACTTTCACATCTCTCTAATCCTGTTCTCCTGAAGTAAGCATCTGCACATTTGCCAAAAACCCATTAACCCAAATTCATTACCAAAGTAGGGATCATAAAACTGTCAAATTCTAGACAAAAGTAGGGTTCTTACAAGAAACATTCTCAGATTCGTCGACAATTCGTTCAATAGTATCGAAAACAAGCTTGCTATCAACTAAGTACTTAAGAAACCCTTCTTTGCTCGGTTTCCAAGTCTCTTTCTTCACTTCATCATCATCATCATCATCTTCTTCTTCTTCCTGTTCAGTTTTATCACCAGAAAGATCCAATTTTTTTCCATTAACATTGCGTAATCTCATGGCGACGAATCTCATTTCCTCAGTTATACCAACGGACTCTCCTGGGTACTGTTTCCTGTACCTTGTTCTCTTCCTCTGTGAGGCCTTTTGCTGTGATGGTGTTGATGACGAACGACATAGATTGAGAAGATGATTATGTGGGTTTCTCTGAGTCGAAATTTCGGATGGGAAAGAGAGAGAGGTGTGAAGATGAGATAATTTATGAGGTGTAGAGAGTAATGGAGTTGGCCTGAGAAGAGAAGAAGCCATGGATTTCGTTCGACGACCAAGATAGACTCTGCCTTTACTTTGATTTCTCGCTTTTTCAGCAAAACGTTGGAAAAGCAAAAACCCTTAACTTTGTTATTAATTACATGTCATGCCATTACTAATAGCTAAAATTTGTTTCGTAAATAGTTTTTTTTTTTTCTAGAGTCAAACTCAATAGTTTCAAATTGAAAAAAAAATTTGAATGTAACTATTTTTTTTTTGGGAAATGTGTCGAAAAATGTGCCAACTTTCAAATTTGGGACGATTAAAGCATGAACTCTCGAAATGTCACTTCAATCACAAACTTTCTGTTGACTTTTCAAAAAATAGCTAAGTTTTCGTTAACCAGGCCAAATAAGACATCGCGTTAAGTCTTCGTTAGAACGATCCTGACGCTGTTAACTTGCCGTTTACAGTCTCCGTTTAAGTTTAACCAAAACGACGACGTTTGCTCTGCTTTCTTCCTCTACCATAGCCAGCAGCCTCCGCGACCGACGAGTGCTCCAATTTTCTCCACGTTTCTGTTTATGTTTCTGTTGAGGTTGGGGTTGGGGAACCGTCTCATTCTCTACTTCTGCTGTGCTTTTCTCCGAGGGTATCGACACTGCCTCACTCTCTGACGGAACTGGAATTGTCTCTAATTCTTCTGGGATCTCAATCGTCTCAGGTTCTCGATCGTTTGCTCTGCCTACTTCCTCTACCATAGCCAGCAGCCTCCGCGACCGACGAGGATTCTAATTTCCTCTACGCGTCTTCGCCATCGGGATCAATAAGCAAGAGATCGAGAGAATTTGATTTTTTTTTGTTTCTAGGGTTAGGGATCAAATGAAATCGATTTGGGGGTTTTAACATTCATTCTCTGACTAAAACGACGACGTTTTCCTTTTAGAGAGACGATGTCGTTTTGGTTAAACGGAGACTGTAAACGGCAAGTTAACAGCGTTAGCGTCGTTCTAACGGGAACTTAACGTGATGCCTAATTTGGCTAGGTCAACGAAAACTTAGCTATTTTCTTAAAGTCAACAGAAAGTTTGTGATTAAAGTGACATTTCGAGAGTTCATGCTTTAATCGTCCCAAATTTAAAAGTTGGCGCATTTTTCGACATTTTTCCCATTTTTTTTTATAGAAAATTTCAAATGACAAAATACCTAACGAAGAGTTATAATATAGAGATGAGAAATTCTAGCGGGTCAAAACTCAAAAATTTGGATGGAGTCGGTACTTAGAATGACTTGTGGGTGACGAAAAACTTCGCTCGATTATTGGTGTTTTTTTTTTGTCCACTGTTCTTTAAAATTAAAATTAATATTTATTTTATTATATATATTCGAAAAAATATAAAATTTGATGACGTAAATTACATCTATAATAAAAAATAAATATTTACAAGATCTCATAAATTTATATTTATATTGATAAATTAACTGAGTAAAAAAACTTCTTCCCTAAATATTCATGTGACGAATTGGAATCATTGTTCATTTGACTCTTACCACATTTAAAACACTCAATCACAAGCGTCACATGAGGATGTCTTCTCATATTCGGACTTTGTAATAATGTTAACGCAACATCAATATTGCCTTGTATACAACCCATATATATTACCTTAAGATAGAAACCATCATTGTTATCATATAAAATAGTTAAATAAAAAGTTTCACTATATAATCTGTCCAATTCTAAGAAAAACAAATTGTTGGTACCTTTATTAGAATTTTATATGTAAAGTTGATTAAAACTTCTCTATTTTTATAATCATTCAAAAAAACTTTGGTTAGATCAAGAATAAGAAGAATTCTTTAATATTAAAATAATGTATGTTTAGAAATAGCTTAGAGAATAAAGAATTTGGACCCATTTTACACATTATTTTTTTTGGATTTATCATGAAACAAATAATCTAAGGTTAAAGAACAAAAATTTGAGAACTACTTAGAAAGAAGGACAAATATATAGAGTTCAAAAGTCATGAACATTTAAATAGACAACTATTCATCCAAAAAGTTGTGACGGAAAAATGTAAAGAAATATAGTGAAGAGACGTATTTAGATAAATAGATGCAACTATAAAGCCACAAAGGTAAACTGAAAAAATACAACTATAATTGAACAAATAGAACTGTCCCAAAATATAACTGTCAATATTTTAATGAAAAGATGCGAGAAAAAGATACAATTTAAAAAAATAACTGTCAATATTTAAATGGAAAGTAGTGATAAAAAGATACAAACGAAAAAAGTAACCGTGAATATTTTAACAGAAAATTGTGATAAAAAGACATAACCGAAAAAATAACCGTCAAAAAAAAAAATAACCGTTAATATTTTAACGAAGAGTTGCAATAAAAAGACACAGCCAGGAAAAAATAACCATCAATATTTTAACGGAAAGTTACGATAAAAAGACAAAACAAAAAATAGTAACCGTCAATATTTTAACAAAAAGTTACGATAAAAAGACACAACCGAAAAATAACCGTCAACGAAAAAAGTAACCGTCAATATTTTAATGAAGAGTTGCGATAAGAAGACACAAACGAAAAAAGTAACCGTCAATTTTTTAACAGAAATTTGCGAATTGCGATAAAAAGACACAACCGAGAAAAATAACCGTCAATATTTAAACAAAAAGTTGCGATAAAAAGACACAACCGAAAAAAATATGTCAATATTTTAAAGGAGAATTGCGATAAAAAAGACACAAATATAAACAGTAAACGTCAATATTTTATCGTAAAGTTACGATAAAAAAACACAACCAAAAATAACCGTCAATATTTTAAAGAAAAGTTACGATAACAAAACACAACCGAAAAAATAACCGTCAATATTTTAACGGAAAGTTGCGATAAAAAGATACAAACGAAAAAGTAACCGTCAATATTTTAACGCAAAGTTACGATAAAAATACACAACCGAAAAAATATCCGTCAACGAAAAAGTAACCGTCAATATTTCAACGAAAAGTTGCAATAAAAAACACAACCGAAAAAAATGACCATCAATATTTTAACAAAGAGTTGCGATAAAAAGACATACCGAGAAAATATTACTGTCAATATTTTAACGAAGAGTTGAGATAAAAAAACACAACAAAAAAAAATAACCGTCAATATTTTAACGGAAAGTTGCGATAAAAAGACGTAAACGAAAAAAATAACCGTTGATATTTTTACGGAAAATTGCTATAAAAAGACACAAACAAAAAAGTAACCATCAATATTTTAGCGGAAAGTTACGATAAAAAGATACAACCGAAAAAATATCCATCAACGAAAAAAGTAATCGTCAATATTTTAACGAAAAGTTACAATAAAAATACACAACTGAAAAAAATAACCGTCATAATTTTAACGAAGAGTTGCGATAAAAAAACACAAACGCAAAAAATAACCGCCAACTTTTATCGGAAAGTTGCGATAAAAACATATAACCGAAAAATAACCGTTAACAAAAAAGTAACCGTTAATATTTTAACGAAAAGTTACAATAAAAATACACAACTAAAATAACCGTAAAAAAAATAACCGATTTAAACGAAAGGTTGCGATAAAAAGACGCAACCGTTCAGATGTGCAAATGGTATTTCTTAGATTGCTATTATATATAGATTATAATATTTTTTATAAATATATATTATCCAAAATATTAATTCATGTCGCAATATAGTAACAAAATAAATTTATTAATAATGAAAATTTAGAAAAATACAAAAATTTATAAATAAATGAATAGATTCTCAATAATATGGTGATAATGAGAAAAAAATGATTATGAGGAGAAATAGATCTCAAAAAAAGGAAAAAAATGATAATAACTAATTTAATGTATGTAAATTTATAAAGAAGTTTCAATTATTTTTTGGTGATGAAAAAAAGAAATTTTTCTAAGAATATGTTTTAAAGACGTGATATTGATACTTCAAAATAAAATAGGAAAATAAAGAGAAGTCGTTGTGAGAACTGGTAAAACTTTAAAATGTCCCCAAAGTTTTCAAAGTCACGCGCTAATTGATATGGATCAAATTGATCTAAAGTAACTCTCTCAAATAAATAGATCGTCGTAGTACTCAAGAGTCGGATTCACAATTTTTTTTTGTTCACACAAGGTAAACAGAAAGATTATAATTAAAAACAAGAAAAAGCAATTAAATCCAGTTGTAAATCAGATGGAAAAAACGTCAGGCATAGGGAATTTCTCAGGAAGTATCAGAATTGTAGTTCTAGCAATATTTTTTGGATTAATTAAGAACCGTTATAGAACTCAAATCACAAAACTATAATCAACCAACTCTCGTATTTATTGACTATCTATGTCTAATAATCGGAATTTCAACTCTCATCTGTAAATTCCTTATACTAAACGAGCATTCACGATCAGGTTCCATATGTTCACAAAAGTATCTAAACTAAACCTATTTGAGAATAGCTACTTTTGCCCACCTAAGATAGCTCAAGAAATAAGCGCACTCTCGTGTCTAACTTATTATCCTAAGATCAAATTCTAGTTAGCTACTCTAGAATTAGCATTAAGATCAATCAAAAGTGAAGAACTCTATAGTTTTATCCTAACAGGTATAATCAATCTAACAATTCATCCAAATCCCTATTCATAATCCATAAACCTAACAAGAAGACTACTCAGACATAATCATGGACACACAAAACATGATTGAAGTAGAAATCATAAAAGAAAACAAGAAGAGAACATAGTTTAGAAAAATCTTCTCTCTACAGAGTTTTGAATCTGAAAGAAAAGCTATCTTCAATTATCATCAAAAGGGTTCAAGCTTTCAGGGAACACAAAGTGAAAAACCAAGATAAGCTTGATAGGTCTACAACAATGACCCAAAAATCTATTTATATGTTCTCAAAAACGTGCAGGGACTAATATTGCAAATAAAGAAGTCTTTCAGCAATTCTAGAATCTTCAAAACTTGTTAATACTCGAGACTTCTCTTGGGCCGCGAACGGTGTCGACCGACACCAACTGTGTCGATCGACACTGATGACTTGGTCTGATTCCAAATTCGTCTCTTCAACCTTATTTTTCGGTTTTGCTCTAAAATGGTCCATTATCTCCAAATTCATCCTGATCACATAAATACCTGAAAAGACTCTTAAAAAACTCTAGAAATAATATTAAAAAAAACTCTGAAAACGATACATATATCATGGCTAAAAACCGTAAAACTATGATATATCACTAATCACCCCGTAAATCAAAGGAGAAAGAGAAATGACCATGGTTTAGTGGCATTCGTAAATCCACCCAAAGAACAAGCAACCACTTTATCCAGAATTGAGATCCCTTTTCTACAATACAGTTAATTAAGTTAATTAGGCTAATAAACTATTTTTTTGTGGCTTAAAAACAATTTACAATAGGAGTGTCGAATGAAAAAAATTCAACATTTAAATGAGTATAATGAAGTTGTCGATTCATTTTTTTTCTATAGAGTTGTTGAATTATAGTATTTCACTAATGTAATGTTTTTGGTATCTAATTAAAATTCAACTCAATGAAAAATGAGAAGGGAAAAGAGTCGGAGCCATGTGGACCAATCAGAGAAAAGAATGTACAAGAGAAATCTGCCCAATGCATGAGGTGGGGAGAGACACTAAAACTAGCCCCTTGTCTTTTTATGATTCACATCTTCGACTTTCAGATTTTTATCTCATCCTAATATATTTGAGATCAATTAGTTTATAGTATTTATTTAATATATATATATATATATATATATATATATATATTAGGTAAGTACTCGTGTCCATGCACGTGTAAATTTTATGTTAATTAAATTTTTGATAAAATGATCAAAAAACTTATCATTGAATCCCGAGATTTCAAACACACAACATTTTAGCCTATAAATATACATACAAATTAAATTTTAAATATTATAATGATTTATATTATACAAATAAAGTTGTATTTATGTCAGTCATAAGTTTAGGCTTATAGATTTGTTGTTTCAATTCAATTTTTATAATACCGGAAAGGATTTGTTGGTGTCGAAATGCATACCCTGTATGTTTATATTGTCTAAGTTTCTAACTAAAAAACATAATGCATTCATATAAATAAAATCTTCACATAGAAACTTTCTTATTTAAAATTTCGAGATATTTAATTTTGATAAGTTTAGTTAGAATAGTATATAGGATTAAAAGTATTTGGCGAGAAGTATAATAGAATTAAAGAATGAAAAAAATGGATAAGAATAATTGTGGGCATGACACATAAGCACCAATGATTCTCTTTTAATTTGTAGAGATATATATGTATATTTTTGTATTATATAAATAAAGACATGTTTCATTTAAGTTGGATATAAACTTTGAGGTAAAAATACACAAAGATGTTTGAAACTCTAAATGCCAATAAAACCAAAATTACACCAACCCTACTACTATAGAAACTCTTAATAATAAGATATTGTATAGAAATTGCTACAAAGATGTTTGTAAATCAAAGTGCATTACCAATATGATACGCGTAATAAGATAGAGTACATGTACATGTGCTCTTTAGTCTCGAATGAGTTATATAAACAAAAGGATGTTTTTTTAACGCATTTGGGACGGTTTTCCATGAGGAGATCTAATGTCACGAAGTCTCTTCTCCTTAGAGAGGATTCCTGCTAACCTGTCCAGTGACCACCCAAAAAATGAAAAACACATCAAACACGATACTAAAAATTTAAGTTGGTCTTATTTCTCTATGGTCTAAATCATATTATTAAACGTACTTGATAAGAGCCTTCTCGTTTGTAGTCTTGTAGGCATCCTCATTGCACCCCGTTTCTAGATTTACTCTTGACACTGGTTTCTTCAATAGTTTCTCTCCTGTCTTCACCAGATTACTCAAATTTTCCTCTGTTGCTATATCGACCGAGCATGCGTCCCCCGTTAATGTATCATCCTAAATAAATGATTTCCAAACAATTTGGTTAGAAAAGTAAGATTCAATGGTCAAAAAATGAGCGTGTATATATGTTTATTGTTTGTTATAGCAATTCAAAAATGTATATGATCATGAATATATGAATCGCAATATTGTGTATATAGTATCAAAGGAAAACTTAATGATTCATATAATTTACCTGGATACGGATATAGTTCGGCTCAGAATGGAGAGCCTGGAATACGGTAGATAGATGAAAATCAACCATATCAGAGCTTGCTTGTGTAAAGGCATCGATGATTGGCGTGGAATTATCGTGTGTCAACCAACTCAACATTCCCCAACCCGCACATTCTCTTGCATCAAATTTCTCATCGACCTTACGATCACCGGTCCCAAGCGAAAGGACGAGAAACCTTCCGTAGTCATTTGCTTTTATGGGAAAGAAATCAGTGTTACCTTTTGTAATCTCCTTTGTCACTTCTCCAATGGCCAACAAAGCCTATAGTCAAAGCATGTACGGATCATAATTTTGTTTCAGAAAATGCTCTAAAAATATAACTAAGTGACCCAAATTCTAATTTGAAAAATTACTGGGTTGTTAGCTGCAACACCACCATCAATGAGATTGAACTCCTTGACGTTCCCGGCCGAGTCTTGTGTTTGAAAGTGATGGGCAGGCAGATAAGTCGGGGCAGCTGAGGTTGAGATGCTAATATCCGCAAGTCGTGCGTTTTTGAGAGGATTAGTTTTCACCTATTAACACCAACAATCTATCATGTAAATTGTAAACTTTTTAATTATTTGAAAAGAATACATGAATTTACAATATGCAAACCTCATAGGTAGTGAAAATTGTAGGCTGAAGATGTTTAATATCAAAAGAAGGAATCACTACGTTGGTGAGTGTTTGGTCTAATCTTGTGTCTCCTAATTTTTCTTTGATAAGTTGGTGAAGGTAGTGACCATCGTACTTTGGTCCAGTTAAAGACTTCAACAAATTTTTCGCAGCCGAAAAAGGAAATTGATCTTGAGGAAAAATCTTAGGACAATGCTCAAGATAGAAGTCCTTGATCTCGTTGGCCGCAAATAAGGGACGACCTTCTTTGTTTGGGGCGGTCAGCATTGCAGTCACTAGACCGCCTGTGCTCGTCCCCGCAATCACATCGAAGTAATCTGCAAGCCTTGCTCCTTCCCCATCTAGTTTCTAAGCACATAACCATTTCTATTATTCAACAGAAAAAATATAAAAACCAAAACTTATTTGACGAACTCAATACTAATACGTTGAATTGACAAAATTCAAACTTTAGTGTCATCTTAAAATTTATCCAAATTAATTTTCTTAGTCGATTATGATGGCTTTATTTATATATGAATAATTAGTTAATGTGCATGTCTTGCAATTACGAAAAAAGTTGTAAGTTTAAAAGTCTAACAATGAAAGTTGTTATAAAATATTTGACATGCTTTTAGTTGTAACGTTTATTACAGAGTCCTTGATATCTTGTGATTTTAATGGTTTTTTGGGCCTTGCTTTACCTTTAAATTATGGCATTTTCATGATATTTAGGTTGTTTAGATCGCATTTGCATCAAAATCTTTGACTTTAGGTTCTTGGAGTGGAAATTCAAGTTTTGGAGCACTTTGAGTCATTATTTGGAGCAAAATGGAGAAGAAATGGTGAAGCAAGAACAGAAGGCTCTACGGTCTCAAGCTTCGGCCATAACAAAACCGTAGGATCCCTATGGTCTCAAGCTTCGGTCAGATGCCCACCGAAGACGCCCAGACGACTCGACGGACAGAAGCAACTTCGGGATTGTGCTTCGGTTTGAATGTCACCGAAGTCACCCTTCGTTCTTTTCCTTCGGTCAAAAGCATACCGAAGTCGTCTTCTTTATAGTTGGATCCAATTTGCAACCGGGTCAAAACCCGGTTTGTTCCGGGTTGACCCGTTTCTTTTATGCTTTGCTATAAATACCCTCTAACCTATTTAGAGTTCTCTTATGCTTTGTTTAGAGATCAAAAAACTTCTCTTAAGGTTTCTTTCTAAGTTTTTGTATGAATCTTTGGTTCTTAAGCTTAAATATCAAGTACTTCTTTTAAATTCTCTTATCTACCTTCTCTAATTATGATTTCACAAAGATCAAACTTATTGCTTTGTGTAATCATGATCATGAGTGAGTAGTCATTTAGAGTTCTTGGGTTAAGGTAGATTAGGATAGTTTAGTTGTTAGGTTATGGAGTTTAGGGCTAGATTACTTAAGATCCTTACTTATTGGTTGTTTATAATGCTAGATTAGCCTTGATCATGTTGATTTAGACTTTAGGGATTTCATGCCCGGAAGGTGTTCGATGAAATTCCCGAACCAAAACCTTTAAGTGCTTTACATTCCTTACCTTTGGAAATTGTTGACTAGGGTGTTAAGTGGCTAGATAGACTTGTTTATAATGCTTGTTAGTCAATTGATTGCCTTTGGAAGAAGTTGATGATTAATTGATTAATAAATGGACTAATGTCATGGAAATGTGTTAGTGTTGCTTAGTTTTCTATAGCCTAGGGATCATTGCTTATTAGAAGTTGTTTGAACCTCCATAATCCACTTCTTAATCATTCCTAATCAATTCCCTTTAACCCGAGAATTCGCCTTTAGTTATCGTTTAGTAACTCGTTAATTTTCCGCTTTGTTTACTTTCGAAACTTGTTAGTCTTTTGCATTTTGCTTTCATTTGTTTTGTTTTGCATTGTTTGATTGTTATTTACTTTGTTAGTCATGTTTACAAAACCAATCATCTTATTAGCCTAGATTAAGCTTTTGCGTGTATTCCTAGTGAGTTGATCAATTGCAAATTGTGGTTCGATATTTAATTGAGTAAGAAGTACTACATCAATTTGGCGCCGTTGCCGATTTGCAATCGAAATTAGCCATTAGGATTTCGTTGTGTTGCTTGAGACTAGGCATTTTCTTTATATTGTTAGTTAACCTTCTTCTCTTAGTGTTTTGATCTTTCTCTTGCTAAGGTGTATGCATTTGAGGAGTCACGGTCAAGAACATTTGGTTGAGCGGGTTGAAGATATTGGACGGTTTGAGAGAGAGAATTCACGGGCAAGACGAGAAAGGGAACGCATTGAACATCTAGCACGAATAAGAATGGATCAACAACCTCCACCGGTAGTTGGTGGAGATCACGGTCATAATGGAAATGACCAAAACAATGTTGAGAATGTTCCTAACCATGCACCACGAGCTCTTCATCCAATCGGAGCATTTGATGCACCGAACATACATGGAAATAGGAACGGTATTCGAGCTCCTCCGGTTGAGAACAACAACTTCGAAATCAAGTCAAGCCTCATCAACATGGTTCAAGGCTCTAAGTTTCATGGGTTATCAATGGAGGACCCTTTAGATCATCTCGACCAATTTGATATGTTGTGCAGCACGGTGAAGATCAATGGAATCTCGGAAGATGCATTCAAACTTAGACTCTTTCCGTTTTCTCTTGGAGACCGAGCTCGTATTTGGGAGAAGAATTTACCTCAAGGCTCTATTACCTCTTGGGATCAATGCAAAAGAGCCTTCCTCTCAAAGTTTTTCTCCACAACAAGAACGGCAAGGTTGAGAAATGAGATATCTAGCTTCACTCAAAAGAACAATGAAAGTTTTTGTGAAGCTTGGGAAAGGTTCAAGGGATACAAAATGCAATGTCCTCATCATGGTTTCTCTAATGAGTCTCTACTAAGCACCTTGTATAGAGGAGTTCTTCCTAAATTTCGGATGTTGTTAGACACGGCGAGCAATGGAAACTTCTTAGGCCAAGATGTTGAGGATGGTATGTCTTTGGTAGAGAATCTAGCTCAAAGTGATGGTAACTATGGTGAAGATTATGATCGCACTTCACGGGAACGTATTGAGATGAGTGATCTACACCGCAAAGAAATCAAAGCTTTGAATGACAAGATGGACAAGATGATTCTTGCTAATCAAAAACCGGTTCACTTTGTATCCGAGAGTGATGTCTACCAAGGCTATCAAGAAAACACGGAAGGTTTTGTAGAAAGACAAGAGGAAGTCAACTTTGTTGGAGGACAAGGTTACAACAAGTTCAACCCCAACTATCGAAACCATCCTAACCTCTTTTACCGGAGCACTAATGTGGAGAACCCACAAGATCAAAGCTACCCACCCTTTAAACCTCTTGGTTTCACCCAACAACCCAACTATCCACCTAAGCCTCAAGGGGACTTCCAACCAAAGCCTCAAGCCTACCACCAAAACCAACACCAAGGGAGTTCATCGAATCCTCTACCTCAAGCGGATGATACAAACGCTCTTCTTAGACAACTTCTAGATGGGCAAGGAAGAGGTGCAATCGAACTTGCCACCCAAATGAAAGGCATGCACACCAAGGTTGATGACATGTATGGTGAGCTCAATGCCAAAATAGAGCGTTTGAATGCCCATGTTTATAGCCAATCATCATCCACTTCCAAGCGTCCAACGGGAACTTTACCGGGTAAACCGGAACCAAACCCCAAAGAGTTTTGCAATGCTATTTTCATAAATGATTTGGATATGGTTGAAAATGTGAGCTACAAACAATCAAGAGAGGATGATAGACTTGAAGAGAATGAAAAGGCAATAGAAGAGATCTCTAAACTTCTATATGGTCCTAATGTTGAGAACATAGTGGTTGATAGTGATTCGAAGATTGAGAATAGTACTAATGGAAATGATGTGGTAACCAAGAGAGTTGAAAAGAAATATGCATCTAGTGTTGAGTCTTCTCCTTATGAGCCTCCACTTCCATTTCCCGGGCGATTTCTTACCAAAGCTCGAAAGAAAGTTCTCTCAAGTTTCAAAGCCAACATGAGTAGAGTTGGAGCACCTTTGCCTTGTGTGGAAAACTTGTCTCAAGTTCCTCTTCATTTTAAGTTCATCCAAGCCATTCTAGCAAACCGAGAGAAAGTGGAAGAGATCATGGGAGTCTTTGATTCACCAAGCGCGACACAACCGGAACCAAAATCTATTCTCAAGCTTGGAGATCCGGGTAAATTCACCATACCTTGCTCACTTGGTGATTTACAACTTGATGATGCCTTATGTGATTCGGGAGCAAGCGTGAATGTGATGTCACTTGAGATGGTAAAGACTCTAGGAGTTCAAGATATGAAGCACCACTCCTCTTCCATCATGTTTGGAGATGCTTCTTCGAAATCTCCTCTTGGTTTGATTGAAGACTACCCACTCAAAGTTGGTGATTGCATAGTTCCGACGGATTTCATGGTAGTGGAGATGAAAGAAACCCACAAGCTTCCTCTCATTCTAGGAACTCCATTTCTCAACACCGTGGGAGCAAGCATCGACTTCCCAACCAAGAGAGTTACTCTTCACCACGTGAATGCTAAGGTCTCCTATCCAATCAAGCCTTCCTCTACAAATTTTTGTGGAACAATCACTATTGAAGGAGTGAAAACCAAGGAAAAGCCTAAAAATTTGAAGGATCAACATAAAGAGATCAAAGTTATGAATGTGAAGAATAAAGAGGCTCTAATGGTTGATGAGAAAATATTGGATGGTGAATGTCTACACATCTTGTTTGATGAGCACGATGGAAGTGCTAAAGAGGAGGAGTTGGGTAAAGCTAAGAAGGTTCTTGAGACGAACAAGAAGACGATGAAAACAACCCACCCTCCCACCTTTGACAATTCACCAAGTCCTACCTCTTCAATGACTTTAACGCCTTTGCGGTATAGTGATGGAATGGTAGAGTATAAAGTCAAGTTCAAGGGTCGATCCAACCCTTTTTCATCGGTTAAAGCGATTCTCACACCGGAGTTCAAAGAAAAAGGTTCAAAAGGTGTTGAAGAGTTAATGAAAGAGATCCTCACACTTGCATTCAAGGATCCTCCATGGAGCTCCACTACACCTCCTTTCAATCATCTCCCTAAGACTCGCGACTAGGGCCAAGGTATGGTTCTATCTATCCTTTGTATATACCATTTTGTTCTATTTTCTCTTTGTTTTTTGTTAGTCTTTTTCTCGGATTTATTCTCACACCGAGACGGAGTGAAATAAGTTTGGGGGAGAGACTAACCATCTAATGTTGTGTTTTGTTTTGATTTTATTTCCTTGAGTCTTGCATTGTTAATAGTTATATTTTTGAGAAAAATCAAAAAAATTTGAAAATTTTGAAAAATCCAAAAAAATGCATGTAGCTTTGCATATTCATTTTTTGTTCTAAGATTGAGTCTAGAAACATTTAGTTGCATTTGCATATGCATAGGGATAATGATTTAATCACCTTGTAAAAATTCAAGCTTAGGATTGAACTTAAAGCCCTTAATCATAGTTAATCGTTGCTTGATCATCTTGGAAAAAATGGAAAATCCATGCTTAGACCTTTGCGTTTTTCAAATGCAATTTCTACTTGTGTGAAGCTTGCATGATCTTTGAAACATCTCTATGAATTTGAACTTAATTCTATTTTAATCTTCTCGCTTATGGATTTTAAATGCATTCTCATGGTTGTCTAATAGACTCATTCGGGTTTTCTTATCCACTTTGCCACTCTTTTGTAAACCCGAATGACCATTCTCACATTTAGAATGGTTTCCCTTACCCTAAACCTTAACCTTTTCTTTCAAGCCTATGATTAATTGTGAGTGAGGCCTCTTGTTTGAAAATGCTATAGATTATGAAATCTTGAGAGTATTGAGAACGACAAAGTTTTTGCTCTTGTTTTAGCTAGCTTTTGGAACATCTTTGACTAGCTAATAGGTTGGGAATGAAAGAGTTGGGTGGTTAGATTGAATATTTGGGATTGGGTTTGGGAAAAAGGAAGAAAGAAAAATGAAAAGAAAGGTTGGACCATGCAAATAAAGAGTTCCTAGGGAATAAAGTTAAGATAAAAGCTCTAAGTCTCTAAGTTAAAAGAGAAAGAAAAGTGTGAAGTTAGTTCCCCAAAAGAAAAAGAAATTTACAAGGTTATAAGTATTGGGAGCAAAGATAAACAAAGGAAAGAGATAGAAAAAGAGCTAAGTATTTAAGAGAAATTTTCCCTAGGTGACTACAAAAAGAAAGTGATCTTGAGGTTGGTGATTAAAAAAAGACCAAAGTGTCTAGTGTTTGGGGTAGAAAGGAAGAGGAAAAAATTTTGCAAAAAGGGTAGAAATAGGAGTTTACATCTAAGGCGGGTAGAATAACAAGAGCTTAACTTTGTATGCATAAATTGTTCTTGGTCTTAGATGGATTTCATGATTGTCTAGCATTCCTTTTCTTGAGAGAAAGCCACCAAAGTATGAATCTTTTGAAACCACCTCCAAAAGCCTTTACCAAAACCGATTGAGAATGATTTACTTTCCATTTGCGAGACCGCGCCAAACACTTTAATGAATGTTAAAGAGATGTTTCAACTTGATTGTGAGTCTTTACTAATAGTTGGAAATTGAAATAGAATCATGCATTGAAATGAGTATGGAAAAGTACGAAAGAGTATGATGATTGACTCAAGCAAATTTGAACTATTTTTAAGGACTTTGAGTTGAATCCTTTGCTTGATATTTTGTGGCTATGAATCCCCACCTTTAAACTTCTTTCTCATCTTATTTCTTAGTTCTTGCTTGAGGACTAGCAAGAGATAAGTTTGGGGGAGTTGATATCTTGTGATTTTAATGGTTTTTTGGGCCTTGCTTTACCTTTAAATTATGGCATTTTCATGATATTTAGGTTGTTTAGATCGCATTTGCATCAAAATCTTTGACTTTAGGTTCTTGGAGTGGAAATTCAAGTTTTGGAGCACTTTGAGTCATTATTTGGAGCAAAATGGAGAAGAAATGGTGAAGCAAGAACAGAAGGCTCTACGGTCTCAAGCTTCGGCCATAACAAAACCGTAGGATCCCTATGGTCTCAAGCTTCGGTCAGATGCCCACCGAAGACGCCCAGACGACTCGACGGACAGAAGCAACTTCGGGATTGTGCTTCGGTTTGAATGTCACCGAAGTCACCCTTCGTTCTTTTCCTTCGGTCAAAAGCATACCGAAGTCGTCTTCTTTATAGTTGGATCCAATTTGCAACCGGGTCAAAACCCGGTTTGTTCCGGGTTGACCCGTTTCTTTTATGCTTTGCTATAAATACCCTCTAACCTATTTAGAGTTCTCTTATGCTTTGTTTAGAGATCAAAAAACTTCTCTTAAGGTTTCTTTCTAAGTTTTTGTATGAATCTTTGGTTCTTAAGCTTAAATATCAAGTACTTCTTTTAAATTCTCTTATCTACCTTCTCTAATTATGATTTCACAAAGATCAAACTTATTGCTTTGTGTAATCATGATCATGAGTGAGTAGTCATTTAGAGTTCTTGGGTTAAGGTAGATTAGGATAGTTTAGTTGTTAGGTTATGGAGTTTAGGGCTAGATTACTTAAGATCCTTACTTATTGGTTGTTTATAATGCTAGATTAGCCTTGATCATGTTGATTTAGACTTTAGGGATTTCATGCCCGGAAGGTGTTCGATGAAATTCCCGAACCAAAACCTTTAAGTGCTTTACATTCCTTACCTTTGGAAATTGTTGACTAGGGTGTTAAGTGGCTAGATAGACTTGTTTATAATGCTTGTTAGTCAATTGATTGCCTTTGGAAGAAGTTGATGATTAATTGATTAATAAATGGACTAATGTCATGGAAATGTGTTAGTGTTGCTTAGTTTTCTATAGCCTAGGGATCATTGCTTATTAGAAGTTGTTTGAACCTCCATAATCCACTTCTTAATCATTCCTAATCAATTCCCTTTAACCCGAGAATTCGCCTTTAGTTATCGTTTAGTAACTCGTTAATTTTCCGCTTTGTTTACTTTCGAAACTTGTTAGTCTTTTGCATTTTGCTTTCATTTGTTTTGTTTTGCATTGTTTGATTGTTATTTACTTTGTTAGTCATGTTTACAAAACCAATCATCTTATTAGCCTAGATTAAGCTTTTGCGTGTATTCCTAGTGAGTTGATCAATTGCAAATTGTGGTTCGATATTTAATTGAGTAAAAAGTACTACATCAGTCCTCTAACCAAGAAATGTCATCACTTCAAAATACTAGTATCAAAATAGATCAGAATTTCCACACTCTATCAAAGATATAAGAATTCCATTCTTTCGTTTATACGTTTTTCGATCAGAATAATTTCCACACTCTGAGATGATTAGAATATGTAGTTTTTAGTAATATAAGATATCTAAGGTTTTGAGCTTTAATTCATAATTGTTAGATATTTTAGAAACTCTTATGATTAAAAAAATAAAATAGTATATATGGATTTAGAAATAGAGGAACTAATATTCCATATAAATAAATCAAAAAATTCAAATATAGAGATACACTTAATCATTTTCAAGTTACCTATATAACTTTTATAGTATTTTCTTTTTATAATTTATTTGCTGTATAAATAATAAACTTTATTAATATAATCAATATATTATTGTTTAATTTGCCCCCAATCCATTTTTCTTCTTGAACCCGTCACTCCTAATTCTTGACTATAATTACTAGTTGAAAAAGCTGCCTTAGTCTTATTTGATATGGTTTTGATTTTGTATAAATCAAAATGAAGAAATTAAAGACACAACATAAAAATACCTGAAGCACTTTAACAAAAAAAAATACCTGAAGCTCAGACTCGAGAAATGAGAGAATAGTTGCAGGAATAATTCCTCTGATGCCACCACCATCAATGCTAAGAATAGTGATCAAGTTACCATAAGTAGGAGGTTGAAGAGGAGAATTCGGACTGTCCATTATTATTTTCTTCACAGGAGAAAAAGAAGCTTCAAGGTCTCTCTACTTAACAAGAGAAAAAGGAAAATTTTGATGCTTTTGATTTATTTTGATAAAGAGATTCTGATGCTTTTGATGATATGGTTTATGTGGTGGGAATTTATAGGCAATACACACTTGACAATTCATTGAATCTTCAAACAATTTTGAAACGAAATTAACTTGTACCTTCATCCTTTCTTCTTCTAATTTTATTGGTTAATATTTTCAAATCAGTGTTGTCTACCCAATTATGCATTTTACGTAATACTTTTTTCTTCTTATTAGACTCTGTCAAACCTTAAAATGGGATAATTTAGTTAATCCGCTTTTCCAAATTACATTCCCTTTCTCCAACTTTTCCGCTATTTCGAGAATTCAAAGCATGTGATCATTCAGCATGAGTTGGTACTACATAGATCTTCTTTACTTTAACTAACTTTCGTAACTTTTTTCTTTATAGAATTAGGACTCAGGCCCTTTCGCGATGTTGCAAAGAAATAAATTAATGATAAATTATGTAATATTATCACAATTATTTTTTTAGAATGATATGTTGAATTAATTTTTCTAGAAATTAAAAATTAAAAATTATGAGAAGTGTATTATGAGTCTATTATGTATTCTTTCTTGATTAAAAAAAAAGACTTAAAGTAATACGATCTTTAATTGATGTTTATGAGAATTTTTAAAATCTTTAGTTAATCAAGAATGATAAAAGTTTCTTCAAATTTAAAATGATGTATCTTATAAAATTGTTTTGAAAGTATATGAAATTTTTGATTATTTAAAATTGAATTTTTTACATTCATTAAAATAATAAAACTGATGAAAAATGGTAGTTATTTAAGAAAAAAACTAAAATTAAGAAGACATGAACTTTAGTTAAGCACAATTGTTAACAGAATACACAACCATGTGGAAGAAAACTTATGATAAAAATGACATTTGTTAGTAAAATAGAGAGCCTTCTAGATCAAAGTTATGATAAAAAATATTAAAATTGTTAAGAATATTATAGCATAGAGCCAAGATCCTAAGTAAGAAAAAATTATCAAACAAATATCATAATTTGTTAGCGACTTTAAAAATTTTCTTATAACAATTATAACATAAAATATATCTTATGAAGATATATAGAGATTTAACCTTCATAGATATTTGTTAAGTTTATTATTTCTATTAGAAAAACATAATGGTCAAAAGAAAAAAAAAAAAAAAAATCAAACCAAAACTCAAAATGAGTAGATACAATCTTTCTATATCTTTAATTATAAATATAAGGGCCCTAAATATAAATATATTTTATTACGAAGGTTATAACTTATACTAGATTTTAACCCGCGGTACACCGCGGAATGAATTATTTTTAAAGTTAGTATAAGAATATTTTGTAAATTATATCTCTTTATAAAATATTTATTTATATTATAGTTTACAATTGTTATTAAGTAACGGAATACCACGAGTCCACGAGACAATTGTTAATAAACTGAGGATTTAACCCGTATTAAAGCGGCATGTTAATGATATTTATAAATATTGATTCAAATTTGTCCGCCATATAAACCCGTTCCAGAATATAACTCGTTCCGTAATTTTTTAACCCGTCCCGTGATTTATTTTTATTTTAAAATTTAATGATTATTTATTGTATATAAAAGCTTACAAATCATATCATTCTCTAAGACATTTATATTTTAATAAACTGAAGATTTAATCTGTATTAAAGCGGCATGTTAATGATATTTTAAAATTTTATAAATATTGATTCAAACTCGTCCACCATATAACTTAGTTCCGAAATATAACCCGTCCTGTAACTTCTTAACCCGTCCCGTGATTTGTTTTCTAAAAGTACTAATTTTTAAAATTTAACGATTATTTATTATATATAAAACTTTGCAAATTTTATAATATTTTAAGATATTTATATTTTATAATTTACAATTGTTATTAAGTAACATTATACCACAAGACAATTTTTGGTTTTATACAATCTTTTCTAAATGAGACTGATTTAATATGTCTAATATTGGTGGTATTAAAAAAAATTAAGGATTTAATCCGTATTGAAGCGGCGGATTAATGATATTTTAATCTTTTTATTATTGTTGATTCAAAAACCCGTTCCGCCAAACCCGTCCCGCCAAAAAACTCATTTATTTTATTAGTGTTGATCTTATTTATGATATGATTCTGAATCATTGTCTAAATATTTTAATCGATGTAGAACGTTGAACACACATTTTCGTCAATTGGATAATATATATCCGTTTTTAAAATTTCGAATCACAGTATATGCAGAAAAAAAAATTGATTTTTTTTTTTACTTATGTATTATATGATGATTCAAAACAGTTAAAAACAAATCAAACAGATGATAGGAGAATCATAATTCTAAATCTTCTAAATATCTAAATTATTAAATATAGAATATCCGGTGTATGAGTTGGGTTTTATTTAACCCGATCCAAGTATTTTTTTGTGAAAGAATTTAAAAAACGGGTCGGATATCCGATTAACCCAGAAGCATTTTTACCCACCCGTCACCAAAGTGTTGCAAAAATACTAGTATAGATATATCCTCACAATCTATATATAATGGGAAAAAAAAATTAATGTTATGTAACTATCAATTAGAAATTCACATTAGCAAAATTATTTTAAACTGGTTTTTGTTTTGCCCATCATTTCAAATTGGTTGATACAAGGAGAAAAAAGTTTGTGCGACCTGGATTTGAGTAAACATTGCTCACCGGGGTTCGAATTCTAACATGGTTTCTCCGGACTCCAAGATTAGTCTTTGGGCCTAAAAAATCTTTTGATGTCATCTGAGTTACCAAAAAGAAAGAAAAAATACAAACCATAGAAATACACCTATAGCTGCATAATAAATATGTTCAGAATATTATAAAGACTTTATTATGAATGTTTAAAATGAAAATTTACACATTTAATTAGATAATTTACCAATTTGTACATAAAAAGATTAATAAGAAAATTTCTTAAGAACATTCCAAAACAACGTTTGAATTCTAGTTTATAAAATGTAACCTTTTTTGTAGAAGAACAACGACTATTAGAATTTTCTAGGGTAACTTTTGTTTCAATACGTATGTGGGAACGAATATATGTACTATTTATAGTACCTACCGTATGCTTAGTTTAGTTTAGATAACTTTGGGTTCAATGCGTACGTGTCCATTGTGTATTATTCACTATTATTATATTCTGTAGTAAAATGACCAAACATTTTATATTGATTTTTTTTGTCTGCCAATTCATTGCATTAGAACGGATGTACAAATCTAACATCTTATTGACTTTATTCAAACGTACAAGTGACCACAATGTGGTGCAACCTTTTTATTAATATAAATCCAAACGTGCATTAGTAAAACAAACGAATCTTCAACAATTGATAAGATAAAATAATGATCTATTATTCTATTTAGATCGTAATTGGAGCTTTTGCATGAGGTGATCGCATGTCTCGGATCTTCTTTTCTTTTGAAAGTATTCCTGCTAACCTTCACAGCCAAAATTTAAATATATTAGCAAAATATTGTTAATCACGTAAATATGAATGATTAAAGCTATCAAATGCAAAAATTAGGCCACTTACTTTATAAGAGCATGTTCATTAGTCGTTTCATAAGCATTTTCGTTACAACCCGAGTCTAGGTTGACTCTTGCAACAGGTTTTTTGAGTAGTTCATCTCCTGTCTTGGCAAGAATGTCCAGATTCTCGACAGTAGCGATATCAACAGAAGCAGCATCTCCAGTTAATGTGTCATCCTATATGATTGATACCCATATCTTAGGAATTATGGCGACAAAGAAAAATAAATGGTTAGTGAGTTGATTTTGATACCTGGATGCGAATATAGTTGGCTTCGGAATGAAGAGCTCGAAAAACGGCAGAGAGATGGAAATCAACCATGTCGGAGCTAGCTTGCGAGAAAGCATCAATGATAGGTGTAGAGTTGTCGTGTGTTAACCAACTCAACAATCCCCAACCAGCTACTTCTTTTGCATTGAATTTCTCTTCGGCTTTATGATTTCCGGTTCCAAGGGAAAGCACAAGAAACCTTCCGTAATCATTTGGTCTTATTGGGAAAAAATCACTGCTTCCCCTTGTGATCTCATTCGTTACCTCCCCAATGGCCAGCAAAGCCTATATTCGGCATAACCAATATTTGATATATTAGTTTTAAAGAAACATTTGTATCGACTATTATAAGAGCCTATTTGATATATTATTCAAGATTTTAAAGAAACATTCGTATCGACTATTATAAGAAATTCCTTAGTGAAAAAATGAAATATAGGTTATCATTGTGTTTCATGTTATAAAAGAATAATTCAATTATGATTAAGATATAGGTCTATAAATGTTGAAATTCATCGTATAGAAACCCTATTGCGACATAAATCAGATCTGTAGAAATTTACCGGGTTGTTAGCTGCAACTCCACCATCAATAAGATTGTATTCTTTAACGTTTCCGGTTGAATCTTCAACTTTGAAGAAATGGGCAGGCAAGTATGTAGGGGCAGCTGACGTTGAGATGGCAATGTCAGCGAGGGTTGCGTTCTTGAGAGGATGATTTTTTACCTATAAAATAGTCATATATATTATACCAAAGTTTTGTTAACTAATATATTGTAATTCCACAAATAGAACAAGCTATAAACAAACCTCATAACTACTAAAGATAGTAGGTTGAAGATGCTTGATATCGAACGTTGGAATGACAACGTTGGTAAGTGTTTGACTCAACTTTGTATCACCCAACTTAGCGTGGATAAGCTGATGAAGGTATTTACCGTCATATTTAGGACCAGTCAAGGACTTCACAAGGTTTTTGGCTGCCGAGAATGGGAAATGATCTTGAGGGAAGATCTTTGGACAATGCTCAAGATAGAAATCTTTAATCTCAGAGGCTGCAAACAAGGGTCGGCCTTCCTTATTAGGCGCGGTTAGCATGGCTGTCACCAGACCACCAGTGCTTGTTCCCGCCACTACATCAAAGTAGTCTGCAAGCCTTGCTTCTTCTCCGTCCAATTTCTATACATCCATGTAAATATATATAGAGTTAAAACAAGAATAATGTTATAACTACGGTGGTTTGAGTACTCAACATCAACCAATTAAGGAAAAAGATCAAAGCTTTGTCCAAGAGATGTAATTATGAAACTTCAAACTCAAAGTAACACGTACGTGGTTGTAAAAACAGTTTTTTGGATTGAATAATAATTTTACATTCATTCAAAAAAAAAAAGAGATATGTATATAGTTAGGTAGCACATATAAACCTGAAGTTCGGACTCGAGAAAACCAAGGATAACGGCAGGGATTAGACCTCTAATGCCGCCACCGTCGATGCTGAGGATTGTAACTAAGTTTCCATAGGTCGGGGGCTGGAGAGGAGATTTGGGGCTGTCCATTTGCATCTTACAAAACAAGCAAAGCAATGTATTGATACTTTTTTCTTGTTAATGGATATCAATGTATTGATACTTGAGGAGATAGAACTTTGATTGTGAGATATTATTAGGGGTTAATAAACTCCACGTATTTATAGGACACAAGTGGCGGCTGTTTCAAAGTTAGACCATGTCTTCATATATTCTTAGGATATTCACTCGTCAAATGAACTGGCATAGCTTCATCCGTTTGTTTTGAACTCTAATCTAATTGGTTCTTGATTTCTTCCTTTGTAGACAACATGGACTTTTCGTCGACCTCTTTACTTCTTCCACATTAAGACCATGTCAACCCTTTTATTACAAAACTACAATGATTCTTTTTGTTCAAATGATATTAACTTCCCTATTTTCGAGTTGGTATGTCACTTTTTTCTAATGAATTATCAGTTTTGTTTTTTGTTTAGATCCTGACCACTGTTCACACGCAAAGGATCGTTCTTCTAGTCACCTAGAGATGTTCATGAGAGAAAACAACCTACGTTGTAATATTACTGCTAATTATACTTCCAACAGTGATTTTTTTGTTTTTAATAAACAACGAAAGCATTTCTTTAACAAAAAAAAAAATAAACAACGAAAGCATGGTCAGTCGGTCATAGAAGTTACTTTACGTTCAATATATTATGGGTAAAGACAGCTGTGTCATGGGATTTTTTGAAAAGATCAATGCCGTGACAAATAGAAAGTTACAGAATATATCTTTTATGGCAACATTAAAAAGTCTTAAGGATTTTAGCCGCCACTCAATACTTATCCCATCACTGCAACTTCCTTACATTGACCAAAAGAAGTCAATTAGTACATCAACATTTTTTCTCATTTAACACCCTTAGTTAAACTTACTATAATAATTTCAAACAATATTAATCGACATATTTCCCTGAGAAATACATTTATTCTTTTTAATTCTTCCAAAATTCAAAAATAAACCTGAAACTATTTATTGATAAACTTAAAGTGAATTTTTTTTATTTATTCAAGCAATAACTTATTGATGTGGATGTTTTGTTACAAGAAATTAAAGTTTACATATCTTTGTTTTTTTTTGTGGTGACACAATAGTAAAATTTCGTAATATATTTTTGGAACAATAGACAAAACAAAAATGTAATCTCATATAATATTATTATTTTTTCCCCAAAAATAATGGGAAAAAACTGAGAAATTTTGTGAACAATATACTTTTCATCCTTTCAAATCACATGATTCGACATTGATATGTTGGAATATCTTTTTTTGAAGACATTTGCGGTCTTACCGAAGTTGAAGTTTATTCTTCATTGACTAGGATGAAATTCTTTGATTAGATAAAGAGATGGAAAATGAAGTTTGATACTTTATACTACAACACCAATGTGAAGTATTGACAATTGGTTGTTTTTTGGATCCAAACTCCCGTTGAAAATCACCAATCTTTTTTTTTTTTTTTTTTTGACAAACGCCATTTATATTAAATTATCGGAAAGATAGACTCTCCGCTAGGGAGAGCCATTCAGGAAACGACTCGCTTACATGGGAAAAGAGACTATTCCGGGCCCGAGCTTTTTTGGCCAAACAGTCTGCTCGAGTATTGAAACTACGAGGAAGAAATCTAATACTAAAATTAGGGAAAAAACAAAGAAGAGACCGAAAAGAGGCCAATTCTGCTGCAAAAGTTGGCCAATCATTTTGATATAAAATCACCAAAAGTTGAAAATCACCAATCAAACCCTATACTATCCCAATATAAAAATCATGAGTTGTAGTTGTAATCATTTATTTTTACTTTTTTAGGTTTGTCTATTAAAAAATCATATGCAAAGAGATGCTTACATTTGATTTAATACAATGCTTTTTCGTCATAAACATATTAAATAGATCTTGCATTTCATATATAAATTTGTATGTTTCAAAATTTGCAAACTGTTATATATTATTATTCAGACCAAGTGGAACCCAAAATCAATGAACAAGTTTGATACGGCATATCATCAATCTCCAATATGATTCATTCTGGTGAGTGAATTTGTACCAGAACGACACCTTAATGTGTCGTCATCATCTTATCACAATGATCCGATTAGCAGAATTATTATTGCAATTTTTGCTTTGTGAAATTGAACGCTTATTTATTTATTCATAATATGATTAAAGAGAAATTCATGTGAGTAATCAAGAAAGAGGGCATTGAAGGCTTTGAGCCATTGAGAATAAAAATGGTGACTACGTGGTATGTATTCGTTGGTTATTTGATCTTTTCTACTATCTCGTGAAATTGGGTGTATCTGATAATTTACAAAAACTAATTGTGGAGTAGTAGGGGAGAATAAAAAATAGGGCTTTTAATTAACTAGGCAAGCTCACATGAAAGACTATTAGTTATTTTGTGATGTTTTGGCCTTACGTTTCTTTTTCTCTCTATATAGACTAAACATAAAAAAAAATTGTTTATAAATGGGCCTGTTAAAGTTTGGGGCTACAACAAATGTTTCACTGGGCTCTGTCCAGGGCCACTTTTGATTGGGAGTGCAATTATTTATCATCGTTTAAGTGTTTATAAAGTTAGTTAACATTGCTAATGGTAATAAAAGAGCCAATATTTTGAAAGTTTAAAGAGCTTCACATATTCAATCTTGGACCAACAAAATACTTAAAAGCGATCCTCTAAATTTAGAGGAAGAGAAAGGAACAAATGTGCAAATGCAATTGCAAATTTAGCTTCGTCTTTTGATGTTTTCTTTGGTTTTTTATCCCCACCTTGGTTAATATCACTGGTGAAGGGGGTGTTATTGGTTTGTGATTGAAATGGAGTTTTGATGACTTTAATAAAATCATAGAAAGTGAAAAAGTGAAAGATTTAGAAGAATTGTTTGAGAGTTTTCAATAGTCTTGTTGATTAGTTTTCTATAATCTTGTAAAGTCTCTCAAACAATCTCAATATTTCAATCATACTTTCCATGACTTTATTTTGTAAAGAAAAGTGTACAAAATCATAAACCAATAACACAATAATTAAAGTCATTAACAATCATAGATTGTTTTGTTTTAGTTGAATAACACAAAATTTTTAATGACTTTATAAAACTCTTAATCCAATAACACCATATTCATTAGGATTTTAAATGATTTTTTACAAGTCACAAACTAATAACACCAAATTTTAAGAGAGTTTAAAAAAATCTTGATCGAATAACAACAGATTCTACATAACAATTAAAGTCGTTAAAACTCTACTTAAATCACAAACCAATAACACCCCCGAAATGTGAGAAAAAAATGTATTTTGTTAAGTATTAATCTAAATATGGTATGTTTGACGAAAAATAAAATTACTTAAAATTATATAATTAGTAACATCATCCTTTGTAATTAAAAAAACTCAACTAAGTTGTGATAGGCTACTGTTGTTTGAGATGACCAAAAATTGATTCTCCACATGTATTTCCAAGTAAATTCTTTCATTTAGCGGGTTTGGCCATCGATGTAAAAAAACACATATTCTTTTGGGTTTAATGTTGTTAGTCTGAATTTTAGTTTAAAATTCTTTTAATTAAAAAAAAAAGAAATTTAAACGAATTATAAAATTTGATACAGATTTGTTTTCTATTAAAACAGTATAAAATTAAAGATCGAATCCGGGTCGGGTAATGTATCTCAAAACTTGCTGCGACCCTCTCCACTTTGCCAGCCTTGTTCATCTAAAAATAAAACGAATCCAGTTTTTGTTGTTGTATAGGTCAAGTAGTTTGGTTTAACTACTTTTATACGTGGAGTGGACCTGGACCAATGGACACCGAGAGGCCATAAAGGAAGCACCTAATTTTCTTTATTAAAAACTAATCTAAATAACAAAATAAGTAAAATAAAAAAAAAAAAAAAAAGAAACAAACAAACCGAAAATAATGAAAAGAGAGAGAGAATGACAGATGGATGAAGAAGATGAGGATGAGAGATAGCTTCATGATTTGTCTCCGCGACCGCAATTATCTCTTTCTAATTTCTGTCTGAAATAATAAATTAACTTCTTCTACTACCTCCGATCATCATCCTCCGGTAAGAAGACTTCTCGGCTCTTTCTTGATTCTTCTTGATACTGCTTTTTGTCGGCTTAATCCAACTTTGTCTTTTTCATATTTATAATTTTTTTCTCCAGCTGATAAATTCAGAATTCTTGTTTATTATTTGAATTTCTAGAAAAAAATCATTGTTCGTATTTATCTTAAATCCTGGAATTGATTACTAACTCACGTTTCTGAATTGTTTACATAAAAGATGAAAATCCGATGATCAACAAAGATTATAATATGTTTGATTCTTGAATTCCATATTTATTTGATTAGAGTATGTTTCACTGAAACTAGAATTTGATCAACAATGATGTTTTATATTCATTTTTTTCTCAATTGTCTACAATTTCAATATTTTTGTTTTTATAGTAATTTCAGGTAACAGGCGAATGGAGGACTTAAAAACTGTTGAAGCATCTGATGTTGTTAGTGACAACGTTGAAACAGTAAATCCTGAGTTGATCGAATCGGCCATTCGAGAATCTAACACACAATCTGTAACAAAGGTTGATAATATTCCACAATCTCAAACTGATACTGAAGAGACTCAACAATCTCAAACTGATGACACTACCGGCAAAACGAAAATTTATGTCGATGACACGTTTTCGCCATCCAGTTTCTCTAATTCTGAAAAATCAGTTACTGCTCCTGATGCTACAACAATCGTAGAAGAAGTGATGGAGCAAGATGAGACTGGTTTACCTCGTGTGAAGATTACCGAGGCTGCGGTGGGTACAGCAAGAAATGGTGGTTCACCTAGAACTGTATCATCTCCTAGACCACACTTGTCTCCTAGATTTTCAGGATCACCGGTGAGCACCGGAACACCGAAAAATGTGGACTCACATCGAGGTTTAATCGACACTGCAGCGCCATTTGAATCTGTTAAAGAAGCTGTCTCAAAATTTGGAGGAATTACTGACTGGAAATCTCACCGAATGCAAGCTGTAGAGGTATACTAGTAACGGACACATTTGTATTATTTCTCGTTTTGTTGTCTTTCTTGTTCATTTTTTCGTGTACGTTATGGCAGAGACGCAAGCTTATAGAAGAAGAGCTTAAAAAGATCCATGAGGAGATTCCTGAGTACAAAACACATTCGGAAACCGCAGAGGCTGCAAAACTGCAAGTGGTTAATGAGCTAGAAAGTACAAAGAGACTCATAGAACAGTTGAAGCTTAATTTGGAGAAGGCGCAAACAGAAGAACAACAAGCGAAGCAGGATTCGGAGCTTGCTAAGCTGAGGGTTGAAGAGATGGAGCAAGGAATAGCTGAAGATGTCAGTGTTGCAGCTAAAGCGCAACTTGAGGTGGCCAAGGCGAGGCATACAACAGCAATTACAGAGTTGTGTTCTGTCAAGGAGGAGCTAGAAACTCTGCATAAGGAATATGATGCGCTGGTGCAAGAAAAAGATGTGGCCGTCAAGAAAGTCGAGGAAGCAATGTTGGCATCAAAAGAAGTTGAGAAGACAGTTGAAGAACTTACCATAGAGCTGATAGCTACAAAGGAGTCACTGGAATCAGCACATGCTTCTCATTTAGAGGCAGAAGAACAGAGGATTGGAGCAGCCATGGCCAGAGACCAGGATACTCACCGCTGGGAGAAGGAACTGAAGCAAGCGGAAGAGGAACTCCAAAAACTGAACCAACAGATACATTCTTCGAAAGATCTAAAATCGAAGCTTGACACTGCCTCAGCACTGCTTCTTGATTTGAAGGCGGAATTGGTAGCTTATATGGAATCCAAGCTGAAACAGGAAGCGTGTGACTCAAACACAAACATTGATCTTTCGACAGAAAACATGAGCCATCCAGATTTACATGCAGCTGTTGCGTCTGCAAAGAAGGAACTTGAAGAGGTCAATGTCAATATCGAGAAAGCAGCTGCTGAAGTGAATTGCTTGAAACTAGCCTCCTCTTCCTTGCAACTGGAACTCGAGAAAGAAAAGTCTACTCTTGCCTCAATCAAACAAAGAGAAGGAATGGCCTCTATAGCAGTTGCTTCTATAGAGGCTGAAATTGACAGAACGAGGTCGGAAATAGATTCGGTTCAGTCAAAGGAGAAATACGCGAGAGATAAAATGGTGGAGCTACCCAAGCAACTTCAGCAAGCAGCAGAAGAGGCTGATGAAGCAAAGTCACTTGCTGAAGTTGCTCGTGAAGAGCTTCGAAAGGCGAAAGAAGAAGCAGAGCAAGCAAAGGCTGGAGCAAGTACAATGGAGAGCAGGCTGTTTGCTGCGCAGAAGGAAATCGAAGCCGCTAAAGCTTCAGAGAGGCTGGCCTTAGCTGCCATCAAGGCTTTAGAGGAGAGTGAATCAACATTGAAAGCTAATGACACTGATTCTCCACGAAGCGTTACACTTTCACTAGAAGAGTACTATGAGCTCAGCAAACGTGCCCACGAGGCAGAAGAACTGGCGAACGCCAGAGTAGCAGCGGCGGTTTCAAGGATCGAGGAAGCTAAAGAAACAGAAATGAGAAGCTTGGAGAAGTTGGAAGAAGTAAACAGAGACATGGATGCGAGAAAGAAGGCATTAAAAGAAGCAACTGAAAAGGCTGAGAAGGCGAAAGAAGGGAAGTTGGGGGTGGAACAGGAGCTGAGGAAATGGAGGGCAGATCATGAACAAAAGAGAAAGGCTGGTGATGGAGTCAACACTGAGAAAACCCAAAAAGAAAGCTTTGAAGGAGGAAAGATGGAGCAATCACCTGAGGCTGCTGTTTATACCTCCAGCCCAAGTGAGTCATATGGAACAGAAGATAACTCTGAAACCAATCTGTCCCCACAGACCAAGTCTCGAAAGAAAAAGAAGAAGCTTTCTTTCCCCCGTTTTTTTATGTTTTTGTCAAAGAAAAAGTCACAGAATTGATTTCAGTTTCAATTCAAACACCTAATTCTCATTGTCTGTGACATCTATTGGAGCTTTGTTTTCAGAAAGAACTCCATTTGAACAAGCATATTGTGATGTAAATGGTCCTTTTTTTTCATTGTAAGCGAGTAAATAAAGCTCCTAAATTTATTTAAAAGAACAAACGTGACGAGTAAATAAAACAGGGAAAATCCAAAAAAAATTCCATTTCATCATTTTTGTAGGTGCGGGTGAACAGTTTTTGGGTACTAGGTGTTGACCTGCATCCTGCGCGGGATAAAGACTTTTCTCGGTTCTTCGGCAAAATATCAACAATTTGTTTAAATCTACCAAGTTAAGTATTAATATTAAAATAAAAAATATTCACATGTTATATTGTTTAAATTATTGGATTGTTTTTTTTTTTTTTTGATAAAAAATTATTAGATTGTTTGAGAGATTTTGTAGATAACATTAGAATAACAAAAACAAATTACCTAATCAACAACCATCATTATATTAAAAAATCAATACAACAATAAGTAAGAAAACAAAAAAACCAAAATTTCTTATTGAAAATACCTTAAAACCAAGAGAATAATCTTTGATATTAGAGATTAACTTTGGGTTACTTAATGATCGGTGAAAAACTCTACATTACCGATACTTTAGCACAATTATGATTGAACATAAATTTAGTACACGAACATGATATACTAATAGTAATAGTTCCTAAAAAAGTTTGTCGAATATATATATATATATATATATAAAATAAAATATTACAACATAAACAATATAATACCTTGAAAAACTTCTAATCTAGCGAATATGATAACGAAAATTATGATTGTATCACGCCAGCTCTTATCATATTATGTTGGCACTCGACATTGCACACGTAAACCACTTGAACATAAGTACAAAATTAATATATTGGAATCTAATTATACTAAATCAACATTCACTTTTCAAAAACGGTAAGTCTGTCCTTCTGTCACGTGTGCTTAAGTCTCAAATTTTTCTCTTTCACTTTCGTAAACCAATTATACTGTTATTATTCAACAGATAATATTTTGACAAAAAATAAAAACCTTACCACTTTTTCAGCAACCGCTCCTCTCCCCTTTTTCAACCCTTAATTTACTACCATTCACAATTTCTACACAATTTTTTTTTTCTTTTATATTCCATTTAAATATTTTCTTATCGACATCTTTTTCACAAAAAAACCACGATCTTGAGTTCTTTGTTTTGCACGATCCTCAAATAAACTTCTCACTTTCATAACCTTTATCAACCGATCTTCTCCAAATCACCATATATATTCCAATTGTTTATCACAATTGTTCCTTCACTTAGTTTCGCCAAACCAACTTTGAATCTGCATAAAATTGGAGTTACTTTTACAAACATGAGAGTTTTCAATTAGATCTCGGGACCGTCCTTCTTGCTCAACCGCCGAACCTGATCAGTCAAAATATCATGTTTCATCCTCAGTTCCTTACCGTTTGTTAACCTTCTACCGCTTTTATCGTCTTCTTTCTCCACTCATAAGGTGATTTTTGTTCATCCACACCTTCTTCAAATCACCATCGAATCTGATATTACTTTTGATTTGTAATTTTGATGGTTGTTTTGTCAATTTGATTGCAGGTACAACTGTGCTTGTTTGCAACGTAAAGCTTGATTTCACATGCTGCTTAACTGTTTGCTAAAAATCTGTATACTAAGAAGGTGGTATAAAAGAACTTAATATTTATTACTTTAAAAAAAAAAAAAACATTTATTACCTGTGGATGATAAGTTAGAACATAATTCTAATTGTTTATGATTATCTTTTTTTTTTTTGTCGGTTTATGATTATCTTCTTTAGATGATTCGGGAGTTTGTGTGAATATACATACCTTTTATGTAAAGTTAGTAGTAACACCACATCTTGGAATTAATTTTTAATTGTTTAAGAATTCTTGACTATGAGAATTGTTTATTAATAAATTTTGTTGCTAACTAAACTTTTCTATTTGCAATCATCCGTATTTATTCAATATAAAAAACCTATGGGAGAGCAAGATAAATGAAAACCCAAAGAAGAGCCGTAAAATAACAAGTCTTAATTTCAAAAAAGAAAAGAAATGTAACAAGTCTCAAATGAACGAAAATATTATGTATGTGGTGTAAGTATATACTGTTTTTTTTCCTTTCGTTTTTAACTTAATTGCTTTGACAACTTCATCAGCTATAAAATATCAACATAGATGCTCTTAAACGAAGACGAAAAAAGAAAAATGATCTTAGGTTCGTATTATTTTTAGATGATAACTTATCTTTTTACTATGGGAGAATTTCACTCTAACATACTTTTGGTGAGTTTCATATCAAAAAACACACTTTCTGAGTTTTTCATCTTTTTAACAGTGTACAAAATAATTCAATACGAATTTGCCCCTGCACGTGGCATTGCTCGTTGCTTTGTTGAAAGAGGTGAAACAATTCTTACCATCGACGAATCTCTTTGCTTTTTTTTTCTTCTTTCTTAAACAAACCCAATTTCATTTCAACAACGCCTCTCTCTCTCTCTCTCTCAATTTGTTCTTTGCCGGAGCTCATAGTGTAAGCGGATCCGCGGCGGAGAGATAGCTACAAGCTAAAGCTCTTCACAGATCCATCTCCACTTCCACCGAATCATCTCCTCTTTCTCCTTCATCTTTCCTTGATTCTTCAACCGTCGCCGTCTTAGTATCCGATCTTTAACCAGCTTTTGACCTCTCAATGCTTCATAGAGATCATCTCAACTCGTCCGCCGTTGAATCTAATCGCTCTCCGACCTCCTCATCACCACCACAGTCACCGTCACAGCGGAAACGGACACGCAACGAACATCCGACCGTACATCCATGTATACGATCCAGAGCAGAATAAATGGTTCAGATTCAATCTCGATTTCCTCCCTTTCCGATCTCCTCAGCCTGTAGCTTCTTCTTGCGGATTGATCTATCTTTGGGGAGATTCGATTGATTTGGCTGAGTCTAGCAAATCGCTCGTCGCTTGTAATCCACTGACTCGTCAGTTTAAGCTTTTGCCTCAGATTGGCTCAGCTTGGTCACGCCATGGTACTGTTCTTGTTGATTCGGTGAATCGAGTCATGGTGCTCACTGAGCTCGCTGCGTTGTATTACTCAGGCACTGTAGTTGCTAATCAATGGATCTGACCGTCACGTGGATCAGATCTTTGGAGGAGGAAGCGGCGAGTGAGCCGGGAAAGTCCATGAGTGAGTCAACGCATAACTCGGGGAAACGAGTTAACCCACAAGCTTTAGAGATTGCTTGGCTTGATTTACGAGCTAGGCCTGGTACAGATTGGTATAACTTGAGACGTGATCTGACTCCGGCGAAGATCGCGGCGGCGAGGATAAGTGAGATGGCTAAGACGATTGATGACACTACAAGCTTTTTTTTGCTTCCTCGGTTGTTGTTCTCCGGTTGTGATGACGTGGAGACTTTGTTTAGGATCGGAGCTATAGTAGTGGAGGTTGGGACCGAACCAGTTGCTCCAGATGGTCCGAGCCTTTCGTATCCCATTTTTGTTTCTTGGTTTAGTTCTCTTTTGTGTATTGATATGGAACAAATGGACGGAATACTTTTAATTTTGGTCGAATATTTGTTCGCGTAGATTATACCATCTGGACATGGTTTCATGGATGACATTAATAAGTTCGAAGGAAGTGTCATTTCATAGAACAAGTGGTGAAACTGATTTCAATTTTTGGTTTATAAGATAGAACTTGCACACATACTCCGGTATGCTGATTTCTTTGTTTCTCATTAGTTGTGAAACTGTTTTCTGTTTGATTAATTTCCACAACTATCATCTTTGATTTGAAGAGCTTCTCTTTGTTAGCTCCATAAAAATTATATACTTTGTCTTTTGTATGTCTAGATATGTTGATCAAATGGATTTCTCTAGTTTTATATAGTGCTTCTGCTCTCAAATATTTCAATGTCCTTTCAACGGTTTTTAAGCTTGTTACTGTTAACATATTAGATCACTAATGCATTGATTCGACTTGTCTGCAACTTGTCTGTAATACAAACAACCTAGTCGTTATCAATGCTTTTTCTTAAGGTGTTGTCATTGCATACTGTTCTTGAGTTTTATGGTGGACAAGAACGCTCCCAAGCGCAGCTTGTGTTTGCAAGGTTGTGACTGTTTCAAAAGTGATTGAAGAAGACAAAGAAGAAGCCATGAAGAGCAGCAAGACCTCTCTTGTTTTAGCCATTAACGGACAAAGATTCGAGCTACAGCTCTCTTCCATTGATCCTTCCACCACACACACTAGTCGATTTCTTGCGCAACAAGACTCCTTTCAAGAGCGTCAAGTTTGGTTGTACCGAAGGTATGATTTATAACAGTAGCCAAAGTTGAAGTCTCTCTATCTTCATGATTTTTAAGTTTTTTTTTCTTCTCTAAGAATACTCTTAATTTTGTTTTAGATCCAAAAATAATAAACTCCAAGTATTTTTGATTAAATCTGTAGTCTCTATGTTGGACGATTTAGCTCTTATGGATTTTCTTGTGTTCTTACCTCGCATTCTATGTCTTGAGAGACTGATCCATTTTCGAAGACTGATCTTTTTTTTTTCTTTTTTTTTTGGGTCAAAAGACTGATCAGATTTCGACTCCAATTTCAAACGCTAATAATTTCTGCGACGATGATTCATTTATTTTATTTATCGTGCCATATATCAGCATGTTAGAATCCAGATTCAAATCTGATAGTATGTGATTGTAAACAACAACAAATTGTTTTTAGCTTTTTCATAAAATATTGCAAATTGTTAGCATAATTGCTACTTTTTACAGGTTGTGTTTGGCGTTATTTACGCTTGAACACACTTTTCCAAGTTCGTTTAACGCTTTACAAGTAGCCATGTGTATAAATAAATTAATTTTAACCATGTGTTCAGTGTTTAATGGTCAGATAAACAAAAAAAACATGTCGAATAGTAAAATATGAACTCTATTTTGGAACAAATGATGTCCACATATAACTGACCATCAAACCCTTATTTTATTTACATTACCCCTAAACATATTAGTTCTTACACCCAAACATATATGTTACTTCGTCCGACCATATGGAAAACATCGTTTGGACATGATTTTATGGCCAAAAATGATAAGTTTGAAGTTAGGTTTGCAAGCTTAATAAAAACTATGAAGAAACCTGTCATTTGGTGGTTACGAGTTCCTACGTGAAGATCCCTAAGCAGATGCTATCGGGGTACTAATTGATTCAAATTAATCAAAATTCATATTCCTCTACATTACACATTATTTACTTGTGGTTGAACATTTGTTCACTATGAAGAGGATGATAAATTGCATGGATAGAGGTGGGTGGAAAACGATAAAATGCAAGAATCTTTAGTTATCAAAACTGTAAATCTTAAATATATATCAATATATCATAAGTCCTTCATTATAAATCCAAACCGATATGTTTAACATGTTTAAATGTATAGCACTAAACCCTAACACATACCTTATAAATCCAAACCTATATGTAAATTTGTTTAAATCAAAATCTAACCTTTTGGATTTAACAACATTACAGAATCAAGATTGGACCTTTAGTTAGTACAAAATTTATGTAGATTCGCCGGCTTCCATTGGAGAAAAAAAAAGTAAATCAAAATTGGAACACATGAAAGGTATTATCGGTATCCATGTGAACGTGACCATATACATTGACATCTTTTAATTTCTCGGCGTTCATTAGGATATGACCATTAAGAGACTGAATCAAGAAAATAATATAATTGTTAAGTTCAAACTAAAAACCTATTATCTATATGGACTGGACCTTTACTTCGAACAAAATTTATGTTTATTCATCGGTTTTAAAATAACGATTTTACCATTTGATTGATCTTTCATATACAATCACCACAAAGCTTTGTCTTTGTATCTAATTAAGTTTTCTAGATATCTAAAAGAGAAAAAGTACATGAAAATTTCAGAACAAGTACATGTAGTTAATGATAGTTTGTGTGGAAAATAATATGTCCACTTAAACTTGACCATGAAAAATATATATGGTGTAATATATAACATGTTTTATAATTTTGGACATTAAAATTTAAAAACCACGACACAAACTTCTAATCTTTTAGCCATATGTTTCTTTATATCTATCCACTAGAACCGCAACCGGATCCCAAGAGCTAAAGTAGTGTTTTTCTGTTTTAGAAGCTCCAAAACAGAAAACTCATAGGACTTCGGCCACACCCACAAAGATTTGAGAAGCAATAAGAAGTGTGGTTAGTGTTTTTGGAGTCAAATATGACTAGATCTCGTGTTTATGATTGGGTATAAGAACTAGAATAGCAACCGTATCCCAAAAGCTAAAGTAGTGTTTTTCCGTTTAGAAGCTCCAAAACCGAAAACTCATAGGACTTCGGCCACACCCACAAAGATTTGAGAAGCAATAAGAAGCTTGGTTAGTGTTTTTGGAGTCAAATATGACTAGATCTCGTGTTTATGATTGGGTATAAGAAATAGAACCGCAACCGGATCCCAAGAGCTAAAGTAGTGTTTTTCCGTTTTAGAAGCTCCAAAACAGAAAACTCATAGGACTTCGGCCACACCCACAAAGATTTGAGAAGCAATAAGAAGCTTGGTTAGTGTTTTTGGAGTCAAATATGACTAGATCTCGTGTTTATGATTGGGTATAAGAACTAGAACAGCAACCGGATCCCAAAAGCTAAAGTAGTGTTTTTCCGTTTAGAAGCTCCAAAACCGAAAACTCATAGGACTTCGGCCACACCCACAAAGATTTGAGAAGCAATAAGAAGCTTGGTTAGTGTTTTTGGAGTCAAATATGACTAGATCTCGTGTTTATGATTGGGTATAAGAACTAGAACCCTAACCGGATCCCAAAAGCTAAAGGAGTGTTTTTCCGTTTAGAAGCTCCAAAACCGAGAACTCATAGGAATTCGGCCACACCCACAAAGATTTGAGAAGCAATAAGAAGCTTGGTTAGTGATTTTGGAGTCAAATATGACTAGATCTCGTGTTTATGATTGGGTATAAGAACTAGAACCGCAACCGGATCCCAAGAGCTAAAGTAGTGTTTTTCCGTTTAGAAGCTCCAAAACCGAAAACTCATAGGACTTCGGCCCCACCCACAAAGATTTGAGAAGCAATAAGAAGCTTGGTTAGTGTTTTTGGAGTCAAATATGACTAGATCTCGTGTTTATGATTGGGTATAAGAACTAGAACCGCAACCGGATCCCAAAAGCTAAAGTAGTGTTTTTCCGATTAGAAGCTCCAAAACAGAAAACTCATAGGACTTCGGCCACACCCACAAAGATTTGAGAAGCAATAAGAAGCTTGGTTAGTATTTTTGGAGTCAAATATGACTAGATCTCGTGTTTATGATTGGGTATAAGAAATAGAACAGCAACCGGATCCCAAAAGCTAAAGTAGTGTTTTTCCGTTTAGAAGCTCCAAAACCGAAAACTCATAGGACTTCGGCCACACCCACAAAGATTTGAGAAGCAATAAGAAGCTTGGTTAGTGTTTTTGGAGTCAAATATGACAAGATCTTGTGTTTATGATTGGGTATAAGAACTAGAACCGCAACCGGATCCCAAAAGCTAAAGTAGTGTTTTTCCGTTTAAAAGCTCCAAAACCGAAAATTCATAGGACTTCGGCCACACCCACAAAGATTTGAGAAGCAATAAGAAGCTTGGTTAGTGTTTTTGGAGTCAAATATGACTAGATCTCGTGTTTATGATTGGGTATAAGAACTAGAACCCTAACCGGATCCCAAAAGCTAAAGGAGTGTTTTTTCGTTTAGAAGCTCCAAAACCGAAAACTCATAGGACTTCGGCCACACCCACAAAGATTTGAGAAGCGCTTGGTTAGTGTTTTTGGAGTCAAATATGACTAGATCATGTGTTTATGATTGGGTATAAGAACTAGAACCGCAACCAGATCCCAAGAGCTAAAGTTGTGTTTTTCCGTTTAGAAGCTCCAAAACAGAAAACTCATAGGACTTCGGCCACACCCACAAAGATTTGAGAAGCAATAAGAAGCTTGGTTATTGTTTTTGGAGTCAAATATGACTAGATCTCGTGTTTATGATTGGGTATAAGAACTTGAACATCAACCGGATCCTAAAAGCTAAAGTAGTTTTTTCCGTTTAGAAGCTCGAAAACCGAAAACTCATAGAAATTCGGCCACACCCACAAAGATTTGAGAAGCAATAAGAAGCTTGGTTAGTGTTTTTGGAGTCAAATATGACTAGATCTCGTGTTTATGATTGGGTATAAGAAATAGAACCACAACCGGATCCCAAAAGCTAAAGTAGTGTTTTTCCGTTTAGAAGCTCCAAAACAGAAAACTCATAGGACTTCGGCCACACCCACAAAGATTTGAGAAGCAATAAGAAGCTTGGTTAGTGTTTTTGGAGTCAAATATGACTAGATCTCGTGTTTATGATTGGGTATAAGAACTAGAACCCTAACCGGATCCCAAAAGCTAAAGGAGTGTTTTTCCGTTTAGAAGCTCCAAAACAGAAAACTCATAGGACTTCGGCCACACCCACAAAGATTTGAGAAGCAATAAGAAGTTTGGTTAGTGATTTTTGAATCAAATATGACTAGATCTCGTGTTTATGATTGGGCATAAGAACTAGAACCCTAACCGGATCCCAAAAGCTAAAGGAGTGTTTTTCCGTTTTGAAAGCTCCAAAACCGAAAACTCATAGGACTTCGGCCACACACACAAAGATTTGAGAAGCAATAAGAAGCTTGGTTAGTGTTTTTGGAGTCAAATATGACTAGATCTCGTGTTTATGATTGGGTATAAGAAATAGAACCGCAACCGGATCCCAAGAGCTAAAGTAGTGTTTTTCCGTTTTAGAAGCTCCAAAACAGAAAACTCATAGGACTTCGGCCACACCCACAAAGATTTGAGAAGCAATAAGAAGCTTGGTTAGTGTTTTTGGAGTCAAATATGACTAGATCTCGTGTTTATGATTGGGTATAAGAACTAGAACAGCAACCGGATCCCAAAAGCTAAAGTAGTGTTTTTTCCGTTTAGAAGCTCCAAAACCGAAAACTCATAGGACTTCGGCCACACCCACAAAGATTTGAGAAGCAATAAGAAGCTTGGTTAGTGTTTTTGGAGTCAAATATGACTAGATCTCGTGTTTATGATTGGGTATAAGAACTAGAACCCTAACAGGATCCCAAAAGCTAAAGTAGTGTTTTTCCGTTTAGAAGCTCCAAAACCGAGAACTCATAGGACTTCGGCCACACCCACAAAGATTTGAGAAGCAATAAGAAGCTTGGTTAGTGATTTTGGAGTCAAATATGACTAGATCTCGTGTTTATGATTGGGTATAAGAACTAGAACCGCAACCGGATCCCAAGAGCTAAAGTAGTGTTTTTCCGTTTAGAAGCTCCAAAACCGAAAACTCATAGGACTTCGACCCCACCCACAAAGATTTGAGAAGCAATAAGAAGCTTGGTTAGTGTTTTTGGAGTCAAATATGACTAGATCTCGTGTTTATGATTGGGTATAAGAACTAGAACCCTAACCGGATCCCAAAAGCTAAAGGAGTGTTTTTCCGTTTAGAAGCTCCAAAACCGAGAACTCAAAGGAATTCGGCCACACCCACAAAGATTTGAGAAGCAATAAGAAGCTTGGTTAGTGATTTTGGAGTCAAATATGACTAGATCTCATGTTTATGATTGGGTATAAGAACTAGAACCGCAACCGGATCCCAAGAGCTAAAGTAGTGTTTTTCCGTTTAGAAGCTCCAAAACCGAAAACTCATAGGACTTCGGCCCCACCCACAAAGATTTGAGAAGCAATAAGAAGCTTGGTTAGTGTTTTTGGAGTCAAATATGACTAGATCTCGTGTTTATGATTGGGTATAAGAACTAGAACCGCAACCGGATCCCAAAAGCTAAAGTAGTGTTTTTCCGATTAGAAGCTCCAAAACAGAAAACTCATAGGACTTCGGCCACACCCACAAAGATTTGAGAAGCAATAAGAAGCTTGGTTAGTGTTTTTGGAGTCAAATATGACTAGATCTCGTGTTTATGATTGGGTATAAGAAATAGAACAGCAACCGGATCCCAAAAGCTAAAGTAGTGTTTTTCCGTTTAGAAGCTCCAAAACAGAAAACTCATAGGACTTCGGCCACACCCACAAAGATTTGAGAAGCAATAAGAAGCTTGGTTAGTGTTTTTGGAGTCAAATATGACTAGATCTCGTGTTTATGATTGGGTATAAGAACTAGAACCCTAACCGGATCCCAAAAGCTAAAGGAGTGTTTTTCCGTTTAGAAGCTCCAAAACAGAAAACTACTAGGACTTCGGCCACACCCACAAAGATTTGAGAAGCAATAAGAAGTTTGGTTAGTGATTTTTGAATCAAATATGACTAGATCTCGTGTTTATGATTGGGTATAAGAACTAGAACCCTAACCGGATCCCAAAAGCTAAAGGAGTGTTTTTCCGTTTTGAAAGCTCCAAAACCGAAAACTCATAGGACTTCGGCCACACACACAAAGATTTGAGAAGCAATAAGAAGCTTGGTTAGTGTTTTTGGAGTCAAATATGACTAGATCTCGTGTTTATGATTGGGTATAAGAAATAGAACCGCAACCGGATCCCAAGAGCTAAAGTAGTGTTTTTCCGTTTTAGAAGCTCCAAAACAGAAAACTCATAGGACTTCGGCCACACCCACAAAGATTTGAGAAGCAATAAGAAGCTTGGTTAGTGTTTTTGGAGTCAAATATGACTAGATCTCGTGTTTATGATTGGGTATAAGAACTAGAACAGCAACCGGATCCCAAAAGCTAAAGTAGTGTTTTTCCGTTTAGAAGCTCCAAAACCGAAAACTCATAGGACTTCGGCCACACCCACAAAGATTTGAGAAGCAATAAGAAGCTTGGTTAGTGTTTTTGGAGTCAAATATGACTAGATCTCGTGTTTATGATTGGGTATAAGAACTAGAACCCTAACCGGATCCCAAAAGCTAAAGGAGTGTTTTTCCGTTTAGAAGCTCCAAAACCGAGAACTCATAGGACTTCGGCCACACCCACAAAGATTTGAGAAGCAATAAGAAGCTTGGTTAGTGATTTTGGAGTCAAATATGACTAGATCTCGTGTTTATGATTGGGTATAAGAACTAGAACCGCAAACCGGATCCCAAGAGCTAAAGTAGTGTTTTTTCCGTTTAGAAGCTCCAAAACCGAAAACTCATAGGACTTCGGCCCCACCCACAAAGATTTGAGAAGCAATAAGAAGCTTGGTTAGTGTTTTTGGAGTCAAATATGACTAGATCTCGTGTTTATGATTGGGTATAAGAACTAGAACCGCAACCGGATCCCAAAAGCTAAAGTAGTGTTTTTCCGATTAGAAGCTCCAAAACAGAAAACTCATAGGACTTCGGCCACACCCACAAAGATTTGAGAAGCAATAAGAAGCTTGGTTAGTATTTTTGGAGTCAAATATGACTAGATCTCGTGTTTATGATTGGGTATAAGAAATAGAACAGCAACCGGATCCCAAAAGCTAAAGTAGTGTTTTTCCGTTTAGAAGCTCCAAAACCGAAAACTCATAGGACTTCGGCCACACCCACAAAGATTTGAGAAGCAATAAGAAGCTTGGTTAGTGTTTTTGGAGTCAAATATGACAAGATCTTGTGTTTATGATTGGGTATAAGAACTAGAACCGCAACCGGATCCCAAAAGCTAAAGTAGTGTTTTTCCGTTTAAAAGCTCCAAAACCGAAAATTCATAGGACTTCGGCCACACCCACAAAGATTGAGAAGCAATAAGAAGCTTGGTTAGTGTTTTTGGAGTCAAATATGACTAGATCTCGTGTTTATGATTGGGTATAAGAACTAGAACCCTAACCGGATCCCAAAAGCTAAAGGAGTGTTTTTTCGTTTAGAAGCTCCAAAAGGCTTT